>LR749531.1:273753-451189 GCA_902729485.2 Mus minutoides | reverse complement strand
AAAAAAAAAAAAAAAAAAAAAAAAAAAAAAAAAAAAAAAAAAAAAAAAAAAAAAAAAAAAAAAAAAAAAAAAAAAAAAAAAAAAAGAGTGCCTTGGTCATGTGTTTGTTCACAGCAGTGACACCCTAAGACAGGCACCAAGCACAGGCATACTACACACACATACATGCAGGCAAATACTTACACACAAACAAATAAAAATGAATAAGAAAAAGAGAGTGTTGTGACAAAACTCTTCCTGAGGACACAACACATACACAACACACCCCAGAGAAGGAACCTACAGCACACCAAATTACAGATTCCACCAAAGGCCAACTTGGTGAACCAATGAGTTTTAGTGGTGATACTTATAAGGATGTGGGTCAGACATTACAGGATCAGAAATGACTCAAAGACAGCTACATCACCAAGGCCCACCCAGCATGGGTGACAGTTCACAAAAGCTGAGAATCTGGATCCCACTGCAGCCTGAAGGTAGCTCAATAGGCTGAGTGCTCTGGTTGTATTTCTGCAGCAGGGATAAGACACTTGGAGGAGAAAGGTCTTTGCTGGGCTTTCAATTCCAGGTCACAGGGAAAGGACCTCAAAGTTGGTTACAAGACGCTCCAGCACAAAGGAGATTTATTTGCTCCAGAGGGGCAAAGGGCAGGGAATAAGAGACAAAGATAGGAGATAGAGGATGAGGAAGAAGGAAAAGAGGAACGAGGGAGAGGGGAGAAAGGGGGAAAGAGATATTTGCCCCAGAGGGACAAAGAGAGGACAGAGAGGAGACAGACATGGCATATAGGCAAACGACAATTTATAAAGGGAAAAAGGGGGAAACCCCTTGCTAGGATGAGGTGTTTAATTGGGCATGTTAATTAGGTGAACCAAAGTGGGCTTGTAATTGTTGGACTTCAGTACTTTGATAATTGGACCTTGGTGGTCAGCCTCAGGAAGAGGAAGGTGGCCAAATAAGGAAATAATCTTTTGGGGCTAGCTTTAGGAGTGTAGTGGTTTCTAACACAGGAGAGAAAAGCGGGTAAAAAGGGAGAACCTGTTCATAATGTTAGCCATGCGTGGGCCTGTGTTAGCCATGCTCAGGCCTGTGTTAGCCATGCTCAGGCCTGTGTTAGCCATGCTCAGACTGTGTTAGTCACGCTCAGACTGTGTTAGCCATGCTCAGGCCCGTGTTAGCCATGCTCAGGTCCGTGTTAGCCATGCTCAGGCTGTGTTAGCCCTGCTCAGGCCCGTGTTAGCCATGCCTGGGCCTGTGATAGCCATGCTCAGGCTGTGTTAGCCATGCTCAGACTGTGTTAGCCCTGCTCAGACTGGGTTAGCCATGCTCAGACTGGGTTAGCCATGCTCAGGCCTGCTAGAACCCTTCACAGAGTCCATTATTGAAGGGAAGTCATGGTAGGAACTCAAGCTGCTTGTCATACCACATCCACAGTCAAGAGCAGAGTGAGAACAAACCACCATTGCTTCCTGCTTCTGCTCAGCTAACTTTCTTTGCTCTTGTATAGTTCATGTTTAGCCCATGAAAGAATGTCCCCACATTCAAGATAGGTCTTCCCACATCAATCAAAAATCAAGACAATGCCCCACAGACATGTCCACAGACCAAGATGATCTAGACAATTCCTCAGCAAGACCCTCAGGTGATTCTAGGTTGTGTGTAGCTGATAGTTAAACTAACCAGCTCACCAGGCAGTAGTGGTGGACGCCTTTAATCTGGCACTCAGGAGGCAGAGGCAGGGTGATCTCTGTGAGTTCAAGGCTAGCAAGTTCTACAGTTCCAGGACATCCAAGGCTACACAGAGAAACTGTCTCAAAAACATCAAAAGTAACCCTCTCACTGGGCTACATATAAAACAGTGTCTCAAAATAAAAGTTACTAAAATAATTGAGATTGACAGGTTGAAGAATAAGAGTTGATGATACATGAAATCCCACTGTATTTCTAGTAACCCATAACTTAAGGAAAGTGAATATGTTAAATATAAAAACCCATTTAATGGGCTAGAGAGATGGCTCAGTGGTTACTAGTGTAATATCCAAAATGAATTCAAGACCACCCAGTACCTTACCCCTCCGAAAAGGACTTTCCAAACTGTACTAGCAGACCAAGTGCAGAGCCAGATAAGGAAGCTGGCTGACTAAACAAATGTAAAAACATAGTTTTAGCGGTCAAAATGATTAAGCTTGCAACTACCAAAACAATATTAGCTGTTCTCAGAGAAATAACCATAACAAGAAGACCACAAACGTGACCTTGTTGAGAGAATTCCCCTGATGTTAATAGCTGTGACTTTGCTGACCAAATCTTAATAACCCACTATGGGGACAAGCAAAGTGAGTCACTAGGCCAGAGGGTTACTTAGTCACTATACAAACCAACCAATGCCTGAAAGGGTTACTTGCTACACCAATGAGAACCCTGTTGTTCAAATCTTTCCCTTACAAAGGTATAAAAAGTGTGTTCTTTCTTTGTTCTGGGTCTTTCCTCTGGCCTGCGTGCTGAGAGGGGAGTCCCCAACATGTTGGATCAATAAAAATCCTCATGTGTTTTGCAGCGATGGCTGCGGTCTCTGTGTTCTCTGTGAGGAAGGGTCTTTTGATGAACTCCAACACTAGCACCGACTGCTCTTCCAGAGGACCTCAGTTCAATTCTCAGCAACGACATGGCAGCTCGTAACTGTCTATAACTCTAGTGCAGGGGCTCTGACACCCTCACAAACATACAAGCAGGAAGAATGCCAATATACACAAAATAAAAATAAATAAGTCATCTTTTTAAACCCACTTAACAACTACACGGGAGAAAAGTAGTGCCCAGAGATAAGTCAAGGAAGGTAAGGTAACTGACAGAAGCTGTGCAGAGGGACCAGTGCATGAGCTCATGAGGAAACAGAGGCCCAGATGATGTGTGTTGGCCTGCATCCAGGGTTAGGAAGCTCGATATTATTAAAATGCCAATTCCCTACAGTTCAGTTCATGGATTCAGTGTAACCTCCACGTCAGCACTCTCCTTTGTATAAATGGCCAAGCACAGCCAGGAGTGGAGACACACTGATGATTTCAGGATGTAGAAGAGGGGAATGAAGATGGAGAGGGTGCAAAGTTATCCCTGGCTACACAACAATTTCCAGAGTGAGCCTGGGCTACATGAGATCCCGTCTCAAATACACCAGCAAAGCACTGGCGAGCACGTGCTAACGTTTACATGAAGACACAAAGGACTGATTTAGCTCAAAAATTCTGCGTAAAGAAAAACAGGATTAGACTGTGGCTCAGTGATAGAGCACTTATTTTGTGTGCCCGTGCTCCAGGATTCAGTCCCCACTACTGAAAATATTTGTCCTGCAGAGCTCAGAAATAGGGACATACCTATGTAAAGGTGGAAGGAGAAAGCAGACCTCACAAAGCTGTCCCCTGACCACATGTGCATGTGACACACATGTCCCCCCATAATTATTTATTTGTTTGTTTGTTTTTTGAGACGGGGTTTCTCTGTATAGTTCTGGCTGTCCTGGAACTCACTTTGTAGACCAGGCTGGCCTCGAACCCAGAAATCCGCCTGCCTCTGCCTCCCGAGTGCTGGGATTAAAGGCGTGCGCCACCATGCCCGGCTAATAATTTATTTTTTAAAGAAAGATTATTTTAACCCACTCTCCATACCCACCCAGCTCCTGGTTCCAAAATACCTGGGCTATTCTCAGCCTTGGCTGAAGCAGCTTCTCTTTGCCGTGGGCAGTGGTCAGTGGGAAGACGCATGATTGGTTAAAGTTCAGAGTGTGTGTGTGTGTGTGTGTGTGTGTGTGAGTGTGTGTGTGTGTGTGAGTGTGTGTGCATGTATGTGTGTGAGTGTGTGAGTGTGTGTGTGTATGTGTGTGTGGTTAAAGGGAGGGAGGTATGTTGGGGGGAGACCTGGAAAAGTTGAACGCCAGAAATCAGAAGTACATATGACCACATTTTATTGTATACACATATGCAATACTCAGAAATAGTATGAGAAACATACTTCAGAAAGTTTGCTCTTGCTGGTTTTGTTTTTAATTTATTGTTTTTTGAGACAGAGTCTTACTATGTAGCCTTAGCTAGCCTGGAACTCATTCGGTAGACCAGGCTGGCCTCCAACTCAGAGATCCACTGCCTCTGCTTCCAGGGTGTTGTGGTTAAAGGCGTGCACACTCACCCCTGGCTTGCTTTAAAAAAAAAAAAAAAGTTATTCGAACTAATCTCTGTCCTTGGCATCTTCAGCCATTCTTCATGGTTTCTTATGCTCATCTGGGACAAGCCTTCTCCAAAAAGGAAGAGACTGACCAAGGTAAAGCTGCAAAGCTTGCCTGTTCTCTCAGCGCCAAGAGGCTGAGGCAAGAGAGTCGCAGGCCTCACAGTCTCCAGGCCTGTCTGGGCAACTTGCAAAGCCCTGTGCCAAATAACACCACCAAGAGAGCAAAGTCCACAAGACCCTGGGGCGCCTGGAATGGGGAGGTTTAGCATCCACCCACCATGGGGCTGCCATTCTCTCCTGAGTACTCAGCAGGAGGAAAGGGAACATGGAACACTGTGACAGTTAATGCATAAGCAGTCACAGAAACTTTGTTTGCAATTATCAAGAGCAGAAGCAACCAAAACACCAATCAGCAGATGGATAGACAACCATGGGCCTGCAGGATGGCTGAGTTAAAGGTGCTTTCTGTGCAAGGATGACAACTGGGAAGGTAGAAAGAGAAAACCAGTGCCATAAAGCTGGCCTCTGACATCCACATAAGCAAAAGCATATGCATGTGCACACATGCGGACACACACATGTGCACGCGCTCATACACACACACAATCACACACCCGTGCACATATATATGCCAGATGCAAGTTCTGGGCCAGCTAGGACTGGACTGTATAGTGAGGCTCTTCTCCCTACCTCATCTCTGAAGCAAACACTATAATTATAGTGAAAATCTCTATCTGCCTGGTGTATATGAGGTCCAAGCCCCCATCCTCAGTACTGAAAAACAAATCGGTTATAATCAAATAAACCTTCACACGGCCACACTGAGCTGTAGAAACAGAGACCTTCATTCAGCACTGCCAGCCCCGTGTCCCCAGGCATGTGCCATGTGACACTCTTTATCTGTTGTTCATACCCCTGGGTCTGCAGCCTTCGATAGCATGCATTTCGGCAGTACTCATTTGGGAGTCTGTGGTCTTCGTGGCTTACATCTCTCAGACGAATTGCAGTGTGTGGAGCCGTCCTCAAGAGGGTCTCAGAGGGAGGATGTGGAGGGGAGATGGGGAAGAGCTGTGTGCACATGGGGGAGGGAGCACAGCTGCCCTGGACAGACAATGAGCAGAGGCGTTCTCTCCTCAGACTCCAAGGAAGGAATGAAGGTGAGGAACAAGATGGGAGGGGCTGAGGGGACAAAAGTGTGGAGAGGGCACAGATGAAGAAACAGAGTGAGGCTGCAGGGCCTGCGGAGCCTTGGCTTGGGTCTGGCCGTGAGCTTACAGTGGGCTTTCTCAGCTATGTCCGATTTTTTTTTTTTTTTTGGTGTGCATGTGTGTGCGCACGTGCGTGCGTGCGTGCGTGCATGTGTGTGTGTGTGTGTGTTATGTGTGTGTGTGTTATGTGTGTGTGCACGCGTGCGTGTGTTGTGTGTGGGTTGCTAGGGACAGAACCACACGCTAAGCAGGTGTCAGTGAGCTGCCCTGCCTTAACTCTGAGTTTGTTTTCCACACACCTGGCTGCTTGGCACCGGATTCAGGGAACTAGACAGCTGAGCAACAACTGCTAAACAGGAAGTGAGCTCAGGGAGGAACTGACTGAAAGGCTCTCTAAACAGGACCAGGGGAATAGTAGACAGCGGTGATCTCGCCAGCTGTGACAGCTCAGGGTCCCCAAACAGGATGAGAGGTAGCAGGAGTCAATGACACAGGAAGTTAAGAATAGAGAACAGAAGAGTCAATCCACTGGGACAGCTGTCCTCAGGAATTTCTGGCCTGGGGAGTCGATGTAGGGGCTGTTTTTCCTCTTATCAGTGAATCCCTGTCTTTTTTTAAAAAATATTTATTTTTAATGTATGTGTTTGGTTGTCTGTGGTCCACATGCATGCAGTGCCCACAGAGGCCCAGAGAGAGCATCAGAGTCTCTGGAACTGGAGCTACAGATGGTTGTAAGTTACAGTGTGGCTGCTGAGAGTCAATCCAACTCTGGTCCTCTGGAAGAACAGTCAGTGCTCTTAACCAGCGAACCCTCTCTCTAGCCCCCCCCCTTTTCATGCTAGCCCCCCCTTTCATGCATGTTCTTGCATCTTCTGTGTATCCTTAAAACAAACTGGATTCTGGGTAAAAAGAATGTGCCCCTTTCTCAGGAGTGCCCACCCTGGAGAACAACCAGTGAGGAGATGCCAGGGAGAGGAGAGAGTAGCCCATACCTGTTAAGGTCAGGGTCCTTGCCGCCCACACAGCATGTTCTTACTTCCTTACTTGTGCTAATCAAAACTTGATGTCTTGGCCTGCTACTGTGTCCTGTCTGAACAGTTTTTTGTTGTTGTTGTTTGTTTGTTTGTTTGTTTGTTTTAGAATACAAGAACATAGGCTGCTGCTGCCACCAAGCCCAGACAAACCCAGAAACTGCTCCATAACAGCCTAGTAAGGGTCCCTAAGTCCCAAGGCAGACACCACCTTGCCCCATGTTCCTGATAGTCCTTAGTGTGTATCTATGACACTGTTCATACACTCACAGGAAAGATATAATGAGTGTGCCTGATCTTCCCCGAGGCACATACCCTGTCTGATCATAAGACAAACATCAGAAAAACCCAAACTGAGGGTCTCCCTACAAAACGCCTGTGTGTTACTCTCCAAAACTGTCAAGGTCATGATATATAAAATAAGACAGATAGAAACTAGGACTGGAGAGATGGATTAGAGGATAAGAGTGTGCACTGCTCTTCCAGAGGTCCCGAGTTCAATTCCCAGCACTACACCAGGGGACTCACATCTAACTCCAGCTCCAGGGGCAGCCAACACTTCTAGCCCCAGTGGGCTCCTGCACTCAGTCACGTGTGCACACACACACACACACACACACACACACACAAAAGGGAGGGAGGAGGGAAGGGAAGGGAAGGGAAGGGAAGGGAAGGGAAGGGAAGGGAAGGGATCATCACAGTCCAGAAAAGGAGAACAAGGAACACACTGACGGGTAGACAGGCAATCTGAATAAAGGGTTAACTTTTAATAACTGCATTGACCTGCAGAGAGCAGAGCAGGGCTCACTTGCAATGGGGCAATGCAGGGGTTGGCCTGAATGGGGCAGTACATGGCTTGCCTGAAGTGAACATTTCATGTCTCTGACTGCAAGGGGCAGGGCAGGACTCACCTGCAGAAGGCAGGAGAGGGGGCAGTACTGGGCTCACCTGCAGAGGGCAGTGCAGAACCTGACCCACAGAGGGCAGTGCACGGCTACAGTTGAGGGCATTAGCAACTCAGGTCCATGCAGGCGTTGCCATGGAGCTCATGAGCCCAGAGGTTTGGGTTTTTTGTTTGTTTGGTTTTGGGTTTTTTTGTTTTGTTTTGTTTTTGTTTTTTGTTTTTTGTCAACTTAGAAAAGACAGTTTTTATGAGAAATCTCCCTGTGTTCAACATTGGCTGGGTTGTTTCAATCACGGCCTGTGGACCACATCAAACGGGTCTCGGGGCCAAACCACACAGATCAACCTGCCAGCTCAGCCACATGACCATCTCTGGTCAGAGCATCAGGCCCAGACAGTACGCAGTGGATTCCCAGGCCCTTCTCACCAGGCTCATAGAGTTGGGGACACGCGGCCACAGCAGTAGGACCCTGCCAACATCAGCCCCCAACAGACTTCACTACTTCACTCGCCTCTTTGCCTCCAGAATGGCCTCACTGAACTTCCCACCTTCCCCAGACCTTGGGCTGTCCTGTCTGGGTCAATGGCAACAAGTTCTACTCAGCCGTGGACTCTGGAAGCCTATAGGTCATTGTCAGGCCTCCCTCCTCTCACACCCAAACCCCACTCTGTAACTGTAGTCACAGCCCCAAGCACTATTAAAAAGACAAAGAATGGTAAAAGGCAGAAAAGGGGGACATAATTATTGCCCACCAGGAAGATAAACAGGTAAAGGGATGCAGTGACCCCTAACTTCACCATGGGGTGATGATGTAAGCTTTAGCTTTGAGAAAAGGAAGAATGGGGCAGGGGAAAGAGGTGCGTATCATTAAGTCATCCTGGCCAGGATACTGCCCATCGTTAATACAACGGGCCCTTAAGTTGTTACTGGGGTAGAGTTCAGCAGCTGAGGTTTCAGACCGCTCCTGTGGAGGACCCAAGTTCAGTTTTCAGCACACATGTCATGCGGATCACAACTTCCTGTGACTCAGCTCTGTAAAATCCAGTCTCTTATGACCTCTCCAGATACACATGAAGAGAGAGAGAAAGAGAGAGAGAGAGAGAGAGAGAGAGAGAGAGAGAGAGAGAGAAACCATTGTTTCAAAAATCCTTAAATGAGTTTGTTGGTTTGGTGTTTTTTTTTTTTTTTTTTTAAAAGAAGATAGTGTCATACATATTAATGACCCCAGGGGACCAAACTGGGTTGCTACAAATCAATCAGCTCTAAAGTACAACTCCCCCATGACAGATAACCGTTCTTATCCTGGGCATGGTCTCTCCTTGTTGGGCCAAGTGAAGAGTTGATGCTTTTTAGCAAAGACAGTTCCTAGATATGTCACAATCCCATTCAGTTTAATCCTAAAAACTTACGAGATGCCCCCACATACTCCAGAGTTCTATATGGACAGACCTGAGTCTACACAGTCTCCCTACCCCCTCCCTGTCCCCCTGCTCATTTTGCACACAGTGCTATGAACTTTGCAGATCCAACCTCACACAACAGTTTGCTGAACAGACCTTCCCAGCCCAGGGTGTGCATGTGTCCTTTCCTTGAGGAGGCCAGGCTGCCCACAGGCCTGCTAGCCCACACTGTCTCCATTCTATCACTTACCCTGATAGACTCTGTCTTCATGTAAGAAGCAGGTGGGTAGCTCTACACATGAGGCCCTCTACCTCATCTTCCCAGGACACACAGCTGGGACATTCATCCCCCAGTGTGTGCCCAGAGCTCTGTGCCAAGGCCCAATGCAAACTATCCTATGTATGTATGTATGTATGTATGTATGTATGTATTTGTGTATGTATGTATGTATGTATGTATTTGTGTGTATGTATGTATATATATGTGTATGTGTGCATTTGTATATGTATGTTTGTATGTATATGACATAGCCTCTTGTAACCCAAGCTGGTTCTGAACTCTCTCCTTTCTTCACCCCCATGCTGCTGGGATTACAGGCATGCGCCACCATAGGTCAAACCCAGGGACTGCTGGGATTAGAGGTATGCACCACCATAGATTCAAACTCAGGTTTGAACTTAAGTTTCATGCTAGGCAAGCAAATACCAACTGAGCCATATCCCCAGCCCCTCAAGGTGTCTTTTCAGTAACCAGCCAGCAAATGGATGGATGGATGGATGGATGGATGGATGGATGGATGGATGGATGGATGGGAGAATGAGCGAAACAAGAATGAAGAGGTCAAAGGGTCATGTGGCCATGTGGTCACAGCCTCACCCTCTCTGATTCCAGCTGCTCAAAGTGCTGCCCCTTTCTGTCCTTCCTGTATGAGGCGAGTGCAGGCGCGTGTCTCCTCACGCGTGTCTATGTTATACGCCCGTGTGTTCACATGCATGAGCATGCATGTGTGTGGGTGTGGCTGCAGAGACGGCTGTTTGCAGGATGAAGACTCATCTAGGAGCCACACAAAGGAAGAAGCACTGAGCACTGGCTGAGATATCCCTGCAGGGGACAGGACATGGAAGCTTCTAGCTCATCGTAAACCCTCTTTTAAATTCTGCCAAAAAGGCAGGCCTGGGAGCGAGGCAATTGTGTTTAGTTCTCAGGCGCTCAGATCCCGCAGCATCTGCCTCACAGGTGTCCTCAATAGACAAAAGCAGAGCTCTCCGTCAGAGCCACCAAGCACACATTAGCCATATGTGAAAGGATGAGTCACACAGCCCAGATTGTCACCTGCCTTGCTCGGTGGCAAACAGCGTGCAGCTCCGCTCCGCTTCCAAACCCTGATCTGACTCGAGGCCAGCCAGAGCACCCAGGAGCTGCTCTCAGGTTCAGCCTCGGAGGCCACCTACTAGCCACCTTACCAAAACAATTAAAAACAATGATGACAATAATAATACTTAAAATCTCAACAACGGCATGAACGGTATGCTCAGTGCATTTCAGGGACGGGCGTAAGCTATTGACACAAACTCTGCCCTCTCAAGAGCTTCACACGAGCTCTGGGGGCGGACACTGGGATGCAGAGCGGGTAACTGGCCTCTCCAAGGGACAAGTACAGCAGGCATTGAAGCCTCACAGGCTGGCACCTGTGTGCACAACCGCCAGGCCTCGCTGGCTCAGGAGAACCTGTGGGCTCTGTTGAAACCATGGACAGCTCTGGGCTCTCTGATCTTGGCTGATGTAGATTCTTGATTCACAAAATGCAAGAAGAAAGACCCAGGATGTATTCGGGTCGGTGGCCTGCCAGCTGAATTCCAGCATTCTGTTTTCTGATGAGATGAGCTTGCCAGCCAAAATCTACTTCTGTATCCCCTCCCATAGCCAGTCTGGTACCTTCTTAAAACCATCCCTCAGAAGAGATATCCCTAGCGCCCCAACCTTCCCAACAAGCCCATATGTGTATCCTCCAGGACAGGCTGAGAATCCAGAGAGCCACAGAATACACAGCGAATTCCCTCCTAGCCTTGACCAAACACACCAGCTGGGTCACAGTGCGGGCAGGACCCTTGTCAGAACACAAGCCGGTGTGAAGTTCAACCTGTTTGAGCAGCCCTTGTCTTGACAGCCTCGTTCCCACGGCTGGTTAACATCCCGCGTTGAATTTTAACATGAAATATCTCTTTGACATGGCAAGGAGAGCAAAGTCCCTTTGGAGCAGAGAGGCCAGACTTGCGGGAGCCGCTGGGCACATGAACGAAAGAGCGTGGAGCCAGCCACTCAGAGCTCTCCTTGACCTACTTAGGGCAGATTTGTTCAGTGAGCCACAGGCGCCCTCCACAGTGGCAAGGAGCCAGGGAATGGGGCAGAAAGGGCTGAAAGGGGCACTCCTGTGAGGGGGGCCAGTTAAAACCACAAGAACACTAACCCCAACTACTTCACATCCAGCTACCTATCCAGCCGATGCCAAGCTGTATGAGTCTGACCACCCCAGCCACTTTTCCCCACCAGGGGGGCAGCAAGACACATAGGGAGCAGGCTAGTGCCTGGGCCCAGGGAAAATGCTCTGTAATGCTGTAAAATCCTACTAGGATCAGCAGAAATGTCATGGGGACCCTGTGTCTATAAGGTGTTAGCCAGGACCACAGGCAAGCAGGCAGGGTGCAGGGAGAAAGCTATTGGTGGGGGTGGGTCACCCTGGAAGTCAGCTTAGGGAAATGGGCTACTTTTGTCTGAGAAAGCATGTTGGGGGGGGGGTCCCTGGGCTACATGCACACAAAGCTAGAATCTGATCTAGAGGCTGTACAAGCCAAGTGGGTGGTTTATAGAAGGAAAGGTGGAACTTTCCAGCCACCAAGGACACCATAGGGACTTTTCTGGAGCTCCTTGAGAAGGTGGAGGATCAGGAGACATGGACCCTGGAGCCTAGGGAGAGAGAACAGGATGGTAATGACCCCCAGGAAGGCCGGCAGATGCTGGGACAGACATGTCATGTATAGCTCCGTGGCTCCCCATCCCCCTCCCTCAACAAGCCTTCCTTCAGGACAACTGATGTCTGAGGGCAGGACTCTGCCACAGGCTGCATATGACCTGGTCTCACTGTTCTCAGCCTCAGGATCCACCTCTATAAATATGTGTATAGGAATGCTTTTGTGCTCGGGAACAACGTCAGGATGATTAAATAGGTCAAGTATAAGAAAAAGGACTCCAAATAGTGGACAGTACATAGCAAAGAGTCAGCAGCCACAGGTGCCACCGCCAACACCATATCAGGATCACCACCATCACCATCACCGCTAACATCATCATCTCACCCCCCACACCATCCATCCCCACCACCACTATCACAATCCTCTCTCACACTTATTATCACCACCCTCCTTCATCCACACACCACCACCATCTGTATCTTTTACCTTTGTAACCACTAAACTCATCACCACGATCACTGTCATTATACTATGACATCATTGCCAGAACAAGCCGCCACCATTGTCACCCTCTCCCCTGGGACCACCGCCACTGTCATCACCATCATTGACAGGGAAGATAGCAGGTGTTGGGTGCTCTGTAGGTAATTTCGGGTGATCCTGAGGTCATGCTCAGAGCACACCCAAAAGCCATCAAGAGTGGGGCCAGTGGTGTTTTATGGAAGGGTAATGGCCCAGATTTCTAGAACATCCCAGAAGAGCTGTCTAGAGCAAGCAATACTGAGGAGGGCCATGCTCCAGAAGGTCTGGAGGAACTGTCTGAGGCCTCATATCGCCTCATCTAGACACTGAACATCTGGAGGAGGGGAGAATGAGAGACCGGGATTTCCCCTAGATACTCTGGCTTTTTTCAAAGGCAGACTGGCCTTTAGTTCTGCCTGGAGCACTCTTTAAAAAATAGTGGCTGGGACCTGACCCTCAGGGGACCGGAAGCCTGTGACCTGAATCAGGGTACCTACCTGGGCCACACATCTACAGGTGCTTCTCCCCCACATTTAGATGAAGCAGAGGCAGCAGGGTGTGGGAGGTTTGGGAGGACATGGCCAACTCTAGTAAGAGGGACAGAAAGGAACAGAGGTCGGGAGAGTGTGTGCATTCGCAGGAAGGAGTCAGTGCCCAGAGGGTCAAGACCAGGCCACAGAAAGAGGGAAAAAGATGGGCAAGAGCTATGACCTTCTCTCTGAAGCACTGGGCAGCTACAAAGAGCTCTGCTCAGGGGTGGGTTGCAGACGAGTTGGTAGAGGGCTTGCCCAGCATGCGTGACACCCTGGGTTCTCTTCCCAATATAGCATAAAACCAGGTGTGACAGTGTGAGCTTGTAATCCAGAGCTTGGAAGGTGGAAGCAGGAGCCTTAGGAGCCTAAAGTCATCCTCAGTTATACAGTGATTTCCAAAGCCATGGGCTATAAGAGATGCTGTCTCGAAGCACACACAAAACGGTCCACTCAAGGTGACAAGCAGCAGGCTGGGAGGTCCTTCTCAGAGACCATGGCAGGAGTACCATTCCATTGTAGAGTGAAGTGAGCTGAACAGAGAGGCTCCTATTCTGCAGTGAGAAGAACTCCTCAGCCTGAAAACTCTGGCAAAGCACTGCTTGGCAGCCACCTCAGACCGTTGCCTCCTCCTCCTCCCGCAGCCTCCTGGATTTACTAGTCTTGCCCTGGTCCCAGGCTTTGCTGAGTCACCCACAGTCAGCTCTCCCAGACTGGCCTGCCCTTTCTCCTGCCTGGCTAGAGGCCAGAGGCAGCTGCCATCACCGCAGGATATTAGGGACCGGACGGATGCACACACCAAAAACCCTGCTGTATGATCAGGCCAGAAAGTCAAGATGCCCATCGTATGCCCAGGTGCAAGGAAAGAACGACAGAGAGGAGCCGGAGCTCGCGTGTAGCTCCCGTATCACAGCCTAATACCGCCTAAGGCAGTGGGAACAAAGGTCTTCAGCAGCTCAGTGTCCCCATCTCTTCTGGTCTACCCTGGTGCAACCTCTGCACTCATGCTCTCTGACCTTTCTTTCCCCGAAACCCTTTCCCTATCCTGCATTTGCATCCTCATTAGAACCAGACCAACAACAGCTGCCTCTGCTTCCTTCTGACCTGAACCCCCAAACCCCTCTTCTCCCTCCTGTCTCCTGGCATCCATAGACCGTTCTGCCTTCTTCAACAGACCCAACTCCAAGGACTCGGGACAAAGGGGACACCCTTCCAGTTGCTGCGGAGTGTGCACACTTCCAGGGGTTTTGGTCATGGGACCAAACCCTCTAAGACAGTGCCAATCCAAAATGGAGCCAGGCAGCAGGGCCCACTGGGCTTACTTACAAAATCTGATCACAGGTCTTGAGAGGACACCAGCTGCACCCTCCAAAGCACACGTCTCTCCTGTACTCAAAATTGCAATGTCCCCATTCCCCACTGCCTGTCTCATTTCTTTTTTGTTTGTTTGTTTGTTTGTTTTTGTTTTTTGTTTTTTCAAAACAGGGTTTCTCTGTATAGCCCTGGCTGTCCTGGAACTCACTTTGTAGACCAGGCTGGCCTCGAACTCAGAAATCTGCCTGCCTCTGCCTCCCGAGTGCTGGGATTAAAGGTGTGCGCCACCACGCCCGGCTCACCTGTCTCACTTCTTATGTTACCAGCCTTCCTTGTCTTCCCAATGCCACAGGACAGAGGGCAATCCTCAGGGCCCTAGGGACACCCACCTCTGCAGTTGGGCCCTGTCCTCCTAGACTCAAGGCCTGTTCCTCTGGAGCTTAAGGACTTGGCTTCAATCACTGTCCCCACTTCTACTAGTCACTGTGGTCCCAGGCTCTAACTAGAAACCCCCATTTGCACAGAATTGAGTTATACTGTCTTCTCTAAAGCAAACACTAATGACCTATTAGCCCTAGAGTGATAATAGCTCACTGTCCACAGATCCTCTTTTTTGCTTCTCAGTGTAGAGCTGGAATCACATCTCCACCCACCCACAGCTGTCTAGAAGTGGACTTGACCAGCTACCACCACTGAACTGAGGACAGAATTACTGTATGTCACCTTCAGCTCAGGTTACAGGGGCCAAATCAGGTTGGTTTACCACCCTCTCTTGCCCATCATTGAAATGGAAACCTCTGGTTTCTTTGAGGACTCAGTTATGTCATGTGATGTTTTGCTGAAGAGACATGTGAGGGAATGCGTGATGTTTTAGAAAGAATATAACTATGACCCCACAGATAGTGTAGCGAAGCTCTTATATTGTCTCGCCTTGTACCACGTGGCTGATCTTTGCTTCCCATGACTTCATAGAGGGTAACTTGCCAAAGAACTTCTCATGATATTCTAGTGGCATCTGTGGACTCCTGCCCGTCAGCAGAGCCTCTCGGTTTCTTCTGGATTGAACTGCTGCTGCTACTGTGTTTGGTCCCTGTTGAGAGGACTGAACTCCCACTGCTGATTTGTGTCTGGTGTTTTAATAGTGGACTGGACTGGGCTGGTGAGATGGCTCAGCGGGTAAGAGCACCCGACTGTTCTTCCGAAGGTCCCGAGCTCAAATCCCAGCAACCACATGGTGGCTTACAGCCATCCGTAATGAAATCTGATGCCCTCTTCTGGAGTGTCTGAAGACAGCTACAGTGTACTTACATAAAATAAATAAATAAATCTTTTTTTAAAAAGATTTACATTTGTAGCTCAGCAGTTAGATAAAATAAAAATAAGTCTTTAAAAAAAATAGTGGACTGAACTGCTGATATCCTGACAACAATGACTGGTATCACCCCCAAAGAACTACTTCTACAGAAATCCACAAGTCCATTTCCTATTAACCGTTCTTTTCCTCTACCTCTGGTAGGCGGGCTAGAAGGGATGTTGACGTGTTAAAGAACATTAATCAAAGTAGGTTTTGAAAAATCCAAGCCTATACTCCACGGCTGACACATGAGGCCAGTGTCTTCTGGTGACAGCTTCAGGAATACACACAGGCTGGGACTGCAATCCCAGACTCCCCTTGGAGGACAGCCATCCACCCATCAGTAGCAACCACATGGGACTTTACACAATTAAGAAAGAAGGTTCTGGATTGGAGACACGGCTCAGAAGCTGATCATGTCCTGCTGCACTTCCAGAGGACAGGCACCCACATCCTATAGCTCACAGCTGCCTGTAACTCCAGCTCCAGCTCCAGGGAATCAGATGCCCCTCTTCTGGCCTCTGTGGGCACTTATACTCACATACACAAGCCACAAACACACACATACACACACACACCAAATATTTTTATTTTAAAAGAACATCTATGTCAGGAATAGTACACACACCTCTATCCCATCATCTGCCACCTGATCACAGTTTTTCCTCTTCTACTCTCAAAACTGCCTTGAACCCCGTTGAAGGCAGGATTTAGTGTGAGGTTTTGCAGTGTGCCAGTAGGTGAAGGGGACAGCAGAGAAAGACAGATCAGGAAGGGGACAGAGCAGAGCAGAGGCAAAGGGGGAAGTCCTCAGAATTAGTCGGCTTAGAGACATGTGACAGTAGCGGCTGAGTTGCCAGCCTGTGAACTGTGACTCCATCCCAGACAAAGGGCCATGTAATTACAAGCCAAAGAAATGGGTCCTAAGACAAGGAGACCTGGGAAAGAGAAGAGGTCTCAATACTTTAAGATATTTGTCTTGAAGAGTACAGGGGCATATGCTAATGTCAAAAAGGCTTAATGAGGCCCAGAACAGGGAATCAATAAGGGAGAGCAGGAACAGTGGCAACTTCAAGAGGCTAATGAAGCCCAGAGACTGGGTGACATGGGACACACCATCCTCAAGCAGAGGACGCCATCACTCAAGCTAGGATCAGGCCAGCTCCGAGGTTGGGAGGACCAGGGCTCACCCTCTCCTGGGTTAGCTCACGGTACAGTCATGATGTCCCCTGGAAGGCAGGCAGGAGCACCGAGGGATGGCAGCCCCAACACACTTAGTGGCAGAGCCTGTGCCCAGATCTTGCCACACCTTAACAGAGACCAGGGCCATGAAGACGGGTAGGGGAGAAACTGCCGCTTTCATCTGCAGTGGTGTTGTCCTGGTTAAACTTTGAAGAAATGATTAGCAAACCCTCTTCTATTAAATGGCTCCTAGTCACACTTTAATTCTACCCGGAGTGACTTCTCTCTCCACCCTCCTTGCTTCCCAAATTTGGTTTTTCCTGAGAGCCAGAGTCTGCTGTGTCGCTGAGAGGTCTCCATGGTCTCCAGATTACCACAGAGAGTTCCAGGTCTCAGGGTGACAGCCAGCAGGCAGATCCATAAGAGCCTTGGCTGGCCGAGAATCAGTGACACGGCTGTGTGACATGCATACGAAGAGTCTGGTGTGGGCAGAGCCGAGGGGGAAGCAGGCTCGTCACACAGAGCCCGTGGTCCTGGGCCTGCCTCTGCGAAGTGGAAGCTGCGTGGTGGCACCCAGGAGAAACCCATGGCGTTTCCTGAACTCCTGGACCGAGTGGGAGGGCTGGGCAGGTTCCAGCTCTTCCAGACGGTGGCTCTGGTGACCCCCATTTTGTGGGTCACCACCCAGAACATGCTGGAGAACTTCTCAGCCGCAGTTCCCCACCACCGCTGTTGGGTGCCTCTCCTGGACAACAGCACCTCCCAGGCGAGTATCCCTGGGGACTTTGGACCCGATGTTCTTCTGGCCGTCTCCATCCCACCTGGTCCTGACCAGCAACCCCACCAGTGCCTCCGCTTCCAACAACCTCAGTGGCAGCTTGCAGCGTCCAACGCCACGGCCACCAACTGGAGTGACGCTGCCACTGAGCCTTGTGAGGATGGCTGGGTTTACGACCACGGCACCTTCAGGTCCACAATCGTGACCACGGTAACAGCACCGGGGAGGCCAAAGTCACAGTCACAGAAAGGATGCACCTCCCCAAGCCCGCTCACTTGGGAGCAACCATGTAGGCTTACAGGGGACTGGGCAGCGGGAGTCATCTGCAAAGTCATGGTTAGTGGTTCATGCCTGTGACACTAAAGAGACAGGAGGATTCCTGTGAGTCTGAGGACAGCCTGGGCCACACAGTGAGGTATGTCCACACAGTCTGGCCTGGGGTACCATTCCTGCTTCTGTATCACCCCATGGCTTTACCCATAGTTGAACCTCAGCCATGACTCCAGGCCACCCAGGCACAGGATCCTGTTGTCTGTCTCTGGGCTGAGCACAGAGAACCTAAACAAACATTGGCCTCTTATAAGAGACATTGGCAGGCTGGGGAGATAAATCTGCAAACTGCCTGTTGTTGAAGCATGAAGACTTGAGTTCAGCTCTCCAGCACTCAGGGAAAAGCCAGGCCCAGTGGTGGTGCTACTGTAATGCCAGCTCTGTAGAGGCAGAAACAAGGGGACCCCTGGGGCTCAGCTCACTAGCTGGCTAGCCAGCCTAGCCAGTGAGCCCCAGGGTCACCGAGGGACCTTTTCGCAAAAACAATGTAGAAAGCTCCAGAGATTCAACTCTGACCTTCACAAGCACTATGCACACACACACACACACACACACACACACACACACACACACACACACACACACGATGCTAGTGTATGTTTAATCCCAACACTCAGAAGGCAAAGGCAGGAGGATCTCTGAGTTTGAGGCCAACCTGGTCTACAGAGTGATTTCTAAGACAGCCAGGCAGAGAAACTCTGTCCTGAGATGAAAAACCAAAAGAGAGGTGGGGGAGGGGAAGCCAGTGGAGAGGGCCAGCTGCCCCAGCAAGCAAGAAGGACCCTGAGTGAGGAGCAAGAGGAAGCAAGCCTTCAGGGAAGGACAGGCTCCTCAGCTAAGGGCCAAGGCTCAAGAGGGAGCAGAGGAAGCTGGAGGTTCTCCACCTTTGACCCAGTATAGGGCTGACAGGATGCTCCTTAAGAAATCAATCCACTAAGCCTGTGGGCGCCCTCACAGCCCCACACGGCCCAGGCCATGCCCCAGCTCCATTCTAGCTCCTTTGCCCCTCCTGATCACAGCTCTGCCCTTCTTTCCCTCCAGTGGGACCTGGTATGTGATTCCCAGGCCCTGAGACCCATGGCCCAGTCAATCTTCCTGGCTGGAATCCTGGTAGGAGCCGCAGTGTGCGGCCATGCCTCAGATAGGTAAGTATCCCCCGCTGGGCCAGGCGGTCTCTATTGAGTGAACCCCACATCCTTTCCAAGTTAGAAGTTCACCTACTTTCTCCAGGGTTGTGGGGGCCACTGCTTCTCTCTGAATATTCATTCCTAAAATCCTCTCTGCCACATACTTGAGCTGTTGCTCAGTGCCTCTGATAAGGGGGAATTCACTTGCTAACGCTCCTCATGTTCATGACCCTCCCATGGGTCAGGTGACTTTCTGCCTCCCTCCTCACTGGGAGCAGGGACAGGAGAGCCCTTGGTGGCTCAGATCTGTGTTGCTGGCCAATGGCATGCCTTTCTATGTGCACCACAGGTTTGGGCGCAGAAGGGTGCTGACTTGGAGCTATCTTCTAGTGTCCGTGTCTGGCACAGCAGCTGCCTTCATGCCCACCTTCCCCCTCTACTGCCTGTTCCGTTTCCTGGTGGCCTCTGCAGTGGCAGGTGTCATGATGAACACGGCCAGTCTCTGTATGTCCCCTGATTGGTGCTGGGTCGGGAAGGCTGCATACAGGACCCAGGATTGACCCCTTTCTTGCTCCTTGCAGTGATGGAGTGGACATCAGCCCAGGGTAGCCCTTTGATGATGACCTTCAACGGCTTGGGCTTCAGCTTTGGGCAGGTCCTGACAGGTTCCGTGGCCTACGGTGTGCGCAGCTGGAGGATGCTACAGCTGGCTGTCTCTGCCCCCTTCTTCCTCTTCTTTGTTTATTCATGGTGGGTGCTGCAGCCTCCCTCCTTGAGAGAGGTTCTGCTCACTCTCAGGGATCAAGATGGAAAACTCCTTTTCCTGCTGACAAAGGGTCTAGGAGTTCTGGGGACCAGGGCCCTCGAGCTGGTCACCACTGCTGCCCAAGGTCCAGGAGCCCCTGTTCCAACTTACCCAAAACAAGCCAGGTGCCATCTTTCTGTGGCCCAGCAGCAAATTGGGGCCACAGTCCATGTTCCCTCTCCCAGGAGGGGTCTAGCTCAGCCCCTTTGACATGCTACAGACCCCAAATCTCTGCTTTACCCTGTCTCATCTCATCCTTGCCCAAACTTTCTCCCCTCCCCACTCCCCCCCCCCCCAGCTTGATTCCGATCTCCAGCCTCAGGTCTCCAATTACCTGCCTGACTCCTACCCTAACTCCTTCACCTGCTTCCCAGGATGCCTTTCGCCCCTCCGCTGTTTCCCTAGCCCAACAGGCCACTGAGAATCACTGACTCTGTCTGCCCTCTCATTCTCTTACCCTCTGCCGTCTTTCAAGATCAGAGGTGCTCAGGGTCCCAGGGGTATAAACAGATGGCTCCTCCCAGTTTCTGCTCAAAGGGAACAGCATGTCCTTCTGGAGGGGAGGAACTTTTATAAACACAGACCTGGATATAGTGTGTGGTAGCCACTACCAAAGGCTCAGAGGACTTAGCAGTTTAGTGCAGCAAGTGATTGTGTGTGTGTGTGTGTGTGTGTGTGTGTGTGTGTGTGTGTGTGTGAAAGAGAGAGACAGACAGACAGACAGACAGACAGACAGAGAGACAGAGAGACAGGGAGACAGGGAGACAGGGAGACAGAGAGAGAGAGACAGGCAGACAGACAGAGACAGATACACAGAGAGAAACAAAGACAGTGATAGAGATAGACAGACACACAGAGAGAAACAAAGAAAGAGACAGAGACAGAGGGATATTTGATTCTGAGACAGAGAGAAGCAAGTTGGTATGGAGCAGCTATATCCTGACACAGAACCAGCTGAGTTAGGTCCAGGGGAACAGTCAGGCACCATGGGGTCAAAGGGTCCAAGGATCAGTGGCTGCCAGGGGTTCAGGTGATGGAGCTTGGTCCAGGCCTAGCCTGAGACCAGGCAGGGCTGGTGAAGCTGTCTGTAGTATGAAAAGAATACAACTGTGGGGCAGGGCAGGAGGAAATGTATATGGTATCGAAAGACGCCATGATGGCGAGACACCCCGGCAGCCATTGTGGTCCTTACTGTACACAGGCCTGGCTTATGGGTAAGGCTGAGGAGAAGCCATAGGACAAGAAGTTGGAAAGGGACAACAGAGTTCCTCTGTATCCGGCAGCCTGCTCAGGGATAGAGAATATTGGACTCCCCTAAACTCAGAGAGGAAGAAGGCAGGAGGACCTGCTGGTACAGGTGGCCTGGCTACACATGCCACTGTGGTCCCATTGTCCTTTACAGCCTCCACTGACTTTAGCAGCCTGAGACCGGAGCTTCCAATCCCCCCTGAAACCACCCCCTTAGGCAGAAGACACAGAAGTACAAGGAGGGTGTCCCAGGCCAGGCAATGGGGGCTGCAATCAGCGACCCCTCCCACATCCCTTCCCTTCAGGTGGCTGCCAGAATCTGCACGCTGGCTCATCACGGTGGGCAGGTTGGACCAGGGCCTGCAGGAACTACAGAGGGTGGCTGCTGTCAACAGGAGGAAGGCAGAGGGAGACACGTTGACCATGGAGGTAAGCCAGGGCTAGGCCCTCCCTCAACTCTGTCCCCTTAGATACCTTTTCTGGCTTTGAACAGGAGCTGCCTCGGAGGTCAAGTAAAAGCCCCTTGTAGTGGGTCTGTGGGTACCTGGTGCTAACAGCCCCTACTCTTACAGGTCCTGCGGTCAGCTATGCAGGAGGAACCAAGCGGGGACAAAGCTGGTGCCAATCTGGGCACTCTATTCCACATGCCTGGGCTGCGCCTCCGAACCCTCATCTCCATGCTGTGCTGGTAGATGCCCTTCTACCCGAGGCTACCAGCCGCAGGGAAGCCCGAGCCAAGCCAGCACCCAGCAGCCAAGGATGGGGCCTCAGCTAGGGATGACCTTGCTATCTATAGTTAGGCTCCAGGAAGAGACAAGCCAGGCCGTGTGGGCTGGTGAACAAGATTACAGGCCCAAGTGCCTAGAAAGGATTGAATGAGATTCAGGACAGTGACGCTGGGAAAGCTGGAAGGTGAATCAGGCACAAAGCAACCCAGCAGACAGGGTGCTCCATCTTGTTTGGAGGTACTAGGCACACACAGGCTATTGCCCAAGCCTGAAGCTTAGGCCACCCAGCAAAGATCAATGCCATGAAGACTGTAGCGAGGGTCTAATCAGTGGAAGCTAGAGCCAATGGGATAGCATCCCGAATGGAGCGTCTGAGCAGAGAGAAAGGGGGCGAAATACCCAGTCTCCCATAGGCTGACCCTCAGAGGCCACCAGCCTCTCTCTCCCAGCGCCTAAGGTGAGACTGGACAAGGCCAACTGGGCAGACAGAAGAGCAGCTAGCCCAGGCTAACCCATCCACCCTCACCCCTAGGTTTGCCTTTGGCTTCACCTTCTACGGCCTGGCCCTTGACCTGCAAGCCCTCGGAAGCAATATCTTCCTGCTCCAGGCACTCATTGGGATTGTGGACCTCCCGGTGAAGACAGGCAGCCTGCTGCTGATCCGCCGCTTGGGCCGCCGCCTCTGCCAGGTCAGCTTCCTGGTGCTGCCGGGACTCTGCATCCTGGCCAACATATTGGTGCCCCATGGTGAGCTGTCGCCTGGCTGTGGGTGAGCAGGAGGAGGCAAAAATGTGGCGAGCTAGCTGAGGCTCTCCTACCCTCCCTGGGGGTGGGGGGGAAACCAGAATAGAGAGTGAGGGATATGACAGAGAGAGGGTAGTGGACAGAGCAGTGAGGGGGTAATAGAATTTTAGGAGAGATCAGGAAAGCTGTAAGATTAACACAGAACTCACTAATAGACTAGGGTGGAAGAGAAAGGGGACAGGGACTCCCCGGATCTGGCTCTGAGGGACTGGGAATAGATAGATTGGAGCCACAAGTTACTTACATAGGACACAGTGTGGGCACTGGAAGGATGCTTCCCAGACATTTGACAGACCAGCCTATAGGACAGAGAATATTGGGCCCTACTCGGCTGATGTCACTCCTGTTCACAGAGATGAGGGTCCTTCGCTCATCCCTGGCTGTGCTGGGGCTGGGGTGCCTGGGAGGTACCTTTACCTGTGTCACCATCTTCACCAGTGAGCTCTTCCCCACTGTGATCAGGTGAGGCTGTCATGGGCTCAAGGAGAGCACTATAGCCAAGAGGAGAGCTGCCCCCAGGTCCCCATGGGACTCCTGAATGGTCTCCACCCTGCCAGATTCGTTGGGCCTCCCTCAACCTAGTGGGGTCAAGACTGTAGATAGCAGAATGTGACTCACAGGCAAATGTGCTGCCACAGGATGACTGCAGTGGGCCTGGGCCAGGTGGCAGCCCGAGGGGGAGCCATGCTAGGGCCTTTGGTACGGCTGCTGGGTGTCTATGGTTCCTGGATGCCCCTGCTGGTGTATGGAGTGGTGCCAGTGTTAAGTGGCCTAGCTGCACTGCTGCTGCCTGAGACCAAGAACTTGCCCCTGCCTGACACTATCCAAGACATCCAGAAACAGTGAGTGGAGCCCCCTATGGACCACCTCCTCACTCCCTCCTTCCCTGCCTCCCAGATCTACTCCCTCCCTCCACAGAAGCCCAAAACCGGTTGGCCTGGGAACTCACCCTTCTCACTGAACAAAGGAGAAAGCAGAAGTCAAGGGAGGGCTAGCTAGCATGGTCCAGAATTACACCACACATGGTGGAGACCAGGGTAGCAGGTAGATTTTAACCCTCTGCCTCCATCCCACCGTGTGGAGGAAAAAATGGCCCAGCCACCCCCAGGTCCACCTTGAAAGAGACAGAGAGAGAGATGGAGGGAGAGAGGACACGTGAGTGAGCTGGTGTTTGTCATGAGGGAGGTCCTGGGGGTTGATGGGTATGGCTGGGGACTTCACAGGTGGCAGACTCTGCCACTAAAGTCATTGGGTGGCTGACATGGTTGGACAACCCACGCCACCCTGACATGCTCAGTAAGTTCAGTCCTGAGCCCCAGACAGGGTGCTCAGACCTGGGTCAAAAGTCAGGGGTCGTTCTGCTCCTTAGAGTCACACATCTCTGTCTTTCCTGAACAGGTCAGTGAAGAAGAAGGTGACACATGACACACCAGATGGCTCCATCCTGGTGTCTACCCGGCTGTAGCCTCCTGGAGAAGGAACACGGCCACAACAACGAGAGGGGGAGGATGGAGAGGAGGAGAAGGAAGAGGAGGAAGAAGAGGAGAAGGAAGAGGAGGAGGAAGAGGAGGAGGAAGAGGAGGAAGAGGAGGAGGAAGAGGAGGAGGAAGAGAAGAAGGAAGAGGAAGAGAGAGGGAGGGGGGAAAGGGTAGGGCTGGCGATGGCGGGTAAAGACACCTGCCTCCAGGCCTGTCTGAAACTCACATGACAAGAGACTTCACAAAGTTGCCCTCTGACCTCCGCATGGACGCATGTCCTGGCCCCCCCGCCCCGTGATACACACAAATAAATAATTTTTAAAAGAATGAAAAGGAGGAAGAAGAAAGGGAGAGAAGAAAAGGAAGGACGGAGGAAGAGAGGGAGCAGGGGGATAAAGTGGGGAGGAGGGGGGGAGGAGGGAAGAGGAGAAAGAGGAGGAGATGGCTTCTTCCAGGTCCTGCAGACAGCCACGGAAAGCAAAGAGCTCTATCCCTGTAACGCAGTCTGAAGGACAGAAGGCTGCCTAGACACCACCATTACCCTGACTTCCCCAGCAGCTGCATACCAGAGAGGCCAGGCCTAGGGGGCACCTTCCCACTGCCCGCTACCCAGCCTGCTGCAGGACTCAGAACTGAGCACTGTGGTCTTCTTTCCCTCGGCACAGGCAAAGAAGCATCAGCATCCCAGGGTCAGTGAGGGCCTTGGTCAGCTGGCCTGGTCCCTCTCCATCCTCTCCTCATTCCATATGCCTGTCCATGTCTGCCTGGGTCACCTTACCACATGACACCCTACTAGGCACTCCAGACCCACCTTTCAGGGTTCAGGGACAACCCATGACTCTGATGGCATTGTGAACCATGGTTAGGGCCACACATCTGCCACTCCTCACCCTCTGTCAGATAAGTCCCCTGAGGGTCATTGGTCACCTGCTCTACATCCTCATCCACATATAGGATCTGCTATAGAAACTGGACAGGAGGAACCGACTAATGATAAAAACCAAATGAATGGCAGCCCCTCATGAGCTCACGATGATCTCCAAGAGTCTGCAGGGTAGGAGAAAGGACTGGGGCATTCCTCAACCAGATAGACTTTGCCAAGGCTGGCTTTCCTGTGTTCTAGGCCAGCCCCTTTCAGGAGCCTTTTCATGCCATGTCTCTCTGCATCTTGTGAAGTGCTGTCCTTTCTCACAGATGGAACAACTAAGGCCCCTAACACCCAGCTAGGAGGAGGCAGGATCAGAATGCAAGTGCCTGTCTGTAGGTCTCCAGAGCTCTGCTCCAGCCATGGTGCCATCTAGGCAGATAGGACTGCATGCAGCAGGACCTCTGTCCCTCTCAGAATCAGCCAAGATTCTTTGGGGTCCATTGGGGCTGCTCACAGGAAACACCACACAGTGTCCCAGAGACAGTGTACTGCCCAGTGAGTCAGTAGCTAGCCCACCAGCTGCCTGGACCAATCTTAGATGGTCTTTGCATCTTCCTGTGTGACTGCTCCTAGGCACCTCAGAGGAAGGCTGCAACACACACACACACACACACACACACACCACATACACGTACACACATGTATACATACATGCACACACATACCATATTCATGTACACACAAGCATCTACCTGTGTGACTACTCCTAGGCACCTCAGAGGAAGGCTGCAACACACACACAGACCACACACATATACGTACACGCACACACATGCCACATCCATGTATACGCAAGCACACACACAATGTATACAGCTGCAGATACATATGCACAGTCACATGTGTGCATATGCACAAAAAGTGTGGGTACAAAACAGAAAACAGCCCTTGTCTTAGATGTTGGTCCTGCAGTCCTGCTCCCTGGCTGCAGCTCTTGAACCTCTGGGAGACTATGTCCTTCGGCTATGTGTACATGCGCACATGCACAAGACACACACACACATGCACACACGCACACACTTCCTAGTGACGCTCCCCCAGACGAAAGAGTAGAGCTAAGATTATATTTACACTGCCTGCTGCCTCAGGACAAACTTGTTCTGCTGCTCTAGGCCCAGCTGCATTTCTTGGGGGCAACAGGGTTCCTAGAAACTTCCAGAACACAGAGCTCAGTGGAGAGATGGATGCTTCTCTCTCCTATAGTATTCTTCTAAGTCAGAGATGTTCCTTCACCTGGATTCAGAATGGCCACCCCTGGCTATCCAAGTGGCTGAGAATTTTCAAGACAAAGGGTACTGTCACTCTGGGAAGTGACAACATCACTGTCTAGAGTCACCTGACAAAGCTCTGGGCTGTGACCCACACCCATTTAGACACACCCTCTTTTTAATGCCTACTTTGGAGGTTTCTAACCTCAAAGCTGCTGAGCTATCCTCACAGTGGAGGAGCCCAGAGACTCTTTCGGAAAGGTAAACCGAGTCAAGAGCCACATCCAGAACTCTTCAGAAAACAAAGCACTTGGGTGTCAGGTCTTAGCCTTCTGATGCAAATAGGGAGATGGAGCCCCAGCTACAAGGCAGCCAGGATGAAGCCGTCCTTTCAACTCCTAGAATACATCCTGCCTCAGTCAGGGTCACCATAACAACAGCTCAAGTGAGAGTAAAAGCATTCCTTCCAGGCTTGTCCCCAAGGAACTCCCGCTGTCTGTTTTCTGTGACTAACAATGCAGGTGGGGACAGGGCTCTGAGCCTGGGCTTTGAGAAGAGAACAGTAACACAGGGCCCAGGAGTGAGTCCATGACCAGCTGGGGACAGGACACCCTGGAAGCGCTGCCCCGGTCAAAGACTCCCACAGAAGAGTCAATGTGACCTCCCCAGGCTCCCAGACCAAAGCTGCCGAGATGGCAAGCAGGGCTGGAAGCCCATGGGTTCAGAAGGTCAAGGAGAGGCCACGATCACAGAGAGCCACCCACCATGGAGTCAGCACTCCAGGGTGGTGGCCTGCTACAGAGCTGGGAAGCAGAGCCAAGAGGTGCAGGCAAAGTCACAGGACAGAGGATCGAGTCCTCAGAGGGGCTCAGCCACTGCTACACTTGAGGCTCTAAACTAGCCACTGCCAGCCACCCTGGCCACCAGGAAAAACTACTTCCCTCCAAATGCTGGACAAGATGTCAGCTATCTGGTAGGACATGAGTGAGGGGTGCACAGCCTCAGAAAAGAGGGTAACATGATGCCATCGGGAAGTTGAGGTCATGGAACCCCAGCCAGATGCCAATCTCCCTCCCTCCCTCCCTCCCTCCCACACAAGCCGAGCCTATCTCCAGCAAACACTTGCAAGCCAGACTTATAACAGTTGTCCATGAGCCCAATGTTGTATTCAACTCAAAAGTCAGAGGGCTGGTCAGTGATGGTGCAGTGGGCAAGGCCATTTGTCATCAAGACTGAAACTTGAATCTCATCCTCAGGCCCCACGTAGCGGGAACGGATCCCTCTAAAATGTCCTCTAACGGCACACACATTTTCACACACTAAGGATTTAGAGGAAACTTAGCAACTGTCAGGTGCACCCACTGAGAGCACCCACCCCGAACAAACTACACAGGACTGGTGGAATTTGGAAAGTTTTTGTTTTCTTTTTCCCACACATTTCCGGGTTTGGGGTGTTTTCCAAGACTCAGACACATTTTTTAACAAAGAGAAAAAAAACTGGGGGAGCAGGGAGCCCATGGGCGGAGAAGTGACCCCAGCCATCCGCAGACACAGCCTCACTCCCGCCATCCCCTGCACCTGCAGCTTGCTGGTGCCACAGATGCAGCTCTGGTACCTCGATTATTTGTTTTTAATATATATCTGCATTTGCCTTTCCCCTCCCCCCGCCCCCCCCACCCCCTCCTCCAGCGGCTTCGGCTTCCCAGCAATGCACGTTGCCCGGCAGCAGCGACACACACAACAGGCGTTGGCCAGGTCCAGGCCCAATCCCTGGGCAGTCCCAGGCAGGAGTTTCTCTTCGTGAGGGAACTTGGGGCACTAGGAGAATGAACCCTACTGCCCGGCCCCAGCCACCCAATCTGGGTCGCTCTAGGTCCACCCGCCCACACTTCTTCTCCCAGAGACTCTGGAAACCCAAAAGAAGGGAAGCAGAGAAAAAAGAATTTAAAAAAGAAAAAAAAGGAAAGGAAAAGAAAGGAAAGAAGAAAAGAAAGAAAAGAAGAGAAAAGAAAGGAAGTGAGGCGGAGGAGGGTAGGGACAAGAGACAGCAAGCCTGAACCGGGACAGGAGGGCTGCGAAGAAGGAAGGCGGGAGGAAGAAGAAAATCGGGGGAAATAAACGAACGGCGCAGTGGACACTTTACAAAACCCCAGCCTTCCTTCCCGCCCAGCCCCACCAAAATAAAACTACCCCCCTTAAAAAAATAAATCAACCCAGGGCTGTGAGCACGTGCCCTGCCTGACAGGCGCAGAGCGGAGGACAGCCAGCCCCAGAGCTGACAGTGCGGCGGGAGGGAAGGGGATGAGCACGTAGTAGTTAGATTCCTTTTCTCTCTCTCTTTTTTTTGCGTTTTCTCTTCGTGGGAGAAGCCTGAGGCAGCCGGGGAGAGGGTCCCCAGATCCCCTTGCAGGGAGAGGGCCGCACCCTCCTCCCTCCTGGGAGGAGCAGCTGGCAGTGGGGCGCGGTGCCTGGACTGGGTGTTCAGACGTAATACTCTTTGTCTTTGTTCTTCTTGGCCTTGCTTGGCGTCTTGGGGGCAGCAGGGGCCTTCTCCTTTACCACCGCCCCATTGCTCTGGGCCGAGTTACTGATGTAATTCCGGCTCTGGTCCACCTGGTAGGAGCCCTCGTCGCGGTTGCGGTACTTGTACATGGCATAGAGGAGGATGAGGATGCAGAGCGCCGCCGCCGCCACGATGCCCACCACCATGCCCGTGGTGCTGCTGGATTCGCGGATCACCTCCACCGCGCCCGGCGGGCCGCGCTCCCCCGGACCCGTGGGATTGGCTGTGGGCAGACGGGGGAAACCGGGGGCTGAGGTCACGCCGGGGCGCAGGGGAGGTGGCCGCCGCGGCTCGAAGGCCGTGGGGACCCCAGGCCCCAAGGGTGGGTTCTCCAGCAGCGGCTGCAGTGGGTCTCGGTGGTTCATTTTGCCCGCAGGCAGGTTGGGGGCTGGGGCGGAGGGCGCAAATAGCACCCCGGGGGCGCCCGTGGCCCCATCTGTCCTGAGGTTGGGTCGGGGCTTGCGGGGCGACAGGAGGGTGGTGCGGTCCGTGACCAAGGGGAAAGTGGTGTAAAAGTCCTCGTCGTCCGTGGGGGGGAGGCTGGAGTCAAAGACCTCCCCGGAGGCGAAGCCCGAGGCTTCCACGGGCTCCTCGCAGTCGCTGTCGTCGCGCTCGGCCTGACACGGGCCCCCCGAGGACGGGCGGCGCGCGGCGGGCGGAGGCAGGGTGTCTTGGGTGGCACCCACGCCCGTGAGAAAGGGGTAGAAGGTAGGGGGCGGGGGCACGAAGGGGGATCGGGTGGCCACGGGAGGGGGGTCTAAGGAGTCCTCCGTGATAATGGGCAATATTAACTCTCCTCCTAGGAAAAGAAAGAGAAGAGAGAAGAGAGGGCGTCAGCGAGGGCCAGGGCGCGGGCGGCCGGCACAGAGAGAGAAACAACAGCCTCACACCCAAATCGGTTCAATTGGCTTTGGCGGAGACTAAGCGGGCCGGGCCCGCCCGCCAGCCGGCCAGCGCCTGCGCTTTAAGCGGGCTGCGGCTCGGATGCCCTGGGCACCCCACGCGCGGGCTCTGTGACTCTGGGTTTTGGTCTTTTTGTTTCGTCTTAAGAAACCAAACGGAACAGAAAGGAAAGGAAATTGAAAAGAAACGGATTTTTTTTTCTACTGGTTTAAGGCTTTAAAAACATACAACAGCAGCATTTAAACAAACCTAACAACAATATCTTTTAGGGTTTTTTTTATATATATTTCTTTTTGCTTTTTTTTTTTTTGCTTTTGTTTTTAAAAAAGAAGATAGCATACCACGGAATTCAGGCAACTTACATCAACAAATAGGCCGTGTGATTTTAGCATGAAGAAAAAAATTACAAACAGAGCTGTGTAAGCGGGTTCTCCCGAAAAAAAATAAGAAAAAACAACTTTTCCGTACAACGTTTTCTGTCTATCTGTTTGGCATCTCCCTCCCTGATTTACTCCCTGGACAGCCTGCTTCCTCCAGAAAGATCACTCTCCTCCCTCTTTCTTCCCCCTCATTGAACACCAGACTGAATTTGCACAGTGCATGTGGGTTAGGTCTGGGGAGTGGCACCATTCAGTGACATCGTGGAAGGGTCAGTGGAGAGGCCACGGAAAGGAGAGACGATGGCATGTCTATGTGAGTGTGAACTCTTGGCGGGGGTGGGGGGGACTGGCCATGGAAAGGACTAATTTCAGTCCTTTGGGGCTAATTTCAGTGGGCCATCGGAGGAAACTTTAAACGGGAATGCTTGTGTGGAACAGTGGGCAGGGCGGGGAGGATCAGACACACTGGAGCTAGGGTTTGTCCTTTAGGATTCTGGAAGGTGGTGAAAAGCTCAGAAGATGCATGGAGGTAGGGAGGATCGGGAATGAGTGGGGGAGGACGGAGTGAGTGAGGGCGGAGGTCTTATGATTACTGAGCTAAACCTAACTCTCCACTTTCTTCACCCTCCACCTCTGACCCCCACTGACTTCCCCCCACCCCCTCCCCAGAACCCCCATGGACCGCCAGAACCTGGCCAGGTTATGACTGCTTCTGGCCCTCTTATTATTGTTAAAACAATAATAAAACAACGGAAAGAAGGAGAAAGCAAAAAAAAAAAGAAAAGAAAACACATACACAGCCATCTGGGAGGGACACGCTAGCTAAAATAGGGCCCAGGATAACTAATTGGGAAGGCCTGTGATAGGGAGTGGGTATTGTCGTCTCTTTTAGTCTGGTAACTCAAGCACCCTGGGCAGAAACTGCAATTCCCATCAGCTCCCTATGGGCGGAAACTACAGGTCCCATTAGCCCTTCAAGGGACATGAACTACAACTCCCATCTGTCTCTGGGTCAACAACTACAACTCCCATCAGCCTCCTGGGCCTCTTCACTAAACCAAAGCGCTGCAAGCCTCTGACCTCCGGTAGATAGAAGCTGGATAAGCAAGCTCTAGGCTGAAAGGAGGGCTCAAACTCTGGCTTTGGAGGTTGCCTCTGGTCCTTTGGGCTTTGGAGTTGAAAATTTCCTCTCTGGCTCTACCTCCAGCTCAATCTACGCCCAATCCCTACCTGAGCACTCTATTGGTGCACCCACAGTCTTCCACCCCCCTCTCTCAAGCCAAGTCTCAAATCCAGAACTTTCTCTGCTCTCCCTACCCCGGCCTTCTTGTTGACTTAACTTCTCATACACCTCTTTGAACCTTTCCTCCAGCAGCTCCATCCATCTCCCCGAGGCCACAGCAAACCCTTGCCACTGAAGGAGGGGAAACCTTACCAAGCACCTCAGGCGTACGTACTTCCCCTCAGGTTCCCTTACACCGCAAAGTTTACAGCCCAAGAGTTCCTAGCCCTCCACAGACTTAGCCATGTGAAATGTTGACCCAAGAGCGGATTGCCCAGTTCCACTGATGGAAATCAGGATCTCATGGATGCCGGGCAGAGCACTCTGGCTCTCCCACTAATCCCAACCGTCAACCCCAGCTGCTAGGGGATGAGGATATTGGGGCCTAGAGAGGGCAGAACTTCCAAGGGAGGTGAATAAATGAAGTGGCCAGTCCCTTCGGTGGCTCTCAGAAGCCAGGAAAGGGGTCAGGAAAGCCTGGGCCACCACCCTCATGCCTCTAGGAGGCTGGCAGGCTGCTCACTCACCTGAGAAGCCAACCTGGAGGCTCCATGTGTATTGACTGAATTGCTGTGTGACTACAGACATGTCCACCTCTATAAATCTAGAATGTTGTCATGCATGGTGGCACATGCTTGTGATTCCAGCACTCAGGAGGTGGAGGCAGGAAGATCAGTTCAAGGTCATCTTCAACTACATAGCAAGTTCTGGCTGGCCTAGGGTATGTGAGACTCTGTCTCAAATAACCAAAATAAATAAACTAAGGAAGTGAGCTTCAGGCCTCGTTGCGCCTGGCAACGCTTCATTCCCATATCCACTGGCCTGGCCTGGCTCCTACCCTCTGCCAGCTCTGCCTTCCACCTTTTCCATCACAGATGGCACCACCACTGAGAACTCCAGCATCAAAGCTTACCCTAACCCGGCTTATGATCTGCAATCAGCTGGCCATCATCGGAGACCCATGCTATGTCCTTCCCTAAAGTGCCTGTCCTCAGACTGACCAAAGCCCGGCCTGATGGCCTCTCTAGTCTATGTGGTAACTCGGTGCTTCTGCTATTTCCACGTTCCTCCCATTTCCAATATCCTCATCCCTGCACAGGTGCAAACTGCGTACAGGAAAGCTTGTGGCCCTTCCAATAGTAACAGCGTAGGCCTAATCATAGCAGGAGCTCTTCCCTGCATGAGTGCTGAGCTCATCTCGGTCCTTTCTGCCCATCCACTCTTCTGACCTTTGCCCTCTATTCCGAACAGACTCCCTGTGGCTAGCCCACACATGCTCAGAATCCAGCCAATAATACCTCATCTTCCGGACTGACCCTAGAAGATACCCTCTGCTCCTGGTGCCTCTGACGCCGTCTTCCTACTCTTGGAGGCTCAAGTTTGACTCACTGCCAGGGAAAGGTCACAGGCCTGAGTCCCATCTGTCGATCTTACAAGCGGCCAGCAGCAGGCCTGGCACCGGGCTCTTCAAGGGGAAGTGAATGGCAAGTCCCCTAGCACTCTCTCTGAGGTGGGCTGGGTCCGTGGGGAAGCACAGAGCACCTTTTACAGGCTGAGTTTACACAGCCTTGCCCCACCTTCTTGGGCAACAGGCACTGCAGAGAGCTATACCTGCCAGTCTTTTCCTCCATGTCCTCAGGTGTGCCTTCTACCCTCTAAAAGCCCTGCCACGTTTTGCATCTTAGGCTGAGCTACCAGTGCCCTCAGGAACTCTAGGGTCAATAACCTGACTTATGATCTCCAACCAGCTGGCCATCACTAGGGACACAGCATAGTGCCGTTAGTACAGTGTCAGAACGACCAGGGCACAGATATTGGCTCCTCACCAGCCCGTTGCCTCCAGCTGGGTGAGGGCAGATGGTGGACTCAGGCCTGGACCACACAGATCCTGCCCCGCCCTGCAGCTCCCACAACCATTCGCACTAGTCCTTGGGACACACGGGTGTTCTAGATCACCGTACTCCATGCCCCACAGCCTGCCCTCACTCCCTTTCCAGATCTCAGCCAGATCCCTTCAGTCCTCATCCCCTGGGAGGCTCTCCCAGCTCGTGTCTATCCATGGTCGGCGGCCATATCTCCCACGAGTCCACCAGGGCTCCTTGCAGAGCAGCATCTTTCTCTGATACTACTTTCCTCTGTATGCACGATACCCCCACACAAATCCCTCCCCCAAAGTGATAGACCGTGGAGAATCTCACATGGCTTGCCCGAACCACCCTGGCCTGGACAATGGGGCACTGGAGTCATCAATGTATGAGCTTCCTTGGGGCACTGGCCCAGGAAGGATCTAGAAAACTCTACTGGGAGGGAGTCAGCAGGGCCTGAGCAAGGGAGGCTGCCTCAGAGGGAGGCTGGGATGGTCCCACTGCTGGCTCTCCCACTAGGCTTCTGAGTCGGGGGACACTCAAGGTGACTCATGATGTTGGGGGTCCTGTGATCAGCTCTGCATCACCGGGAGACAAATGGGAGACTGTGGCCCCTGAAGCCATCAGACTCTAACAAGGACCCCAGGCAGCCTTCTGCCCCTCTCTCACATCTGGCAGCTGCAGATGTGAGAGAGTTGCAAAATACAGGTGAATGCTTTTCAGAGCGAGAGCCCACTCACCTTCTGCTCTTCCTATCCTAAAATGGTACATTCAATGTACATTGGGTCCACTCACTAGAGAATTCCATCCCACCAGCCATTCCCAGACGGCTCTTCATCTCAACTCTCCCCTCTCTAAGGGTATGCACACACAGTAAGCTGGGCCCTTTCCACCTTCAAGGCCCAGGAACCTTGATCAGAAACGTATCCACGAAGCTCTGTGCAGTGGTTCATACCTGTCCATTCCATTCCTCAGGAGGCTGAGGCAGGGGCATCACCATGAAGGCATGAGTTTGACCTCAGCTTGGGCTATAGTGTCTGACCCTGTCTAAAACAAAAAGTCTAAGTCTACCTATGAACCCTAACTTCTATCCAGTCAGAACATGTCTGCCCCACAGCAGAGTCTGAAACTGAGGTTCTGGGTGACCCAAGCAAGCTAAGCCACCTGATGGCACAGAGCCCATCCACCAGTGCTGAGGGCCCTACCCAAGCTGGGAGGGCGAGAACGTTAGCATTTCCGTGGATTAGGGGGAAAGGCAGCTCTTATACCTGAAAACAGCCCTGTAGGCCATGACGTACCAAGCCACATGCCTACAGTATTGATAAGAACAGCCCAACTCGGGCCCAGGATGCACTGCTACGCAAACAGAACACTGGCTAGATTCCATCCCTACTCACCTGTCGGAGCAGAGAAGTATGCCACTGTGGGCTGTAGCCTGAAGGATGTATCCCTCCGCACCTGTAACACCAGCTTGGCAAGGGCGGAGGCCAGAGTGGTTGCATGGTCAGAGACAGTGAGTTACTCAATAGGAGGGACGCGTGCACATTGTGTATGAGCAGGCACACTCAGATTGCAGAACCCCTAGGAAGGTTTGTGTTTCTATATCCATGAGCATAAATTCCTAAGCGCAGTGGCCTTCATGGATCTGAGATGCCTGTGTGTATGTCACTGAGTGTGAACAGATATGTCCACGTGAATGTATCTCTCACATCTGCTGCCCATTAATCTGAGAGGTATGTCCTACAAAGGACATGCTGTGTGAATGTGTCCTTCATAATATGCAAGTAAAAATACCCTGGCTCTGAGCATAAGCCATATATTACCCTATAAAATAAATACATTCCTTCTGAACCTTGGCATCTTAGACTACATTTCCCAGCATCCCTAGCAATTGAGTATGCCTCAATGGATGAGTGTTAAGCCCTGTCCCGATTCTTTGTCCCTAACAGCCTCCAGTACTCCATCCTCCACACTCTTCTCCATCAGTGACCTTGGAAATGCTGTGTTAAAAATGGAGGTACCACAGATGGAAGGAGGGTGAATTAGTAGCATGCCCTCTGGGCAGAGCCCAGGAAGCGGCCATCTGAGTGAGAAAGTTCTCTTGCCTTAACCACTAAGATTCAGGGCTTATCTGCTACAAAGATGAGTGTTATCTTATACAGTCTTTGGCCCCTACAATGGATGCCGTGATGACGAAACACCAGAGCATTCAAGTGACAATCCAGGGAAAGGATGGGAGGTAGAAACACTTGGTACAAACACTACCTGTGTCAACCTGCTGAGGGAAGTGTAGGGGCAGGGGGCAGGGGACAGGACTTCCAGCTCTTACTTTCTGCTTTTAGCAACTTGTTACAACATAAACTTAAACTAGGGTTGGCTGTCTTGCAGGCTGGGAGGTGAGGAGGTAGGTGTGACTTCTTCAGGGGTCAGAAGAGCCACTGCTCTCAGACGCCACATGCCACACAGGGGTAAAGGCTGGAAGGGCACAAGGGTCAATGACGGAGACCTCAACTGAGTGAGGGTCTTATTATTCTGCCAAGGATCAGATTTAGGAGCGGTCTCCCCACCTACCATTTAAAGTGTCCTCAAGACAGTCATGGCTCTGTGAAGATGACAGGGGCAGAGACACAGGAGAAGACACGGGAATGGAGGCTGGGGCTTAGGAGGGGGCTGCAGTAAGGCTGCTGTGACTAAGCCTGCACACCAGAGGTGGGCAATCCGGTGTGGGACGCCTGCACTTACACAGCCAAGAACATTTCTCCCAAAACTCACTTCTGAAAGGGCCATGGAGGATAAGGATGGGACATTCTGCCTAGCACAGCAGCAGCCTAAGGCCTTCCCAGAAACAGAAGCAGGAGTTACGGGAGACTCTGTCCTTACCACTGCAGGAGCTAAGCAGGCCCACCCACTTGCTGGATTTCCTCCTCCACGCTCAGGCATGTGTGTCTTGTTGCCCAGCTTTCTTACGCTCAGCTCTTGTGGAGACTGGGAGTAGATGGGTCTTGCTAGACTCCAGGTTGACCTTGAACTTGCAATACTGTTGCCTCTACTCCATAGGTGCTCACCACCACACCCAACCTCTTCCTTTTGTGACAAGCTTTTGTGGTAGGGAAGCACTCTACTCTAGGCTGTGTTGGAAGTAGTGAGATAAATTATCTTTCAGTTCATTGTCTGCAGACCAGAAGCAGCAAGTCTGGGTGGATCAGAGTAAGCCACCATCTACTACTTTGAAATGAATGACCTCCTGAGATGAGATGTCTGCCATCCTGGAGTGGCAGCCGGGGACATTCTGGGACAGAAGGCAAAATGAAATAGATCTTTGGTGGTTGGACATCCTAGGCCCAAGCAAAACATTCTCTAGCTGGCCCCAAAATCTGCCTGCGCCTCTGCCTAGGAAGTGGTGGTTCACGAACATCTTAGATCAGTGTGGTCCCAAGATTGAGCTCTGGGTTGGAATGCATGTGGGCTAGAAGAGCCTGTCTGTCTGGGGCAGCCTGTGGAAACCTCCTGTCTGGGGCAGCCTGTGGAAACCGCCCACTCCTGACCCCTTGCTCATTCTTGCACCTTGAGAAGTCATAAGTTAAAGATCACACAGCTGTAGGATGGAAGGAGACCAAGCTCTGAGTCATTACTACGAGGCTCCCGCCAATCAGAAGCATTGTAAGTCAGGTCTCTGTTAAACCATAGAAGCTGAGTGTCATTATAGCATCTAGAGTCACTCAGGAAGCTCCCAGGAACCCAAACACATGCTTCTGTGCATCTGACTGAGTGTGTGTACCAATATATGCCTCTGAGGGTCTCATTTATGGATGAGGAGGGGTGCATGAAGGGTAAATGCAAGATGCTGATGTTCATCTGAGCACACGTGAACCCTTATACACAGCAAGGCTTGCTTGTATGCAACACCCCTAAGGACATGTGTGTATGTGTCTCTACAAAACCGGGTGACCAGGGGCTGGTGAGATGGCTCAGCAGGTAAGAGCACCCGACTGCTCTTCCGAAGGTCCCGAGTTCAAATCCCAGAAACCACATGGTGGCTTACAACCATCTGTAACGAAATCTGATGCACTCTTCTGGAGTGTCTGAAGACAGCTATAGTGTACTTACATATAATAAATAAATAAATCTTTAAAAAAAAAACAAAAACGGGTGACCCTGAGCATGCAGGTATGCCCTTGTGGGTTTAATAACTGTGCACATACACAGCAGACATTATTCTGAACTGGGTCTGAATACACACATGACCTACAAGTCTAAAGATAAGTGTGTGCCTTTTTATGTGCCACTGCAGGGGTACCACTGAACACACAGTTACACCTGTGTCTGTGAGCATTTGAGTGGGCCATTTTAGGCGTGTGTGTGTGTGTGTGTGTGTGTGTGTGTGTGTGTGTGCACACGCGCACGTGTATTTGTGTTCATGTGCACCCCCTCTTTGGGGGTCTGAATGAATGCTGACATACTTCCGTATGGATCAACAACATGTGTGTCTCTGTGGAGCATACACCTGAGAAACTGAGTGTGTCTGTGAACACATGCCTCCCAGAGTCTGAGGATAAATGTGTAAGTATGAATGCACATGTATGGGTGTGCTTCTCAGGGTCCCCTCTCAGGAGGACAGTGTACGGGGTGCAGGTTCATGAGGCTGAACCAATATGTACATATGCACAGACTTCTGGGGTCTGAGCACCTCACACCCCACTTGGACAGCATGTGCCCATGCCCCTTCTGTCTTAGTACATACTTATACCTCAATGTGTAAAAACCCCTTCTGTGGGGACAAACATGTGGGTCCATGAGTACATGCCTCCACAGATAGACATGCATGTCTTGATGAGTATCCACAGACAGATGTATCAGTCCTGTGTACACAGACCGAGGGGTAGGTCTGTGGATATGTGTATGTGCATGCTTCCATGAGTGTGAGCAAATTGTGCACATGCCTGAACACAAATGTTGTGTCTGTGGCTAGGAAACATGTGGCCATCTGGCAATCCGAATGTATATGTGGGACTGTGGTTTGTACACACTTGTGAACAAGTGTTATGCAGTGGGCTCAGTCCATAGATATGTGCCTTTGTGCACTGAGCACGGATGTGTCACCCTGAGTCCAAGGACATGTCACAAGGCATGTGCCTCTGTGAGTCTTGAGCACAAACGAGCATACACACTCAGCTCTGAACGCACAGGCTTGCCCAGAGTGCACAGTGTCTGGGAGGCTTTCTGGCTCAGAGCATGTCTGTGTACATCAACAGATGCGAGCCAGCGAGTAGGCACGTGGGCGCTGCTTCTGTGGGTTTAAGCATGCACTTCCACGTAGCCCTGAGCATATGTAGGGACCTGAGTGGGTTCAAGGCACACAGTGCTCAAGGTGGGAGCCTTTGTGCAGCTGAGCACGGCATGTATAGGTGTGACCCTCAGAGGGCTGAGCAGGTAGGCGGCTGTGGGTCTAGGCATCTCTAGGTGTTATGGAAGCTCTAAGCATGCACGTGAGACACTCAGTGGTTCTAGTACATAGCATGCTTCACGGGGCTGTGCACCCTGTACTGTACCCCTTTGTGTTTCTCTGGATCTCCTAGGAGTGTATTGTATATTGGTTTCAGGGTATCTGTGCACACATATCTGTGACTCTTTGGGGTTAAGCATCTGTGTGGCTCTGTTGATCTAGTGTAAAAACTGTATGCACTCTTCTTGGTTTAAGAGAGAGAGAGAGAGAGAGAGAGAGAGAGAGAGAATATGAATATGTGAGCTTAGGGGCACTATGTGAATCTGTATGCTTAGGTGTACAAGTGTGACCCTGGTCAGATCACATGTGTGAGCATATGACCATGTGCCTCTGTGGATATACGTCTTTGTGTTCTTCTTATGTATCTCAGGAGTGCAAAGTCCACAGTTCTACAAGGGCTGGGCTGCAAATACAGTGTGTGGGCCAAGACAGCTGGGCTAGCAGGGGTGGTGTGTCACATTGCCAACTGTAGGTGTTTGTCCCTTAGAGGCACTCCCACTAGGGAGAAGTCTAATAATATTCTGTGTGACTGGACCTCCAGCCTCCGGGAAAACAATGTGCTAGATGACAGGCTCTCCAAACAAGGAGGAGGACAGGGCCTGGAATCTGAGGAAGGGATAGGGAGGTGAATGGGCTAAACGGGGATGATTCCAGGGCACATACTCCCACCAAGGGTGGAGACCTGGAAGTGTGGAGGGTCAGGCTCTGAGACGCCTGTCACTAGCCAGGCTGCCTCCTCCTCTGCCAGAGCCTCATGCTCTGCTAGGAAAGGTTTTCTTATCCCGGGGCCTCAACATGGACTGGAGTTGCAGAGGCCAGGATGAGAGAGATAAGGAACATGGTCCAGGTCAGCCTGACTTCCCATGGGGAGACGAGGACAGTAGGCATCTCAAAGATGTGGACCGAGTGATGTAGGTGAGCACTGAGCACCCCAAGGTCCGTTCTGCCCTTCCTCCAGGGCTTATGTTCAAAGTTGGGCCCGACCCCAGCCTCCGGTCTTCCTCCACCTCTGTCTTCCCCTCACATGGGGGCTCTTTTTTTACAGAAGAATTGCATAATGTACAGTGATCTCTGGGAGCCCTGACCCAGGGGCAGCTGACCTATCCACTTTAGGTCTACCTTACCCTACTATTCTACCAAAGCCTGAAATGGCTCAAGATACCAGAGAGCACACTGTAGGACATGCCCATGCTTCTAGACAGAGTCTTGGCTGGGACCCTCAAACCTCCCAGTATGGCCCTGGGACAGCCTGGGGTGTGTGTGTGTGTGTGTGTGTGTGTGTGTGTGTGTGTGTGTGTGTGTAATATATATATCTGCATTGTGTGCTCTGGCTCTGCAGAGTTGAGGGAGAGCAGAAATCTATCAGCATGGAGTTTATGTCCCAGAAAGAGAAGTGAGGCTGCACCCTTCCCCATGGCACGGTTCCAGCCCAGAGATCTCACAGGTTATTCGGTGCAGCCACTCAGAGTAAACCTTGCTGGAGGCTGTGTCAGCCTGTAGGTATTCCCAAACACTGCCTAGAGCTTTAATGGGTTAGGCAGTGCTGAGAGGCACTGTGGGCAGACTCTGGGTCTCCCAAAGTAATAGTTGGGCTGCAGGATCAAGAGATGGAGGAGTGGCTCCCAGCAGAGGGGCCTCCTACAGAGGAGAGCATCTGTTCCCAGAGGCACAGGCCCTGAGCTGTGGACAGTGAGGTCTTTCCTGCCTAGCAGCCGGTACCTTCCGTGAGTGCTCTTTGGCCCAGGACAATCCCACTCAGCACCCAACTACTGTGGAGGAAAGGGATGAAGGCAAGGACCATCAGCCTCTGGTTATGGGGGCTTCCACTGCTGGTCTGTGACCAGGACCCCAAGGCTCCACCTACGTCCCCGCACTCACTCTGGGGTAGCCCACTCTCAGTTTCAGTGTCTCCTATGGAGCTGCTAGCCCCTCCAGACCCCTGACCTCAGGTCAGATTCACAGCCCCTCTCCATCCCTCCATGCACTTGCCCTGGCCTTGATGAAACCCACAGCTTGGATGCCACCATAGCATGGTAATATAAGAAGCCTGTGGGAAGCCAAGCAAGAGATGTGGGCGGCCCCTCTGCTCCTGTGTCCTGCAGGCTGCTGTGTTCCTCTACTGGGAGCTCCCACCAGCCACATCCAGTCTGTTTACCAGTCCTGCTGTCAACCCCCAGTGACCACCTCCTGCTGTTCCTGTCAGCCACTGCCAACCTGCTCAATGAACAGCAACCACTAGGCCGCCCCACTCTCACGCTCTCAGCCAGGCATGCAAAGCTTACCCCCAACCTGCCCCAGTTGCTCTCTGTAGCTGGAGCCTTGGCTCCAGCTGGCATCATTAAGCAGGGTTCCTGTGTTGCCACCACTCAGGGGGCCCTTTCCCCACAGTTTCTGCAGCGGCTCTCAAGCTAGGCTCTCTCCTAGGGGACTGCATGTCTGGCCTAAGGAGCACCTCCACCTAGTGCACCACCAGATATAAAGTAAAGGTCTCATGTAGCAACTGCCCTGCTTGACCTGGAATCCTGGGGACCCCTTCAAGAATACCAGATGAATCACTGAGGCTGAGTAGGAGGCCAAGGGAGTGTGAGCAGAGACCTCTATGAGTGGCCAAGAGAGCGCCAAGCTTCAGGGCTGATGGGAGTTGTAGTTCTGGACCTGAGGCCTAATGTGAATTGTAGTTCCCCACCTGCCATTTCAGGACTTCTGGGAGCTGCAGTTCTATAGCCACATTTCCCTCTTTTCTCCCAGTTCTTCTTGGCTCTCCTCCCCTAGGAGCCCGAGCTAAAGACTTCACTATCTCCAGGGATGGGACACCAAAAGGTGCCTTGTCAGAGGGCATGTGAGGGATCTGGGGTCTTCTAAGTTTCAAAGGGACTGCAGGAGAGAGTAAAGCCTGCAGGACACCCTGGGCTGGGGCCAGGTGGCAGAGAGTTGCCCCCCTCCCCAGCAGCATCAGTCGCAGGGGCCCGGGGCAGGGGAGGGGGGAAAGGCACTCACCAGTACTAGGCTCACACTCCTCTAGGTCCTCATCATCACTTGGACACTCAGCCGAGGCCACCAGGAGGTCATCTGTGTTCTGAGGAGTATAGGAGGGATGGTAAGAGGAGTAAGGAAAGAGGGTTCCGGTGGGAGAACAGATTCCACAGCTGCTTCCCAAGGTATGTATGGAACAGCACAGAAGACAGGGCCAAGGCCAAGCCCAACCCTCTCATCATTTGTTGGGTGATTTGGCCTCTCAATTTCCCTTGCTAAAGGATAATAAGCAGAGCCATCCCTGTGGCTCCCAAAGATCAGACAAGTGCTGAGCCCCTTACACTAGGGAGCCAGGGGATGGGATGCCAACCCTGGGCTTCGGAGGTGTTTCCCAGAGGTCCAGAGTGCCTGAATCAGGGACAAGGGGTATGGAGGAGGCTCAGACAGACAGAGTGGACAGGATCTGGAGGCTTTCCCATCTCCAGCTCCCCACCTCATCACTTCTCAATCTTTCCCAACCCCCTTCCACAGAGAGAACCAGGCTCTGCACAATAATTAGGACTATGGTTGCCATGACAACAGGAGTCGACTTTGTCAGCATTTTCTCTACTGATTGCAAAGAAAGAGGATCCCTGAAATGAGCCTGAGGGGGAGGGGAAGTTCAGCAGGGTTAGGATAGAGAGTCAAGGAAGGGGAGACCCAAAGCCCAAGGAGTAAGGGAGCAGGGAGCAGGGAGCAGGGAGCAGGGAGACACAAGGTGAGGAGAGAGCCAGCGTGGAGGCCAAGGATGCCAGGGTGAGGGCTTCCAACCCGCAGCTCCCTAAGTTCCTCTTCAACCCAACAGCCCTTGCCCAGGGCCAAAGTCATGGGCTCCTCTTTCCTTCCACAGCCTTGACCCTCTCTTCCACTCAGCCCAGGATCTCTCCGGGGCCATCCACTCTTTACCACGTGGCTGGTCTGCCTACCCTCTTCTACTAAGATTAGATGGGATTTGGAGGGCATAGGTAGTCATCCTAGGCAAGCCTAAGCCTTACTCTCAGGGCTCCCCACTCCCTAGAGGAAAGCCCCTGGGCATCCAGATCCCTCAGATTTCTGGGCACTGAAGATAGATAGATCTTGTCTCTCTCTTTTTGCCAGCCCAGCCCCGGGATCCTTGCAGGACAGAAAGAAGAGCCTGGAATACAGCAAGCCCAGCCCTGAGACAAGCTGAAGACAGACTGATGTGGAAGAAAGACATGGCCCCATGGACACCCCAAGATTCCTCTGGGCCTGCAGGCTCAATAGCCAAGGCAGTGACATTGGGGGTGGGGGGCAGTGCACTGTGGGGCAGAGGTGGCCCAGCTAGGTCACTGTGGCAGGTATAAGCTCTCCATAACCAGTACTTGGCACAGACATTGATGACAATTAGGGAACCCAATTCAGTTTTGACCACCCAGGATGCCAGGCCTGCCTGCTCCTCGGAGCTCTGTTTCCCGTGTATGGCCCTTACTCGACTCTCACCAAATCCAGGGAGCGTCCTGAGCTGGAGATGATCTTGTGTGGGGTAAAACACAGGGAGCTCTGCACAGCCACTCAAAACACACTCAAAGGACAAGGCCGAGGCCGGCCAAGCTGTGGCACTTGGTGCTTGCTCCAAGTCACGGGCAGAAGCTTTGTGAAGGCAAAGGGGTCTCGCCCGAAGCATCTCCGGCAAAAGGAGAGGCTGCCCCTGGCCTCTACTGGCCTCTAAGAGGGGCTCCCCACCCCCTGGAGACTGCATGTCACCACTCCAATGTATCATCTCTGCCTGAGATGCCACTATCCGACTCCAGTTGGCCCACTAAGCTCTGGCATGGTCACCCTCTTCATTATTCCCACGCTCTTCATCAAGACCTCCCTTCTCCTGGCTAGGGTGGGTGGGTAGGCCTCTCCAGTTAACTGCCCATAATTCTATACCTCCTAGAAACAGTGATCACCGTATACAGTCAATATCCCTGATCACCATGTGAAGGCCTCCCTGTCCTAAACCATCACTGTGACCACTAGATGAGAAACTGCTATCTCCAGAACCAACCACCCCTTGGACCTTGCCAGACCAGGAGGGAGTCTCACCTGGGTGGTGCTGTCCCTCATTGTGGGGGAACGGCCCCGGCGAGTAGTGGTGGTGGCCATGGTGGTGGTGGTCTCCATGATGGTGGTGGCCATGTCGGCCAGCAGAGTGGTGGCAGTGGTCTCAGCACTGAGCAGCACGGACGGCCCCTCCCCTACTAGCCGTAGGTGGCCTTCGGTCCGCACATTGGGGTCGCTCTCGGCGGCCAGCGCCAGTACCTTGAGCCCATTGTAGTAGAGGCCGGACACCTGGCCCTGGAAGGGGCGGCCCTGATCCCGGCCCCCTATCTTGATGGCAGCCTGGCTGTTGAAGATGGTCAGCTGGCGTCCTGAGGGTTGGGGATGGGGTGAAGGGGGGAAGACATGGGAGAGGCAGGCAGTCCAGGGAGGCCAGGAAGAAGGGATGGAGAGTGGAGAGAAGATGGGGAGGATTGTGGGAGCCGGGAGGTAGCCAGCACACGGGTGGGGAAAGGAATGAGGAAGAGGCAGACAACCAAGGGAAAGTCATTGTTAACCAGAGCCCCTAGCCCGGCCTTGTGGGACCCCCATAGGAGAGGGTCACCAGGGCACACATGGGCCGGGAAAGGGAGCCTGGTCACCCCCTAACCCCACCATGCACATGCCTCTCCATCTACACCCGTACCCCACTGATCCCACTCTGGGGCTATCACCCCGAGTCCTTATCCTTCAGTTCCACCCCCATCTTCTCTCTCTATTCTCCCAAGCATCCCACCCAATGTCCAGCCTCAAGCCATGGTATCCCCCAAAGTCATAGGCAGTGGCAGCAGAGACAGAGACAGGAGGGTGCCCTGCCAGGCCAAGATGGAGTTTGTGAGTGTGAGCAGAGGAGGCAGCAAGATGAGGGACAGATTGTGTGGGTCTGCTCCAGGCTGGCCCCGCCCACTAGCACCAGGTGATGGCTGGCCCAGCTGCTTAGCTCCTACTGCCCAGCTGAAGCCCAGCCACCAAGGCCCTGCCACCGAGGCCCAGCCACTGCCCTGGGAGCAGGCCCCAGTGAGCTGAACCCTTCCCCCAAGATGGATGTGCAAGCCCAGATATGGAAAATGTTAAAGGGACCTTGCTTCGCTCACTGACAGCCAAAATCACTGCTCCAGCTCCAGTCTGGCTCTGCGCGTGGCAGGGTTAGACACCTCAGATGACCCCCATGTGGGGCTCGGCTGCTTGCTTTGGTTTTAGTCGACCTGGGGGTCAGTTTAACCCTCTGAGTTTGTTGGTTTTGGTTTGTTTTTTGTTTTGTTTTTTTGTTTTTGTTTTTGTTTTTTTAGAAAAGACATTTATTATGTTTAAGTTTAGATTTAGCTTTGGTTTTGATGTTATTGGGGAGGGGGCCGATGGAGTATGACTTTGCCCCATTCTCCCATGGACCTTTAGCTGCTTTCATTTAAGGCCTGGCTTAGCCCTTGTTAGCTTCTGGTTAGTGCCTCGTTAGAGATCTGGTTTAAAGTTAGAATCCTGGGAGCCCTGCCCCCCAAACCTGGGCTGAGATAGTCCAACTTGTGACACATACCTCTCTAGAAACCACAGGCTCTCAGAAACCCCCAAACACCTAAACAGCCAAATACAGGTCACTAGTGTGTCTCCTTGGGCTCCAGACGCTCCTCCCCCCAAGACCCTCCTACTTCTGGCTGAAGTAAAGATGTCCCCCTGTGCTTTCTCATTTAAGGCCAGGCCCAGCCCACAAAGGTGGAAGGCTGCTTCATAAAAATTGTAAGAAAAACAAAGGAGAAAAGGGTCAGATGAGTTCTCCACTAAGCAGATTCCCTTCTCAGAGCCTTACAAAACTAATGTAACATGGGTTTCCAAAAGGAGGAGGCCTGCTCCATTCCAAACCCACCTGGCTACAGGTCTCCTTATTGTGAGGTGCCCCCTGGTATGGCTGCTCCAGGCATGTTTTGGAAGTACAAAATGGAGCCATTCCATAGACATTTTTTGAGCACCTACTGTATTCCAGCAACTTACAATAAAACCTCGCTCCAGGAACACCCAGCCCTGCCCTAGACTCGCCTGTTCCTATTCCTCCCATGATGCACTTGAAGAGGCGGAGCAAAAACCAAGGAGGGAGCAAGGCTCACAGGGTCAGACCGGGCCAGACCCGCCAAAGGCCACACCAAGAGTGAGCTCTTCCTCCTCTTTGGGAAGTTCAACCTGCCATTTTCTAGAAGAGTAGATACAAGTTTAAGGAGAAAGTATGGCTGCCACAGTGGAAGGCAAGGAGTTCTTCCCTTCCTCAGTCCCTAGGTTATCTTCTCTGAACAGCACTCCCAACCTACCCTGGGAAGGGGGTTGGGGGAGTATCACAAGTTGTCCCATCCTCAGCCCAGGCTCCTCCCTCAGCATCTCTGATTCTAGGAGGGGAGGGTGGGTAAAAGAGAGGAAGCCATGACCTCTGTGGCCCCTGCCCCCTGCCTGCCATGAACACCTCAAAGGGTTAAAGTTCACCCCCGCTGGAGAGAGCGGCCCAGTGTGGCTGGGGGCTGCAGGTTTTAGCGATGTTTGTTACAGTCCCTTTAACTTTTTTTGTCCTTCTGTGGGTTTATGACATCTGGTTATCAGCGTGTTTAGGCCCCTAGGTGCAGGGGCTGAAGGTTACATTGGGGGATTTAGTCTGGGGTTGTGGGGGAAAGCCCCATGGACATTTAATGCACAGTTATCAGCTGGTTAAGTGGGCTTTAGTACATCTGCTCCCCACTAGAGTTTAGCCTTAGAGGTACAGAGCTTGCCCCTCCTCCAACGGGAATGACATGGCTGTGCCCTTGGCCCCCAACTTCTGGTGACAAGGACCCTTCTCCCTCTCACACAGCAGTACCACCTCACTTGCACATAAGGGCCTCTGGGGGACCTGCTCTGTCTTCCTCATCAGACCAGCAGCCAGAGACCTCTATGAATCCCTAAGAGGGTACCACCTTCCCTTCCTCTCTTGGTCCCGTCAGCCACCAGGCTGTGCTACTTCTAGGGGGCCTGAGCCCAAGCAGAGCCTTTGGGGTCTTTCAGTACGACCTGAGGCTCCAGCGCTCCCTCTCTCCTCCTGATAGCCTTTCTGAGCCATTCTTCACTGGCTCTGCCCGCCTGCCTTCCTTCCTTCCTTCCTTCCTTCCTTCCTTCCTTCCTTCCTTCCTTCCTTCCTTCCTTCCTTCCCAAACCTTCCAGGTGCTCTGTGGCCCTTTACTAGAAACCCCTGAGGTGAACTCTGCCAGAAAGCCCCAACTTCTAGCCTGTGTTCCCCTCCTACTGCAGAGGTCTGAGCACAAGCTGAGGGTGCTTCCATCTTCAGGCACTGAGATCACTCTAGGAAGACACCAGGCTTTCTCTTCCCTATTTCCAGCCTCCACCCAGAGACAAACGGCCTGAACGCAGGGGGCAGAAGGGAGCATCTTGCCCAGATATGGGGGAGAGAGCTCTGCACCTTTAAGATCGTGTTTTTAAAGTTAGTTAGTTAGTTAATTAATTAATTAATTCTGGTTAATTACCTTTGTCGAGCAGCCACTCATCTACTACTCGACCAAGCCGGTAGGGGATTCTCTGTCTAGCAATCGCCAGGCGCTCGTTATCAAAGTTTCCTTGGAAAAGTTTAGAAAGACAGTAGGTTTCTCAGGCAGCGCAGTCCACAGGCTTTAGAAAGTAATTATGCAGTTCTCAGGAGACCCCAGCAAGCAGCCACATTCAACAGAAAGGAGGGAGGCAGGGACAGAATGCTGGGCCCCTCCTCTCTCAGGGGCCCCCTCCCTAGGCTCCATCCAGAGCCAGCCCCACCCTTGGGGGTGAGAGTAACCCAAAAGAAAGGGAAAACTAAGAAAAGGGAAGGGAGGTGTAAAGAAGAAAAAAAATAAAAACAAGAAACCAACAGCTGGAAGGTCAGAGGTTAAACAGGTTTATCTAGTCAAGCTGTTGAGGCTGGGGCCCCACTTCCTACACCATCCCAAAGAGGGGTGGTGGGGTGGGGGTGGGGCATTTAGCAGGTTTATGTTAGGGGGCTGTCCAGCTGGTTACTGTGTTTAGAGGGTGGTTTAGAAGTGGCAGGGACGGGTTAAGCGGAATTTATGCGGCGTTTAAGGGGGTGCCCAGCACACTCATGTCACAGAGCTTTAAACCATTTCTCAAAGTCATTGTCAACTCCCATCCTCTTCTGGACTCAGTCCCAGTCGTCTCCTCACAGGCTCCTCTTCCCTCCACAGCCCTGGCCCACCATGCCCTGCCACCTGGGTCTCTGTGCGCTCACCCTACCCCTCCTCACTGCAGAGCTGCTTCTGCCTGCTCGCCTGGTCCCTGTGCCCTCAGGCAATGGGATGAGAGCGGCATAGGGAGAGGGGAGCTAGGTGTTTAAACACTCTGCTACTCTTGTTCATCTGCCCAGAGACCGAGTCTGGGTCAGTCTGTGTCCACCTCCCATGAACCTTCAGGAACACCTCCATAAATACTTCCTCCTATATTCATGTGTGGATGAATGCAATCGCTAAGTACTCATGAGTCCATGAGAGGGCCTTCTCTACAGATCCAGGACCTCACTGCCGGTGTCCCTGACAGCCACTGATCCTCACCCAGACGCACCCCTTCCTTCACAGCCCTCTCATCCTATCTCCTGCGGGTAACCTTGGCAACCTCTGATCCTGGCTGTGCCCTAGCCTAGCCTTGCCTTGCCTGCCTTCTCCAGCTAAGACTTCAATATGCTCAGGACCTCTGTGCCACGCCAGCTTCTGCTCCTCTCTGTCCTTAGAAGCCAGCCCTGGCCCCACTCTTTCCCTCATCTGCAGACCCTGCCCGCTCCCCAGCCCTTCTCCTTCAGACAGTTTTCCTTCCCCGGTTTTAGCCCCGCCCTTCTTCTCCATCCTTGGCTTCCCATCTGGATACCCACCTGTTCTCTCCACACTCAAGCTCCAACCCCTGAGACAAGAAAGGAGTGTGTGTGTGTGTGTGTGTGTGTGTGTGTGTGTGTGTGTGTCTGTCTGTCTGTCTGTCTGTCTGTCTTTCGGTGTTTCTCTGTAAACTGCGGGTGCTCCTAACCTACCACACTGGACGGGGACATTATTTCCTTTGAAAACATGGCCACTCTGTTCATTGAAACAACTCATGCTGGGGTAGGAGCCGTCCTCCTGTCTGCACCACATGGCTACACGCTAGCCTAACCAAGACCAGGGCAGGCCTATGCCTGCTTATGAATGGCTGTTGGGACAACGTATACCTGTGCTCATGTGGACATGCAGGACACCTTAAGCACTCTGAGGCAATGACACTCTGCCTTCCCTATTGATTCAGAGGCTGGATGACCTGACATGGGTCACGTGGTCTGTCAGGAGATATCCAGGATTAAATATCAGGTCCCACTGAGTGGGAACCCACGGGCGGTATCTCTTTAAGAGTGTTCTTTAAGAGTCAGGCGGGAGGCCAGGCACGGTGATGCACACCTCCAACACTAGCACTCTAAAGGCAGACAACTGTGAGTTCAAGGCCAGCCTAGTCTACATAGCAAGTTCTAGGCCAGCCAGGGCTACAGAGCAAGACCCTATCTCAAACAAATGAGCAAACCAAGAATGATAGGAGTGGGTCCATTCACGCTGCTGCAGTGATCTGTGGTATCGCTCAGGTGCCACCCCCACAGTGCACAATACCCAGACTTAGTTGGGTGTGGTGGTGCACTCCCTTAATCCCAGCATTTGGGAGGCAGAGACAAGTGGGTCTCTGGGAGTTCCAGGCCAGCCTCGTCTATAGAATGAGTTCTAGGACAGCTAAAACTATGTAGAGAGAGCCTGGCCTATCTCCAAAACTCCAAAATTTTAAAATACCCAGATTTACAGGCAAGGGATGCCAGGCGGCCTTTCTCTCTACCTATGCAGGGGTCCTGGCTGAGGACAGCAGACACCATGCCTTCCTCCTGGCCTCTGCCCTGATGAAGTGAGCGCTGGAGCATCAGGCCTGACTGGGCATGGAGGACTCTTCACACCCTGTCCAGCACAGGCCAAAGTCCCCATTACTACAAAGAATGTACCTGTTCCCTCCAAGACAGAGGGAACCCCAATACCCAAGGCTGTCAGGTCTGCTTGTGGGTAAAGAGAGCACAGCAGGCCTGTGTAGGAGAGGGGCATGTCTGACCCCTTATGCCCAGGGCTCTGGGGTAGGCCAGCATCCCTCTCAGTTTTCTTGTGGATCCACCTGACCTTCGGTGTGTCTGGTGTGATCTCGGTGTCAGGCTGGCCTCTAGGTACAAGGTACGTCAGCCTCTGTTCATTAGGAGAATGTGGGAAGTTCTTGTCTCAAGGGTTGCCCGCAGCCATTCGGGCTTAAGCCCCCATGACTGTGAGTGAGCCCCAAGCGTTTGCAGGACAGAGTGCATGTGCTCTGTCACTCTGGCTAGGAGCAGTGGAGGTCACAGGTGGTCATCCTGCTGCTGTGACAGGCACCTGCAGCTGTGATCCCTGCCCTTCTTCCTGCACTGTCCCTCCCGTCCTCCCTCCCTCCCTCCCGCCCTCCCGCAGGGCTCTGTCCACCTTTCCTCTCCTTAGCAGAGTCTGTGTCAGAGGCTCTGCATCTCTGTGCATCAATCCTGGAGCTGCTTCCATCTCTGCAGATGTCTCTGTGACTATTTCCAGAACCTTCCATCACTCCCCCTCTGGCTTCCTCTCACTAGGCTCCCTCCTGAGCTTCCTTTTTTTTTTTTTCCAGAGCCTCATCCTCCTCCCTCCCCTGGGTTCCCAAGACCTTGATTTGCCCTTGACCACCACAGCTGTAGCCCTAGGAACTAAGGCTCTCTGTGTCCTCATCTGCGTTCTCAGGCCAAGCTCCGGTCCGGTCCCAGTACCTTGTATGCTGCTTGTGAGGGCAACTGAAGGTATCTGACCCTCCTTCGCACACTTGTCCTGTCTCTCTCCTTCCCACCATGTCTCTTACTGGGATCATGTCTGTGTTCATCTCGAAGCTATTTTCTCCCACATCTTCAGGGGCTAATATGGGTCTTTGACTTTGGGTCTTTGGCTGTTCTGTTTTTCTCAGCCTCCCGCACAGATGGCTTGTGCACGGGTCTCACCATGTCCACCCTGCCCCTCCTTTGTAAGTCCACCCTTTCCTCTATGCTTTCGGATACTCCTTACTTCTACACTTCTTCATCCTCTTTGTCCATCCTCAAACTGGCTTCTGGCTTTGAGACCTCGTCCACCAAATAATACCGTCCATTCATCCTAGTCCTAACTTTCCTTAGCCACGCCCCCCACCTGGGTTCCAGCCAGTCTTTTCCATAGCCACGCCCATCCCCACAGCAAGAAGCCTCTCCACTTAGCCCCGCCCCACAGCATTCCAACATCCCTGGCTGCCAGGCCCCACCCTGCCCCACCTTGTCGCTTCGCCTCCTCTGTGGACCTGTGTCACCTACCTGCCGGGTACCTCTCGTTGACTGGCCAGCTGTCCACTTGCAAGGTGGCATTGCCACCACTTCGAGTAAAGCGCACCACGTGATATTTGCCGTCGCTCACGATGGCGTTGGGCTCATCGATTGTAATGTCATCCGTGCCCACATTAAAAATCACCCCAACAGTGCCCTGGTCCTGGGGACAGGGAGATAGGGGTCAGCAATGGGGAGGAGGCAAGTATCCCTGTAAAACTCTGTCTGAGGTCCCCAAATCCTCCCTCCACTGCCTTTCACAGGTTTTATAAGAGACCTCTTCAGGTCTCAACTACCCAAGGTGGTGGGCAGGTTTGCCCCTAGCATACGCAGGCAGTAGAGTACCCTGGAGGTTTATCAGTTGGGGACACCACCTAGAACTGCAGATCCAGAGAGGGAGCTCTTTCACTAATCATGTCTGCCTCTTGCCTTCAGGTTCCTACAGAATATTTCAAAATATTTGGGCTATGCAAGGGCCCACGTAAGGATGGCAAGGATGTAGCGGCCTCTCTAAGAGATCACAATAGGAAAGTTCACAGCCTCAGAAGCTGGCCTGACCCTCCAGACTCCAGCCTGGTCCCAGTCCCCAGGTCTGCACAGTTTCTCAAGCCTGACCTCTGCAGTTAGTGTCAGGGGGTAGCCTGGACCCTGTCTGACCTCTGCAGCTTCAGTGTCTGGGATTAGCCTGGACCTTGCCTGACCTCTGCAGTTACAGTGTCGGGGGAGCCTGGACCCTGAAAGTGTAGGAAGCAATGGGCAAGAAAGAGACCAGGGCTGTAGACCATGCCAGCTTTATTAAGGGAGGAGGATCTTGGGGTGTTGGGACAGGATGGGATTGGAGATTTGAAGGGGAAGAAAGAAGACAGGTAAAGACATGTGGGAAGAAAGCCAAGAGCCTGCACTCTTAGGACCCAGGCCCACGGGGAAGCCAGAAAAGGCCACTTGAGGTCCAACCCACAGACAATGTAGCCAGCAGCGCTGGAGTGAGAGGAGGAGCTTTGCTGAGATCAGGGACCCTGAGGAGATGTGTGGTGTCACATCTTACCCAGGAAGAAAGTAAGGCTGGGGCGAGGTGACACCTCAGGCTCAGCACATAAGAGAGGACTTAGCATCTGAGTCCCAACTGGCCTACCTCCAAAACCAGTGTCCTTGTCCTTGTCCCTTTGACCACTAGTCTGGGGAGACACTCATTCAAAGAGTTGAGGGGCACAGAATGTGAGATGCTAAAGCAACCCTGCCTTCAGGACCAGCCTGCCTCACCAAGCCATCGGAAGGGCCCACTAAACCCAAAGCTAAGCCCCGGTTCTGCTCCCTTGCATCTCCCAGCAGCCATCACACACAGCAAGAGTCAGCCTGGCCCCTCCCACACAGGGCAGACACAGGGATCCTTGGGACCCCTGGATCACTCTCAGAGACCCTGCCTAGCTCACAGAACCACACACTGAAAAACTCCCAGACCGGCCTGAGAGAGAAAAGCCTTTTGGTTGTTAGCCACATTGAAAGAAAGCTCAAAGGCATGGCAATAGGGGTGGAGGTGGGTGGCGCTGGGAGGTGAGGGGTGGGTCGAGAAGCAGGACATGCAGCCATGTTCCCCAAGGCTATCTAGTTGTGGGATCCAGTTCTCCCCATCCTGCACAAGCCACACACACCTGTCTGCACAGACACTGTCATCCACCCCCAAGGAGGTAGAGCAAGGAAACTGAGGCCGCCCTGCCTAACCATCTTAGCGAGCCCCACCCATGCACCACCCACAGACTGACAACATCCCCAGGGAGACGATCATCATCTGCTCTCACACAGGCAAGGAACAGCCAAGCCTCCTGGTTACTATTGTTAGTAATGATACCACCCAGAATAGTATCAGCCCCTTGGATGTCTCTGAGGGTTTCTCCCCCTCACAAGACTCCACCCGGGCAGGGACAATGGTCAAGGGCACTGGCGGGATAGGAGCTGGACCGGCAGAGGACGGGCCAGGGGAGCTGGAAGGCAGGACACCTGGGTTTCCTAGGAGGCAGCCAAGCTTGGAGCTGTGCACTCCGGGGGAGAGGCAGCTCCCCAGAGCTGCTCCTGATGTGAAGTCAGTTGTCACTTCTGTTAAAGTCATTAATTCCTAATTCCCCAATTACCTCATTAGGCGGCGGTGGGGAGAACGCGGCCGCTCCTACAGCAAATAATTATGGGAGTCAAAATTAATTTGGCAAAGTGGAGCGACGCTTTATTAGAAACGTCAAATTGCTTTTCTCTTATTTTGCTGCCGCCTCCCCACTCTCTGAGAACTGCTAACCATGCTGTGGTGGGAGCTGATGTGTCACTGGGGGAGGAGGGGACTTGGGGGCTGCCCCCAAGGGGCTGTGAGCCCATCTGGTACCCAGCTCCCCCTCGGTGCCTGCGTCTCTTGGGACCCTCCACCCTTCTCAGAATCCTCTCCCTATGCTCTGCAGCACCTAGGCCTAGCTCCCTCACAGGGCTGCACCAGGGGAGGCTTGAGGGAAGAATGCCTCCTCACAGACTTCCTGCCCTTCCTGCTCTGGGAGGAAGCATCATCCCCTAAACTTCCATGCCCAGGTGACTAGTCACAATGTTCCAGGATGAGGAATGCCGTGCAATGAGCTCATTACATATATGATCTCATTTAAGCCTTCTGCCCTCTCAGTGTGGGCACATCTGGGGAAACCGAGGCTCAGAGAGCTGCAGTGACTTGCACAGGCACAGAGCAAAACTACGGAAAGTGCTGGGGCTCAAACTCACCATCGGCTCCAAAGCCACACAAGGTCTCACAGGACAGAGAAGAGGGGACAGCTCAAAAGGACTCAGGGAAACATGGCGGCACCCAACCACACGGTCAGGCGACTGAAACCACAACAATCCCCGAGGAAATGAAAGCTCACGGCCACACTCATCCAGGAGCACTGACACGGGGTCTTTCTGGGTCACGTTGACCCACAGCCATCTCTCTGTCACAACTGTCGCATGCCCACTACCACACTGCTGTCCACAGTTCACCATTTCTCTGCATGGGCTGTCACACAGCTGGCCTCCTTCCCAAGCCTGGCCTCTGCCTCAGCCCCTGCTCTTCCCTCTGTGTCCTTCCCCTCCTGGGAACCAAGCTTGTCACCCACCACTGTCACCAGTCATGCTCTGCTCACAGGATGCCTTTGCTTCACACCTTGGTGTTGGAGGAGCTGGGGTGTAGGAGCCCAGAGCCCCATCCTTGCTCAGATGGGAAAGGTCAGACCCTACTCCAGCCTCCTCTGCTGGTTTTCTCCCCCTTCCCAATTCTTCCCTCCACAACACCCAGAGCTCCCCACACAGACCTTTCCAACTGGCACACAGAGCCTGGTCAGCCTGCACTACTCTCACAGCTCAAGGCTCTGGCTTGATACAAACCGAAAAGTGAGGGCAAAGGAGCCGAGTATTGGAGCTGGAGGCTGAGGTCAGAGGCTGGGGCTCAAGAGCGTGGAGAAGAAAGGGGTGTGGCAGAGGCTAAGTTCAGAAATGAAATGAACGCAGGAAGAGTATAGGACAGGGTGTGAGGCTCAACTAAGAGATCAGTGAGGAATGAACTGGACTAGAACCTGTGGGAAAGACCTGGCCAAGAGCAGGCTCTAAGACAGGACCAGAGGTCACAGGGAATGATATAAGACAGGACCAGAAGTCACAGGGAAGGGTATGTAGCAGGACCAGAGGTCACAGGGAATGATGTAAGATAGGACCAGAGGTCATAGGGAAGGGTGTGGGGTGAGGTCAGAGGTCACAGGGAAGGGTATGTAGCAGGACTAGAGGTAACAGGGAATGATATAAGATAGGACCAGAGGTCACAGGGAATTATGTAAGATAGGACCAGAGGTCACAGGGAAGGGTGTGGGGTGAGGTCAGAGGTCACAGGGAAGGGTATGGGGCAGAACCAGAGGTCACAGGGAAGGGTGTGGGGTGGGGTCAGAGGCCATAAGGAAGAGTGTGGAATGAGGTCAGAGGTCACAGGGAAGGGTGTGGGGTGGGCAAAGAGAAAGGAAAAGGAATAAACCAGCAATAGACTAATGGGGGTGTGAGACTCAGCCAAGAGATCAGTGAGAAATGAACCCTACTGCAACCTGTGGGGAAGACCTGGCCAAGGGTCTGCTGGGAGCAAAGGTCACAAAAACACAAAGGCAGGGCGGGGTTCAAAGTCAAGACAAAGAGGCACAGGGAGCCACGGTTGGGCAAGTAGGCGTGAGGGAGAGGACAGGGACAGTGGACAGCCATTCTGAAAGCTACAGTAGCATAACCTAGGAAGCTCAGACCCCTGCGTGACTAGAAGACAGCTGCCCAGCACTGGGTGGCTCCTGAGTGACCAGGAGGGGCCTGGATCTCAAAAAACTTCAAGGAATGAGGGAATGGGGCCCTGAGTTCTCCCCACGATGGACGGTAGTGAGATGGCGTCCCCACCACTGAGGACTGAGGGGATTGGGGCTCAGGATGGCAGGATGGGCGCTGAGCCCCAGTCCTTACAATGTGCAGCTGCAGGTAGTCCCCGAGGCCGGAGGCACTGTCCACTCGCACCAGCACAGCGCTCCGCTGGTGGGTGCTGAAGCCTACGGCCAGGCGGTCCATCCGTGTGCTGGGCCGGTCATTGGGAGGCCACGTATAGGTGATGAGCGCTCCCCCCTTCCCGAAGATGTATGTGGTCCCAGCTGCAGAGAGAAGAAAACGAAGAGGAAGAAATGTCAGTAGGTCCTTGCAGTTGGCTGGGGGCCAGAGCCTGAAGACACCAGGGACAGGGTACTAGGGCTTCACCTAGGAAGCCCACAGAAGCCACTGGCCCTGTAGCTCCAGGTGTTCAGCTGAGGGCCCTGACAGATGCAGCTGCCTCAAGAATTCTAGCTTTAATGACAAGAATTCAGGTAGCACAGAGTGTGCCCAGAGAGAGGCTGTGAGGAGCCCAGACAGCAAGAATGTCCGGTGCAGGAAGGACCTTGGGTCTGCTCTGACCAGCTCCACTTCTCCCAAGTGCTTCTCCGGGACCTGAGCCAAGCAACACAGAGGCCTCAAGTGATGGCGGGAAGATGAGCAGGGCTGTGGGCAGCTGTGACTCATAGCTCCTCTTTGGCACCTTGCCAGTGCCAGCCCCTTTGTCCCCTCCCAGTCCCCCGGGAAACTTCCTGGTCTGTCCAGGGGGTTCCGTGCTTCCACCCTCAGGCAAGGGTACCTGGGTGGCAAAGCCCAGAGGCCTGGAACCCTGCCCAGAAAGGAGGAGGCAAACATGGGGGGGGGGTATGAGGAAAGTTGACAGCCAGAGGAGGAAGGAGGCAGAGAGACAGATGGACAGAGAAGGACAGAGAGGGATGTAGGTAAGGGAAGCGGGAGAGTGGGAGCCTGAGATGTAGGCTCCCTCTCCCAGCCCTCCCCCACCCCACCCTCTCTCCTCTTCGCCATCCGGCTGCCGGGGGCGGGTGTTAGGTCCCTAACGATCTCAGCCCCAAAATAAACCCCATTAGTCGCCATGTTCCCTCCTGCGGCTGACTGAGCTCCCTGGGGGTGGAGGTGGGAGTGGGAGGGGGGGCTGGTCACCCAGTTTCCGGGAAGGGAGCCTTGACTGGGAGTCCTGAAGGACTAGACTCTTGGGCCTGCAGGAAGGGAAGGGGAGAGACTCATTCTTTAGGACATAAACAGAGCAGATGAGATGCATAAAATGCTTGATTAAATGATCAGCTACTAAGGACTCTTCTCAAGGCACTTCTTGGGATGGGGAAAGGGGTTCAAGTGAAGACTGAGCCAGGGAGAAAGGGATACAGATGGAGACTGGGCATGGAAGCCTGCAGCAAGCCAGTAGAGAACACAGTGGAGAACTCTGGTCTAGGGGAAGCAGGGACCTGGGGTCTCTCACCCAGTAGGCCCCTAGTAGTCTGGGCAGTCTGGTGGTAAGAGGGATCCATCAAGGAACTCTAGGTCCCCACTGGAGAGGGAGGGAACTTCTGAGTGCTTTGAGAGGCTGGGAAGGGAAGAGGGGGTTTCAGTCTGGCATCAGAGGTGGTGAGACTAGAGCAAGAAGAGGGACTGGTCCCCTGCTCTTCCCTGAGCTTCTTCCTTGTCTCCTACCCTCCTGACAGAGTAAGAATGGGGAGGGACCTCAGGGGCAGGGCAGACATGGAAAAAACACGTGGATGTCTAAAATTGTCATCTTTTTGCAGCCTGTAGTTTGGAAAGCGCCCCAACAGACAGGGGTTGAGCAGCTCTGGCCCTGCAGGCTCAGATGTGCCTTTTACCTTAGACCCTAGAGGTACAGTGAGGAAGGCTGGGCCTTTGGGTCCCAGTGAGAGGTACACAGAGAGCATCACCTCCATACTCACTGCAGGCTACCTGACTGCCTAGAAAGGGCTGGGCCTGGAGAGCAGAGCCAAGCGGCTATGCCTCAGCCAGTACAGTCTCTCAGCTCCCAACACTGCAGCACTCCAGAAAATCGGCTGTTTCCATGACAACCATAATACCCAGGGTCCTCCCTCTCCCTTTCACTCACAAGCTGCATGTTGAATTTGGGAAGATTGGGTTTGGGGAGCAGAGATGTTGACCTTCCTCTACACACTCCCTGATCCCCGGATTCCAGGGCCTCCCAGGGAGATGGGTATTTCATCAGGGAAGGAAACTCCATCTACACGGAGTCTGGTCCCAAATCTGCCAGGTCTAAAAAGGAGGCCCTTCCTCCCAGCTTTCCTGCTAGAAGCCATCAGCACGCTCATAACCATGGACAGCGCCATTCCTGCTCCTAAAGCACCAGAACAGCAGCAAGCCAGGTGCCGGGTTAGACAGGAAAGCCGGAGAGATCTGAGATGTGTGCCAACAATCCAAGTCCCAACCCTTACAAGGAGACCCAGCTCCAAGTGACGCACACCTAGACCCCACACCCACGCGCGGGCCGCGAGGCACCCAACTGCACACAAAGCCCCAGTCCGGAGAGGCAGACCCCGCCACAGGAGTCGAGGCAGCCAGGAAAATATGGCGGTAAACGCACAAAGACAGGCCTCCACGGGTGGCCAAGGGCAGGGGCCGGCGAGGTACAAATGGGCGCCGGCGCCCCAGCCCTCCCACTCCCCAGCCCCGGCCTCCCCCAGGATTTATGATCCAGCTGTTCTCACACTGCAGCCAGTTTACTGTGCTGGGCGGACCTGTTAAAGCTGAAGGGCATTTATTATACTGGGGGGGGGGGGAAACCAGGGTGGAGAGACACTTCTTGGGCAGAAGAGGGAAAGGATGAACGGTTTATTGGGCTGGGGCTGCAGTAATTACCCCAGGGAGACATTTCTCTCCCCAGCACCACGGCTCCCGCACGGGCGGGGACAGAGGGCTTGGTTTACGAGGAGGTCGAGTGCAGGAGGCGGAGCTTCTGCCAAGCTCCGCCCCTCCGGCCACGCTCGGGAGGCGCTTCCCGCAGCTCTGCCAGGCAAGCAATCTCTCTAGCCCTCCCCGAAGAAGGCATGCCAGCCTTGGTGCCCAGGACAACACTCCACATCTGTAACTTCTGACAGCATTAGAAAGGGCTTGAGAAGCAAAGGGGCCTAAAGCAGGCTCCAGTGTTGCCCAAGACTGTTACAGACCAATTGTTCTTTTCCACACTGGGAAATAGGGAGCTGACTATGCATAGCATGCAGGCCAGACCCACACCGCTGGAAGCCCATGGCAAGAGTTTCTAATCAGACATAAGATGTCACCTTCTGCACACATTCAACAGTCACCTCAATGCTTCCTAGACCCAGAAATTCACAGAGCCATAAAACACTAGATATGATCATATAGTTAACACATGCATGCACATACACATACACACACACACACCTACATTCTAGAAAGAAAACAACTAACCATTAACAATGTTTCAGGAACCCAGACTCACAGCATTTACTCCATTTAAAAACTGCCCAAGCAGTCATGCCCCGGGGGCTAAAAGCACACGTGCGTGCGGCTCTGTGTGCCAGTGCCCCAGGAACATCAGAAGCCAGCACAGAAGCTTTCTGGAAGATCTAGAGCGGTCAAGGGATAAGGCCTCTGCATAATCCGGAAAAGCCCAGGTCTTGGGTGCTTTCTGTTATCAACAAATCTTCCCAGGAGAACACCACAGCCAGGATATGGGGCTTCTGCACAGGCCTGACACCTAAACTCAACTCTCTCTTCATCTACATACCTCAGCTCTTAGCTTCAACCTGGCCATACACCATTCAGTCAGTTATATACTCATCCCCAGAACCAAACTACATGATAACCCCCTTCTGCTGGAAGCCGCGGAACTGAGCAGGGAGTTGGTCTGCCTTCATGGGCTCTCAGGAGGACTAGAAAGGAACTCATCAAGGATTCAGACACCAGCACTCGGATGAAGGGGTCCATGACCAGAAAGGTGTCATCTCCTCCATCCATTTTAGGTCCCAGGTGTGCTGGTCACCCCATACCCTACAGTGACATCAGGTACAGAAATGTCAATGGCAGGTGGGTAGGGACATTATGTAATGGGAGGGCTTAGGGGATGGGAGAGAGGGTGGGGAAGGCGTGAGCAGGGAGGAAGGCAAGGAGACTCAGAAGAGATGCAGAGAAGCAGGTGTCCATGCAGGGAGAGAGAGCTGTCCTCACACTAGGGAGCCTTGGAGCAGGAGGAAAGCTGGCTGGCCTCCAGCCCAGGGAGGAGTCCCAGGAGAGGCCGCTTCTCTCATCTCCCCATAGCTGAGGTGAGCAGAGAGGGGTTCAGTCATGAGAAACTGCTTTCTCCTCTTGTAGATTTCCTTAGTCCCCTCCTATCTCCCTGAATCTTTCTCAGCCTCTCCAGCACTTCGTCAGTGTCCCGAGCTGCCCTCCCCCTCATCCTTACCTCCTTCTACCCTGAGAAGACACCCCCCCAGGCAATGCTCATGCCAACACGTTATAGTTGTTGGCCCCATTCTCTTGACCGTGTCCCAGAGCATCAGGGGCCATGACAAGAACCTTCTGGGAAACCTAACACTGTAGAGGGATAAAGCACCCTGCACAGTCCAGGAAAGCCTGGACTCCTGTCCCCTCTGCCTGACTCCTGCCCCCTGCCAACTCCTGGGCCCTCCTCTCCACCTGCCCATCATCCCTTAGCTAGCACCTGTCTGCCCCTCTTTCCCATAGGGCTCCCTCCAGTGCACCTGGGCCCCTTTCCTAATACCTCACATCATTGCCTAGAGTGCCTGTGTTCTGTCTGAGTATCTGAGGAGAGCCAGAAGAGAACAGCCGGGGTAAAGGAAGGGCACGAGAGACCCTGAAGAGTCAGAGCTGGGGTGAGGATATGGGAGAGGAGAAGTGGAGAGTGCTGCCTGTGGCAGGGATGGAAGCCGAGATGGCAGAGAGGGAACAGAGGGACCTGAAGAGACTGCTCCTGGGGAATGGAGGAAACAAAGTAGTAGCATATGGGGGGGCGGGGAGGGACAGGGACAGAAAGACCGGATATGACATGGAGTGTGGAGATCAGGGGGCTTCTTGCAAACACAGAACAGTCATGGGAAAGCAGAGAGTGTGGAAATGGGAGGTGCTGAGGGGAACAGACGGGACACAACAGTGTGGTTGTAGGCAGTGATGGAGGAAGAGCAATGGGGCTGAGCAGGGGAGGTGAGGGACAGTCTGAAATGAGGATGGAGAGGCACTGAGATGGGAGGGAGGGGAGAATGGAGAGAGCTGGGGAGCACAGTGCCCAGACAGCAGGGGATGAAGGGCTCAGAGATGGAGAGGAGGGCAGAGAGCCTGGGCCGGGAGGTGATGAGGGCCTGAGATGGGGGCTGGCAGAAGAGGAGCAGGGATGGGGGTGGTAGGGGCTTAACCGAAGGACACTGTGAGGGAGATGAAGCTGGGGCACAGGATGGAGCGGGAAATGATAAATGGACTAAACCCAGAGCTGATGGGGTCTCCAGATGGGAGGCGGCTGAAGCCCTGAGATAGCACTTGAAGGAGGGCCTGAGACAAAAGCAACAACCGGGCAGGTGTGGCAGGAAACGGGGCACCCGGCATAGACATTGTGGGGTACAGTAATGAGAAGTGACAGGCTCGTAGAGTCTGAGGGACATAGACAGGAGGTGACAGGTACAGAGCTGGGAAGAGATGGCCTCCTGAGAATCCTGGGGGGAGGGTCTCAGACATGGAGGAATGAGGGCCTGAGGTCTAGAGGGGAAGTGGTAGAGTCTTAAGTGTAAAGTGACAGGGGCCTGTTCAAGAAGAAAGGGTAGGGGCTTGGAGACAGAGGGTATGAAGGACTGGGGTGGCTGTGAATGGAGTGGTTCGGGCTGACACAGGAGAGGTGACAGGGAGCCTGGGAGCAGAGAGACTGGGCTGGGGGTGGGGTGACATGGAAACAGGGCAGAGATGGGGATCGAAGATGAGTAGGTACCAAAGATGAGAGTACAATAGGGGTGCAGATGATGGGGCCAGCAGACTGAGTGAAATGTTTGAGAGATGGTGGAAGGCCAGGAATGGAAGAGAAAAGGGAAGGTTGCCAGGTAGGCAGAGGTGGAAGGTAGCACACCAGCCGCGGAAGGGGAGGGATGAGCCGGCTGACCGGAGATGGAGGTGATAGGGAAGAGGGATCCAAGGAGGGACAGAGACCGGTGAAAGGACAGGCGATAGGGCTCTGGGAGAGCCGGAGGCTAACAAAGCACTTGGGGAAGAGCAGGTGCAGGTGAGACTGGGAAGTACTTATGGAGACAGGGATGAGGGTGAGCAGGAGGAATGGAGAGATGGAGGTGAGGGTGGGGCTGGCATGATGGGAGCTGGAGATGGGAGGTGAAGGGGCTCCGCCGCCGCAAAGCCCAGCTCCGAGAGTGCACACTCGGGGTGCGGCCCTCGGGGCTCCCAGGGCCTGGGCGGAGCACCCAAGCCCCCCAAGCCAGTCCGCCGGCGCCGGGGCGCCACTTACCGTGCCCGCTGCGGGTGAGGAAGGGCATGCGGTTGATGGCGATGGGCACGGTGCCGTGCTTGCTGTGGAAGTGGTGGACGTGGTGGGTGGTGCTGAGGCTGGACGAGACCCGGGCCCCCTCAGCCGCCCCCAGCAGCAGCAGCAGCCCCAGCAGAAGCGGCAGCGGCGGCGGCGGCGGTGGTGGCGGCAGGGGCCCGGCCAGGGCGGGGGGGCGGCGCGGGCACCCCCCCTGCCCGCTCCCCCCGGGGGGCATCTCGGCCCGGGGGCGGCCACCTCACAGCCCCATGGCCGGGGGCGGGGACGCGGGGCTGCGCGGCCCCGCGAAGCCCCCCTCCGGCTGCGAGCTCCGAGAGGGGGGTAGGGGTGAAGCGAAGGAAAACCAGAGCTCGAGCCTCAGTCCGGAGCCAAGCAAATCAACTGGATCCCGCCGGGGAATCCGGGCTACAAGCAGCGGGAAGGCCAAGGTCCGTGGAGCCTGGATCCATCGCGGGCGGCTAGGGGTCCCCCCTTAGGCCGGGGCCGGGCCGGCGCAGAGGGCCGTCAGCGGCCAGCGGGTGGGGGCATGGTGCTGGGGAGGGGATGGTAGGGAAATCCTGCGGAAAAACCCAGCGGGGCGGGAGATGGGGTGCGCAGAAGCGACGGAGGCCCGGCTCCCCCGAAAGCGAGAGCCCCGCGGAACCGACCCGGCGCCGCTGCTGCCCGACAGAGGCCAGAGAAGGAAGGAGGGAGCGGCCGGGGGAGGGGGGCGGGAGGAGGGGGAGGGAAGCAAATCCGGGTGATGGGGGAGTGAGGGGAGAGGAGAGGAGGGGAGAGGAGAAGAGGGGAGCGGGGCCAAGCAAAGGAAAGGCGCGAGCCTGCGAGATTCCGGCGGAGAGATGGAGGCAGCGGAGTGTTGCTGCAGAGGCTGAGAGGGCTAGAAGGGAGAGGGAGGGAGGGACACAGGGAGGGAGGGAGGGACGGAGGAAAGGAAGGGAGGGGAGGGGAAGCGCAGGAGGAGGGGGGGCAGGGCGGAGGGACCCGAGCGGCTCCCGATCTGCGGGCGGCGCTGGGCAGCTCCGCGGCGTGGCACCTGGCTAGCCCGCTCGGCGCTCGCTTCTCCTATGCGCGCGCCCCGCCCCTCCCCCACGCTCGGGAGCGCGCTTTCCACCATCACCATCACCACCACCGCCGCCACCCCCCTCCGGGAGAAGGGGCCCTGCTGAATAATTGAACAGGACTGAGGCTAGCAAGAGAGGCCGCTCTCTTCTTCCTCCTCCTCCTCCTCCTCCTCCTCCTCCTCCTCCTCCTCCTCCACCACCACCACCACCACCCCTCCCCCATCTGGACAAAACCCAAAAGTGCTTGCTGGTCCAGCTCGCAGAGATGTAGCCACAGCCCTCTTTAGCTGTTCCCCCTTGAAACACATGTGCACGCTGGATTGTGGACCGGTTCGGGTATGAAAATATCCACGCATCCCTATAGGCACCAGTGTACCGGCAGACACATATATGCATGTGTGTGATCAGATATCGGCATACCAAATGCAGAGAAACAGACACACATACATGTTTGATTATAGGCAATGAATGGCCAACATAAACTCCCACCCCCTTAAAACTCAGACAGTCATCCATAACTATAGAAACAACCCATCCACAGCCCCAAAGGCACTGGAGACTCTCTCTCTCTCTCTCTCTCTCTCTCTCTCTCTCTCTCTCTCTCTCTCTCTCTCTCACACACACACACACACCCTGCCTGCCAAGGTGCTTGCCTGCCCCTATGCAAGGCCCCCTTCCTTTTCTGCAGCCCTCCCTCCTCCCCTCCCCAGGTCTCCTGTCTCCTATCCTCAGCCCCTAGCTCCCCAGGGTTCTCCAGGACAGTTGTTCAGAAGGACAAAGGCTTCCAGGTCTAATTACATCCAGCTGAAGAAACCTTTCTGTCTTAGGATGGCCCCTTACACTGGGATCTGCTCTCCAAACTTAAGGGTGGATTAGAAGTACTTGCCATGGCCCCCAGAGACACATGCAGGTAAAATCCCTTCCCCCACCTTTGGATGCAACCTTCACACTTACAACCTGCTTGGACAGGAGAAAGCAAGCAAGGCAGGAGGCAGAGGAGAAAAGGAGAACAATGTAAAGAGACCCTGAACTGAGTGCAAGTTGGGCAGGTGAGTCGGGAGGGAAGGCCCTGCTGAGAGAAGAAGGGGCGGAGAGGCCTGAGCCTACTTATTGGCTCCAGATTCCATCTGGTGCAGAATTGTCATGGTGAGCTCACAGGTGCAGTCCAGATCCAGGACAAGCCAGGTTTGGGACTAATGTCTAGAATTCCAGCACTTGATAGACCAGTACAGAAAAACTATCTCAAGCTAGAGTCTAGCCTGGGATACATAGTGAGACTCTGTTTCTGAGACAAAGGAAGGAAGAAAAAAAAGCTCCCTCAGGACTGCTGAGGTGATGGGGCAGGTCCACACACCTGGCTTCCAAAAGTGGAGAGCAGTCCTTATGGTGCCTAAGAGGAGAGGCTTCCAGGGGTGCATAGCCCCACAGGGGTGAGAGACAATGGGGTGCGGTTCTACAAGGTCCTGTCGACGACGTGCCCACTCTCTCCCATCCTTGGGGCCCTGGCTCTGGAGTACAGAGGGACACAGCCTCAAGCAGGCAGAAGATTTATGGCCCCAGAGGGAGAGAGGGAGGAGCTGGTGGTGGTGGTGACAGGAGAGGAAGGGAAGCCGTCTGGAGGCCAATCAATATTGGTGAAGTGGGAATTGGAGAGATCTGGAGGGGGTGACGCTGGGGGTGGGGTCGGGAGAGACACAGAGATGGAAGTGTGCAAGACACCAACAGAGGATGTGGGTATGAGAGGTGAAGATACAGGCATGGGGAGAGGTAACAGGCTGGGGAAGGCCAGAGCTGCCTCAGACAGCAGGAGCCCAGGAACTCTGGTGTGGAAGTTCTTCTCCACTGACCCCTCTTTTCTCTCAGTGAATGGCCCCCCCTTTCGTTCCCCATACTTGTCTCTTGATTGATCTTTTTTTCTCCAAGCCAGAGTTGACTCTTGAGAGCTCCCCCCACCCCACCCCCGCAACCCCCGAACCTTCAAAGCTCCCATGATACAGATGGAGAAACCGAGGCAAAAGGCAGGAAGAAGCTGTCCTGAGGGTCAGATCTCCTCTTCCTAGTCTCTCCCTCCAGGCAGTTCTGAACACCCTCCCAGGACTGGCTCGGCCCTGCTCCCCTGTCCTGTCCTTCCCACCCCTCTTCACAGACACTCAACCTCCTTACTGATTTCCGCTTGACAGTGTACAGGGCTTCCCGTCTGGAATGTACTGGGCTCCAAGAAGGAGCTGGCATGAAAACCCAGACAGAGGAGAGGCCCTGGGAGAAAAGGGAGCCTCAAAGACACCCCACCCAGCCTCTCACCCTGCCCTTACAGCAGGGCAGACCCCAGAGCAGCTACAGCCAGCTTCAGAACAGCACTGAGCCCTTAGGGGACTCCAGGTTTCACCCACCTTTTCTTATGGTCCATAGCTTAGCTCAGGCTATGCCACTAGATACACAGGCCAGTGTGTGGAATGATGACACCCTCAGGGTAGGGCTGGACCCCCAGCTCTGGTGTCTCTTCTTTGTCCCAACCAAGAACCTAGAGACTATCTCTCCCACCCCTGCCCAAAAGTAGACAGATTCCCTAGACACACATCCTGCCTCCCCTCCAGCTCTGGGCCTTTCCCAGAGCCTGTGCTTTCCACGTGGGAACACGGCCATCCACGGACAGCCATGCTTGGGCCAGATTCCCTATATCCTGAGCAAGAGAAGCCCGGCATGGGCATCACCACCATTCCCAGAAACCCACGTGCAGCAGGAGTAGCCACGGCAGCCAAGGGCCCCCAGGTTCTGGCAGAGCTCCATCACTGAGCTTTGAAGGATCACATGGGAAGGTTTTGCCCGTGGCACCTAACCATCAATGGGAAGGGTTACAGAGAACAGGGTTGTGCTGGCTGGAGCCAAGTAGAACGCGCAGGAGGCTGAGGTGCTCCTAAGCTGGCTAGGAGGTTTAGGGAGGCACATGGAACATCAGATCAGATGAAACTCCTGGGACACAGAGCTGGGAGGGCTGGCCACACCTAAGAACTGGGAAGGTGCAGGGGGTGGGGGGTAGAGGGGGAGCACGCTGGACATTTAGGAGTCCCATACCCTGGGATAACTGGGGGCCCCTATCTGATGCGGCAGAGCCAGTGGGTGGCAGTGAGACAGTGGTACCCAGACCTGCTGTAACCACCCCACCCCAGGCGTCTATAGGCCTGTCCACCCGCTTTCACGTGGTGCTTGAAAAGCAGAGAAGGCTTATGTGTGTCCAAGGTGTGTGTCTTTTCTGCATGTCCCCCACCCCATCCCCAATCATCAGAGAGAAAGGCCAAAGCCTCCACACCCTCCACCATACCCCCATGGCTGACCCAGCTGTCTTCCCTCTGCTGAGCTGTAACCAGCGGATGGCCACCAACCTCCGGGGACTAGAAAATGCTGTCAAGGCTGTTATCTCTGGGGAGGGGTTCTCAACAATATGCAAGCTGGCAAGTGAAGATGCCAGGGACTGACCTTGTGTCTCAAGGGGACAACCTGCAGCTGGGATCCTTGCGGGGAGAGAGGGGGTAAACAGCAGGACCTGTGTCTAGGCAAATCAGATGTCCGGCCAGCTCAGAACCGGGAGAGGCCAGCTGCCAACAGATGGCTCCAGAGACTTGGGCAGCAGTGAGGGGCAGCAACTGCTAGCCTCTACAGCCTCTGCGGTGATGGAGCAGAAGGAAGCAAAATTCCTCCTCTTCCCACCCAGGCAGTTCCTGTGGCTGAGGATAGGATGGGAGCACCCACAGCCCAGCCCTGCTGGCACTCACGGTCATTGCAGACAGGGCCTCCATAGGAAGTCATAGTACAGTCACAGGTAAAGCCATCCCACTGCTGCAGACAGACGCCCTGGTTGGCACAAGACTCTTCGGTGCAGGTGGTACTGGGGCCTGGAAAGAGCAGGAAGGAGAAATGCCCCAGGCTTAGCCATGTGCCCAGGGGCTGTAGAAGTTCCCCAGCCAGCCAGAGGCTCTGCCCTTGATCCATCAGACTAGAAGGGCCAGATACTAACTGGGGTGATGGGATGGGACAGGAACAGGGGCACTCAAAGACTGCTAGGCTTCTGTCTAGTATTTGGGGTGGGAGGCAACAGGGAGAGTATGTGGTCCATCCTTTGCCTGCCCGTCTTGTCCCAGAGCTCTTGGGACAGGCTTCTGAGGAGGCCTCTTGTCAGCCTCAAGGCCACACTAACTGCCCCACACTGCCCACACTCACCATCACAGCCCCTCTCCACCTGCCCGATGCGGTGCAGGGCGTCAGCGATGAGGTCTGGGAGGCGCCCGTTGAGGTCCACAGAAGCCAGGCAGCCTTGAAAGCCATCCCGAGAGGCCACCAGCTTGGGCAGGTTGCTGAACATATTCTTGCTCAGGCCACCGATGTACAACTCCCCTGCAAAGGCAGTGGTGTCAACACCCCGCCATCCTTGTTCCTACCCCAGTCCCGGGATGCTGACTCCCTACCACTGGGTCCTCCCAGACACCTGAAAGACTCATGGTATCCCTAACAGACACAGCAAACCTCAGATTCCCCACCAACACCACCTCTTCCTCTTCTCTTCCCTTCGCCATCTGTGTGTTCCCCTTCCTCAGAAGCCAGATGCCTGGGGTAGTGGGGGCGGGGGGCAGCTGGAGGGACCCGCTCCATGTTCTCTCCTACACGCTTGATTCCAGTTCCGTCCTGTAATCAGGGCCTTTCATGGATGCGCGGCTCTACAGCCCTTCCACCCCCGCAGCCTCCTTCCCAAAGATTTGTTTCCCAGAACTGCGGGCCTTCCCTCACTCAGCAGCTTTCTCTTCTCTGATGTCCTCCTGACAACTGGGGTTCTTGGGGGAGGCCTTCCTCAGAGATGTCTAATCTCCCACATGGTTCCTAGTTCTCCTGCATGTCTACTGGAGTTTCGGCAGCCCTGGACATCATAGCTGAAGCCCCGGTCCTGGATCTGCTGCCACTTCTGATTCTCTGTAACACATCGCCCTCTCCTGGGAGCAAGGTGAATTTGCAGCACTGCCAACCAAGCTGCTGGATCTGGGAACTCTGGAGGTGAATTCACTGGGTCTCTGAAGATCTTCCCCAGGTTTTGACAGTTTGGGTTACATGGACACACGTGGAGCCCGTGGAGCTAAGGGATGCTTCAGGCATGTGTGTGCAAGGAGGTCTCGTGGACCCCAGATGGTTCTGAAACAGCTGCAGCCTACGTCTCCTGTTCCAATGCCCAGTTTACCACCTCCTTCTCCCCCTAACCCTCCTGTTATTCGTTTTCCTCCTCTTCCTCTCGGCCACCTAACACTGGGGACTGGCAGTGACAATTTCAGTGACTGCTGTAGAGTCACTGGAGATGGTAGAACCCTGGTGGGAAATAGCCTGGCCAGTGCTCCATCTGAGGTGACTTCACAGGAGAGCCCAGTGAGACACACAGGTGGGAGATGTCAGCCAGACACCATGGAGAACAGGAAAGAGGGGTTAGGGAGAGCAGCCTTGACCCCCTTACGGGCGGGAGGGGGGATTGATCTCAATGGAGAAGGGGGTCAGGGGTAAGGCTGGCCTTCTTCAGAGGTCCCAGCCCCACCTTTGAGATCCAGATTTCGGGCCCCATTGGAATGCTGCGTGACTGTGCGGGAGTCGATCTTCAGCGTGTGCACGTTGCCTGGGTCCCTGGACACCACCACGTTATGCCATTGGTTGTCATTGACGGGTTTGTCCGAGTTTCCCTTCATCAGGGACGGGCCATTTCCCAGGTCAAACACGTAGTGGATGTACCTGCCCCACGGTAGGGAGGAAACACCGGATCAGACGGGCACCACGGAGATGCCAGGCGAGAATGAGCTATTGCTGGCAGAAAAACTAGGGGCCTGGGGCAAAGGGGTAGACAAGGGATCCCATGGGAAGGAACCAAAAAAAAATGGCACTGGAAGCTTGTGGCATGAAGTCTTGTCCCAGGGAGGTCACAGAAGCACTTGCTCTTGGGCCCCAAAAGAGGACCTGGCAGAGGGGGAGTTTTGGTAATACAGTAGGGGTCCCCTAGAAGCAGGGTCTGAACTACTTGAGGGTGCAATTCTCCAAGGCAAGAGAAAGACTTGGCTTACTTCTGCCATAAAGAGGACAGTGGCCAGAGAAGAGACGTGACAGGGAACCCTGGCAAGGAAGTGGCTGAGGAGCCAACAGCCTGAAAGCAGGGTTAGGCTTCTCCATCTTGGCTAAGGAGGGAGCCTCCTGGCTGATGACTAAGGATGTGACTCTTGACCTGATGTCTGAGTGCGCTGATCCTCCCCAAAGGCCAGGGAGGAGCTCTATCTGGGTCAGCAGGGGAACACCACAGTGCCCGTCCCCTCACCCCTTGACCAACTCGATGACGATGAAGTCGTTGCCGTTGCCCGAGTTGAACAGCAGAAGTCCATCTGGGGCCGTGGTCTTGAACTGGAAGAAGAGATGCATGGAAGCGTAGGCTTGCAGCGTGGCCAACGCCAGGTAGCTGCTGCGACTCTTGAACGTGACAGGATCAGCCACGATGGCACGCAGGCCAAAGCGGGCATTGAGCTCACAATAGGTGATGTCTCCATCTTTGCATTGGTCCATGTAGGGTTGACCATTGAACACCAGCCCACTCAGGTGCCCGATGAAGTTGGAGGGCACCACAGAGATAAACCGCCGCTCTGTCATGATGCCCGTCTCAATGTTGTGGAACTCCAGCCTAGTGTGGGCTCCTGCCATCTGTCCTGCTCAGGACAGAAAACCAACATGAGGGAAGGAAACAGTGCACAAAACACGGGTTCACCTCCGGGACAGGGCCTCTTCTTCCTGGAAAAATCATGTCCTCAAACAAGGCCACAGGAAGGGATCTTACTAGCTATCCTGGGCCAGCGGTACCATCCCACCACTCCGGGGAAAGCCACAGGAATCAGTGGGGGAGCAAGAAGATTCCAGGAAGATGCTGCCTGGAAGGAGCCGAAACGGTCCCTGGGGTCCAGACCCATAATAATAACTTCTCTAGAAACAACAACCCAGGAAGAGGCTACCAAACACACTATGTCCAGCATCCTGGGTCTAGGCCACCTACCCTCCACAGTCACGTTGTCCACAGACAGCTGCAGGCTCTTGCCACGCCGGACCACCCTCACCGTGTGCCATTCATTGTCGTTGAGCTTGTGCCCCGCAAACAGTGTCTCGGGGCCTTTACCTGCAGCACCAAGGGGGGAGTGAGCATAGCGCGACACATGGCCGTAGGCAGCGCCCCAGGCAGGAGGCAGCCCACCTGCATATGGACACACTCAATTTCCTGCACACACCAATGTGCATGTCCCTCGCCTAGCACCTGGAGTGCATGCAGGGAAATCGTCTACAACTGGAGTCACAAACCCCATCCAGTCCTGCCATTTTGTGTGACTGCAGAGGATACCACTGGTTATGGAATGGCGGCCAGGAACACAGACACACCTTCCTCTGCTCTCCTACAGACCTTTAGTATGACAGCTGATTTCTCAGGCCTAATGCTCAAAACACTACACATCCCAAAGGAAGGGTGCCCACAGATCCACCTTCCATGTGCACAGCTTGGACCCACTGTGACAATCCTGTATATTCCCGTTTAACTCTACACCCTGGGATGGCTAGCCCTATGCAGTGCTCAAAGAGCACAGACAGGTTCTGTTTCCTGGAAGCTGTGACTATTAACAGTCAATTGACATATGATTGTCAACACATCTGTCAGGCGTTCTGGGTTTGGCAGCACCTCTGGGCCACCCCTGGGTCCCTAACGCTGTCTGCCTGGGGTTTGGGGTACTGGCTTTAAAGAGCCTCAGGTGTGTGCACACACTAGGACACAATTGTGCCTTGCATGTCCACATCTCTCTGCTCGGTGACAGAGAGAGACCTGGGCCTGTCTACATTAGACTCCCTTATAATTCCTGCTTACAGCCCTCACTGGCAACTCTGAGACTGGCAGGAACTCTGGCATTACAACGACTTAGAAGACTTTGAGGCTATGGGCACAGCCCTACCCCTCCTACCCAAATCGTCTTTCCCATGTACGTCTCCTGCCCCCTTGTGGCCACTGGTGGAGATGCAGCATTAAGTCTCCAGATTTTATGTTCTCACACAGGTGGCTGCCTAGCTCGGGATTTCTTCCTCCTGCTACTGACTTGGGCAACAAGGTGTCCTGGCTCTCCCTTTCCCAGAATCGATAACCATCCTTACCAACTACCTCTTCCTGGTTCTGCTTTGTTTTATCCCTCTTGCCCTCCACAATTCCCCATCCCACCCCATACCTGTTCTCCTCCCCACTGCCCTGATCAATCCCCTCACAAGCCAATAATGAAACTGTCTTCCCCCTCCCTCCATCCCTTTCTCCCTAAACCCCAATGTCCAGCCTCCCAGACCTCTTGGGTCGCTGCAAAAGAAGAGGCAAGCCACTTACTGGGTGCGCAGCCGACGCGCAGGCAGTCTGGGGGGGCCATGGGGTGGGCAGAGGGTGAGGGAGAAAAAAAGGCAAAAACAAGGTTTTGTGTGTAATTTTTGTTTTTTACATCCTTCACAGGGAGGGGTATCTGCAGGCGGGGATTCCCCCCTAGGGCCACTTTCTGGGGACCACGCGTGCCCAGGTGCCCTCTCCCCGTCCTCAGTTGGACCCATGTCCTTCATGCCCTCAAGAGGGCTCCAACCCTCCCTAGAGCCAAGAGGCAGGGTAGTCGGGTGGTGGGAAGAGGGCTTGTGTTCCCCTTTTGGAGGGGCCCAGGCCTCTCGTGTCTAAGGGAGACGGGCACCTTGGCAATCCCAGCCGTACAAGGGATACAGGGAATGAGGGCTTGACCGACCCCACATCTACCCAATCACTAGGAGGGAGATGGGTAAGGAAGGCCAGGTCCCCTGCATCCCCTGCTCTGGGACGACACCCTGCTTAGAGCTCAGGTGTGACACATCACTCCTCAAGCTCTAAGCCCAAAACAGGGGTCTGCCCCAGGGCCCCCTTCCTAAGGCCATAGACCTCCCAAAGCCCCAGAGGCCAGCGCCACCTGAACAGGAACCTTCCTTCTGTCTGTCCCTGCCTTGGGGGCACCGAGATACCACAAGGGGTCTAAGAACTCCTCTGCCCTGAAGAACTAGTATTATGTCAAATTTTCTAAGGAGCCAAGGCCTCCCATAGGGACACCAAGATCTGCAAAATGTGACTTCTAGGCACAATGCAAGTCACTGATAATAAGCAAAGGCCCTCAATCCTGGCCTAGGCTGTCCCCAGTTTCAAAGCTGGAAGGGTTTCTCACTGTTAGAAAAATCCATGTCTACACAGAGCCTACATCCCAGGTCAGCAGGAGCCCCTGATCAACCCTTTGGTTGTTGGGAGTCAGCTAGCCTTCAAGGAGACAGTCTTGGGTCATTTGTACCATACCACTTCATAAGTCCAAAACCCTGGCCAGGCTTGGAGGGATGGGTCTGCCTGGGGCTGGGTGGTGGGGCTGGGGGTGGAGGTGGGGGTGGGTGCTGGGTCCTTGCCTCTTTCCTATACACACTCAGTGACTTCAGACAGCTCTCCCTGAGCCTGGGCATCTCTTCCTCACTGCAGTGAGGCTAGCAGTTTACAGGTGTGCCCTGCTCTGACACTGGCCTTTCAGAGAGTAGACAATCCTTAACCCTGGTTAAGAGTGATGCCCATGTGGGTTCTCCATGAACAAGCTCTGGCCCAGGTGCCCCGTGGCCCTGGATGCACCTGGCATCCCTTGGGCCTCGGAAGGTTCCTGCAGTGGCGGTAAACAAATACCCACTGTGGCTCTGAGGGTCATGGGCCCCGGGGCAGTACAGCTGAGCTCCACACGCGTTGTCAACCGCAGCAGAGTGGGAGGAGCAGCAGGGACCCTGAGCCACAGCCTGGACACCCGGGAGCAGCAGGAGGTCAAAGGACAGACAAGAGAGGAAGCCAGAGGGGTCACAGGGTCACGGAGAGAGAGGCTGAGAAAGGGCAGAGGAAAAAAAACAAAAAAGAGGAAGAACCAGGAACAGAGGAAGGAGGCTGGTGAGGATGAGGGGGAAGGGTGCCAGGCCCTGGAGTCAGGTCCCAGGGGCTCTCTCCAAGCCAGCAGTCTTCACCAATGAAGGGTCCAAAAAAGAAAAAAGGGGGCTGGAAGTGCAGGTCAGTGTCCTGTAAGGGAACAGAGCCAAGTGAGGAACTCGACTTTCCTGTCCCGAGGAGAGGAGATTCAAAAAGTGTCGGTGTCCATCTGTCCAGAGAAGAGGTGACAATTCCAGCCTACCCTGCAGTGGTGCCTCTCAAGGGCCTCCTTCAAGATGGGTATCCAGGCGGGCAGGGCCCTCCCTGAGTAAAGCAGGGACGGAGCTGGCTGGAGAAAGCAGCCCTTCCACAGATCCCCAAAATGCTGTCCAGAGTGTGATAATCAGTAACCCACTGGCCAGCAGCTGGCACCTCAAGAGCAGAGAATGGGTGGCCATGCTGATGCTGGACTGATAGAGATGGGGCTGATGGTGTGAGCCTGAGAGGGGAGGGGGAAGGGAGAGGTATGGGGAGGGAAGGGAAGGGAAGAGGGAGAGGAGGGAAAGAGAGGAGAGGAGAAGGGAGGAGGGGGAGGACAAGGGGAAGGGGGAGGGAAAGGAGGAGGGCAAGGGGAGGGGAAGCAGTCTACAGAGAGGAATGAATGGAAAGGTTATGGTTCCTGGTTTAGTGCAACTCACTTCCAGGTTGCTGTTAACTGTTGCGGTTACTGTTTCTCAAGGGGTGGAGGCGGAGGAGCTTCCAGCTCCACTCAAGGAGACTCAGTAACACCGCCCCATCTCTCGAGAGGCAGCGCACAGAGCACCCGCCCTGGTACCATCTCTACTCAGACTCCCAGCCTATAGACAGTCACTGTCCAGTCCCTGGTGGGAAGGCAGTGAGCTCTCACGGCCCCAGGAGCTAAAGGGCTCTGAGATGTCATGTACATTCCTGTGACTTAACCCGTGACACAGGCTCACAGGAGCAAAGCCAGTGAGAGCCAAGTAGCAAGGGGAACTCTGGGAAGGGCCCAAGGACACTAAGGAGGAAGGGCCCGGTGACAGGACTGTCCACCTCAGAGGCGGGCATCTCTGGACACCAGCAGCTTCTGAATGGAAAGGGAATCCACATGTGTCGTGGCTGAGGGGAGGACCCCGTGTGGCTCAGATTGTGCCCTGAGTGGAGACATCATGGCACTTCCTGGAAAGAGGCCAGGCCCAGGCTAGGCAGCAAGGAACAGGCCATACTGCAGCAAGGTCAAGATCCCAGGGGACACAAACATTCCTAGAGGCAGAGACCAGCTCCCCTGCTTGGGCTGGTGGCTTGCTCAGAGGCTGAGCTGCCGGGGAGGCCCCTCTCCAGTCCTCTGATTCCTCTGTCTGCAAGGGGGCATCAGAGCTTTTCTGGCTGTTTTGTTGGTTTTGGTTGGTTGGTTGGTTGGTTGGTTGGAGTCTTTTGTTTTGTTTTGTTCTGTTGAGAAAGGCTTTCTCTGTGTAGGTTTGGCTCTCATGGAACTCTCTGTGGACCAGGCTGACCTTGAACTCACAGAGATCCATCTGCCTCTGCCCCCCTCCACCTCCCTCGAATGCTGGGATTAAAGGCTTGGGCCACTGCCACCACCAACCAGCTGGTCCTCTCTCAAGTAACAGGTTTCCCATCTCCGGCAACCATCACCAAGGACCCCTTCTACCAGGGCCTTCTCTGGTGCCTCTGCTCCTCCTCCGGGCACAGCTCTGAGTTCTCTTTCCTGGGAGCCTGCTGAACTGCGTGGCTAGCTCTCCAACCTCCGGCCTCCCTGCTTGCAGACACAGACCACAAATCAGAAGCCAAACCTCGAGTTCCTTAGCAGCGAGCCCAGCCCAGGACTACGGCCTTCATGTGGCTGCCTGTCTGGAGCCTGGCAGACCCTGAGTGGTTGACAGGATGAGGAACAGAGTGAGGCTGGCCTGGACTGTACTGGCACTGCTCTGTGGAAGCAAGCCCCTGCACTGGCTCCCTCGCCGTCCCAGGCTGATGTGCCACACTGGAGTGTATGTGGAAGCCACACTGAGGTCAGCCCCAGGTGCCCATTCCTCAGAAGCTGTCTACCTTTGTTGTTGAGAGTGTCTCTCTGTGATTGGGAGCTCACCAATTAGGCTATGCTAGCTGGCCGGGTAAGCCTGGAGATCTTCCTGCCTTTGCCTCCCCAGCTGCAATTCAAGTCTTTATGTTTGCGAGACAGTCTACCAACTGAGCTGATTCCTCAGGTGTTGGGGGTTGGGGGGGGGAAGCAGACTTTAAGAGAGGGGAATTAACTTACCAAGTCATGAAAAACAGCAGGGTTAGACCCCGAGTCTTCTGGCCCCAAGCCCAGAGCTCTTCCCCCTCAGCCCCAGGCTGGACAGCTGGGCAGAGCTAGCTTGTGTCTCTAGTGCCTACCTAGAGGCAATACACCTCTAGTTCAGTGGTTCTCAACCTGTGGGTCGGGACCCCTTTGGGATGGATTGACCCTTCCACAGAGGTATTACCTAAGGCTGTGTGAAAACCCAGGTATCTACATTACATCTCATAAGTAGCAAAGTTACAAAAGCAGCATCAGAAATAATTATACAGTGGGGAAGTCACCAGCAGGGCCTCAGCAGTAGGAAACTGAGAACCGCCGCTCTGGCTCCTCAGCAGCGAGTCCTGCCCAGCCTCCACACTGCTCCCGTCTGGGCAGGCCCCGGTGGTTCACAGGATGGGGAATAAGGAATTCTGGGCTGTACTGGTTATGCTGCATGGAAGCAAGCTCCTGAACCCAGCTCCAACTTGGGTCCCTCTCCCAGACAGAGGTGCCACGCTGGAGTGTATTCTGTGCCTACACACCCCTGTGCCCTCCTGGCAAGTGGGATCTGCAGACAGGGGTGTCTGCACCGAGTGTCTGGTCTCAGCTTTGTCATGAGCTAGGCTAGCGATTAGCTCTCAGCACCTGTGTCTCTGCAGATGGGGGTGGGGCAGGGCACAGCCAGAAGCGTAGTCGGGCAGAGGCTGCTGTTGGCTGTCATAAGTCTGAGACATCCAAACCAGCTCTCTCTGGATCTTGTTCTGACTTCTGAGATTCATGAGACACAGACAGAAAGGCAAGCCTGTAAGAAGGCTAAATCCCAAGAGTTATGTCCCAAGGGCCCAGCAAGATAAGTTTTCCTGGCTAAGAATGCCATCTCTTGTCTAAAGAAACTCCGGCTTCTTCCCAGGGGATCAAGAACAATCCAAGAGGCCAGAAGTATGTCTTCTCTGAGGAGCAAAAGCTCCAGGCTTCTCCTGCTCTGTCCCACCAAACAGAGCAGAGCCAAGTGCTTAGCCATGTGAGAGCAAGCACATGTTCGACAAAAAGAGGGGCTCTCGTGCTGTGTACCCTGTCTAAAAACAGAAAGCCAGAATGGCACGAGGCCCTGGGTAGAATCTTCTTTCTAGAACACTGTCAAGGGCATAGCTGAGGTGGGAGATCTGTTGTGTCCCCTGGCCACGCTGTCACCTGCCACCCATTCAAAGGGCACAAAGGCCAGGAGAATAATGTATGGAACCAGCACTAGTATCTAAACAAGGCCCCTGAAGCCCACGGTCTATCCCAGACATGCTCTGAAGCCCACGGTCTATCCCAGACATGCTCTGAAGCCCACGGTCTATCCCAGACATGCTCTGAAGCCCACGGTCTATCCCAGACATGCTCTGAAGCCCACGGTCTATCCCAGACATCTGGATGAGAGTCCAGGTCTGTGTTTGAGAGCTCAAAGCTCTGTGTTCCAGAGAGCACGCCTCCCGTGACCAGAACACACAGGGCCCTGCTTAGACTCCGGGGCTTGAGGGCTTCTGTGGCGCATTCATCGCATGCAACAGACAGCTTGCATCAGCAGCCTGGACACTGCAGGGCCTCTCCGCTCAGGGGGTCCTACACTGCAGTCTGTGAGGTGCCCTCCTGGCTCTGCTGGCTCATAACCTGGCCCTCACAGCAAGACTCTTTGAAACCAGCCAAACGAGTAACTCTGCTCTCTCTTTCAAAAGCCATGGCCCACGATAACCTAATAGGATAGTGCTATGCCCCTGGAGATGGGTAGGCAAGGCCTGTTCTTACCCAGGGGCAGCAGCAGAGATGAAGAGGGCCAATAGCCTGATAACCCCCACCCACCCAAAACTCTGACCATTAAAGCTCATGGACTGGGTTTAGCACAGGCACCTCCATTGGCCAAGTCAACATAAAAATGTCATAACTGGGCCAAGAGTGGTGGTGGACACCTTTAATCTTACTTAGCATTCAGGAGGCAGAGCAGGTGGATCTCTGTAAGTTCAAGGCCAGCCTAGCCTACATCGTGAGACTGTATCTCCAAAAACAGTTTCATAATCTGTAAGACAGGGTGAGCAATGTCTGCCTGGTGAACTGGTATCTTCCCAGAACAGCCATGGGACTCCTATGGGACTCAGCCACGACCACAAGATGCTAGACAAGTGTGAGGTAGTATGTTCCTGTGCTCAGAGCACGCACATAAACCTATATACAACATCGCAGAGACAGCTCTACTCTAAGCTAAGGGCAGCTGCATGCAGAGGCCAGCTGTTTGCCATCCTTATGCCTGCCACTGGGCTGCTCTGAGCATGGGCTTGTTCCTAGCAGGTGTCAACAGGCAACTCCATAATGAATAAGTCAGTGAATGAGCAAATGAATGTGCCAGCAAGCAAGAATGAGTTTGCGCCATCTTGTGTGTGCAGGACAGATGTCATCGACAATAGGAGTGACTTGGGAGAACAGTTATCACACTCAGATGCATTCCGACAGGTATGGTCACCAGCCCACAGTATGGTCGGTCAGCCATGGCTGCTCTAGGTTGTGTATCCTACCAGAGACAGCCCTCGGGAGCTCATATTCGGGATGTCACTACCTATCTCTAAACTGCCGAGGTCACCTCTGGCTGGTGCCACCACCAGCTTCTCCAGACAGAGGGGAGTGTAGGTCAGAGTCAGGCCAGGGAGAGGCCGGGAGGCCTGGGACAGGGTGGTTACCGAGGTTGACGGTGAGCTTCATCTGCCCCCCGTCCAGCTCGAGACGCAGAGTGTCGGCCGACTCCCTGGAAGTGGTGGCCATCATGAGTCCATATGCCCTCTGGGACATGAAGCGTAAGGACACATCCTCTGCTTCCGTGTGCATCGCACTGGGCAGCATGATCTTCATGTACATGGAGCCGTCATAGCTTAAGACCGTGGCCTCTGCCCAGGAGTGGAGAGGAGGGGAAAGGGAAACAGAAAACGTGGAAAGGGAAGAGAGAAAACAAGAGTCATTACTAGGGGAAAAGTCAGGGGACCAACTGAGGGTTACTCTGAAGAGGAAGGAAGCATCGGGGTGGAAAATGGGGTCCTCCTGAGGACACAGGACTGGCCTCACCTCTCTCGCAGACTCGACCCAGAAAGCCGGTCCCGATGCAATCACAGACGAACCGGTTCCAGCCCTCTCGACAGATGCCCCCATTTCGACACGGGGCCGACGCACACTGCTTCAGGGTCTCCCGGGAGCAGAAAGGAGCAACACCCACAGCCCCCTGGGCCTCAGCCAGACCCCGGAGATCTCGACTCCGTCCATCGATGAAGAGGTCTCGAACACAGCCCACGTAGCCAGCCCGGAGAGCAGCTGTCCACACCTCAGGGGGCAGTGGCAGGTCCACTCGTCCCCCCTCGGGGAGGCCGCCCAGGTACAGCTCACTCTCCAGGTCCAGGACCTCGCTCTCTCCTGTGGCCAAGAATGGCGTGCTGCGGCTGTTCACAGAGATGGAGCCTGAGGACCAAGGGAGAACAGGCCTCAGTATGGAGGGAAGTCACAAGTCTGGAAAGGAATGTCCTGAATTTGCTCCTGAGGGCCCCTCCATTCTGCGCCCCACAGTAGGCTCAGGACAATGAGCAACAGCCTTGGCCCTGGGGTCTAGACTCATTGGCTAACTCTTCCCAAACTACCTAAGTCCAGGCCCTTGCGGTCCAGATGGAGAGCCCCATCCAGCCCAGCCCAGCCCAGCCCAGCCCAGCATGCTGTAGGCCTCTGTTCAGACCCTTTCTAGACAACTAAAAGAGACCTCCAAACTATACAGGAGGCACATATAACCAAAAATCCTGTCAGATCATTCACCAGGTTATTCCTACCCATCGCCTCTGGAACCAGGAGCTGGAGACAGAAAACCTGAAGACTGAAATAACTGAGTTCAAAGCCCCTCTACCCGAAACAAACACCCAGCAGCTCTTACAACAGTGTGCCAAGCAGCCACTGCTCCAAACACATCACTGAAGTCTCGTGGCCACACCAGGGACTTGGTCCTTTACTAACCAGTTTTGAACCAGTAGATAAGGCTTACAGAAACTGGGGAACCTGCCCGAGGGTCACAGCAGAGGAGGAACATAATCTAAGTCCCATGTAAGCAGCCACACCCCAGAACCTGCCTTTTCCACCCTTCCACCCTACAGCACTGCCTAGGACTGGCTCTGTGGCCAGCAGACAGGATGACCAGGAAGCCAGCTAGTGCTACAGGCCTGGGATACAGGCAGGGGGCTGAGAGGGAGCTGGGCCTCGGGCTCCTACGTTAGAAAAGTCATTTTGAGCCCGGCGTGTTGGCACATGCCTTTAATCCCAGCACTTGGGAGGCAGAGGCAGGCGGATCTTTGAGTCCGAGGTCAGCCTGGTCTACAAAGTGAGTTCCAGGACAGCCAAGGCTACACAGAGAAACCCTGTCTCGAAAAACCAAAAAAAGAAAAGAAAAGAAAAGAAAAGAAAAGAAAGAAAGAAAGAAAGAAAGAAAGAAAGAAAGAAAGAAAGAAAGAAAGAAAGAAAAGTCATTTTGTCTTGTTCTGTTCTGGCAACTGTTGGTTTTGTTTGTTTTGCTCTTACTTATGTGTGAATGTTTGTATGTCTGTGTGCATGAGGGCACCAACAGAGGCTACAAAAGGAGGTCAGGTTCCCTGGAGCTACAGTTACAGGAAGCTGTGAGCTGCTGGTCAGGGGTGCAAAGAACCAAACTCCAGCCCTTAGCAAAAACAATAAGACTCTTAACCACTGAACCGTCTCTAGCCCCTTATTTTGTTTCTCATGTAGTAGCTCAGGCTGCTGTAGGACTCACTATGTAACCTAGGCTAGCCTCAATCTCACAGTAATCTTCCTGCCTTTAGCTTTAGAATGCTAAACTTTCAAACATGCAGCCCCAATCAACAGGCCAGAAGAGTTCTCTGGGAGGAAAGACGGAGAGCGTGGTTTCAGTATGGTTTGTTCTCTCCAAAACTCAAGTTGAAATTTGGCTGCTATTGTGTGAGTTGTGGGACACGGGACCTTTAACAATGAGGTTGCTAGCCGTGACTTTCCTTCAAGGGTAGGCTCAGGAGTGGGTCCCTTAGGAGAGCAGGCTGCTAAACAAGGGGGTGTCTGCTCCTTCTTGTCTCCTTTGTGAGGGACTGCCCGCCCTTCAGTTTGGCTCTGTGTTAGGACAGTACAAAACCTCCCCATAAACTGACACTAAGCTCTTGGGCTTCAAAGCCTCCAGAATTGCGAGACAGGTAAACTTTCCTTTACAAATGCCTAGTCTCCGATGTTCCATAGCAAGAAAAAAACAGATTGAGTTTTACATTAGTAAAAGACCTGGAATCTGGTGGGAGTTTCAAAGCCTTTATTGTAATCTTAATCTGTGGACCAACCCCTTCCCTCCTGCATGCATGGGTGTGTGTGTGTGTGTGTGTGTGTGCGCGTGTGCCTGTGTGTGCGTGTGCCTGTGTGTGGTGTTGTTTGTGCTGATTCAGTGGTTCACACCTGTGATCCCGACACTCAGAAGGCAGAGACAAGATGACTGCTGCATGTCTGAGGCTATCCTGACCACACAGTGAGATGCTGTGTAAAACAATAAAATAAAAGCAACACTTGCAAGGAGTCTCTGGGCATCGTGGGTGAGGATATGGCAGGGATCTCGCGAGGGAGGGGCTTGAAGGTTGGATATGAACACAGAGACAGGGTGGGGACAAATGGGAAGGGCAGAAACCCCCTCTACAGAAACAGCTCCCACTAGAAGCCAGTTCCTCCCTCAAAACCTTACTGACCCAAAGACAAGAGATGCACTCCCAGGCTCCCTTGCACTCTTTTATGTTTGTTTGTATGTATGTTTGTTTGTTTAAGTATTCTTTATTTTTACTTATGTGTATATGTGCGTGTGTCTGCATGTATGTAGGGATGTGAGCCACCATGTGGGTGCTGGGAACCACACGTAGATCATCCACAACTCCAAGTTGTTGCTTAAATTATTGTTTTATTATTTACTATGTGCATGTGTGTGTACATGCCTATAAAGGCAGGAGTTGGATCCCTGGAGCTGAAATTACAGGTGTTTGTAAGCCTCCAGATGTGTGTGCTGGGAACCGAACTCTCATCCTCAGAAAGAGCATACTGAGCTGTTTCCATGCACTCGTGCACACAGGGGGTGGGGGTGGGGGGTTGGTCATCAGGCCTGACCAGTAAGAGTCTTTACCTGCTGAGCCATGCCACCAGCCCTAGGCTCCCTTCAATACCGAGACCCCAAACCTGTTCTCTCAAGGCATCACCTTCCTCAGGGTCCTGCTGCTGGGCCCCTCTCCTAACAGGATCCCAAATGTGGCCCCTGTGATGGCCTATCTCCCTGTTCATGGCCAGAGTCTCCGGAGCCTGCCGTGACCCATCTTTTGGCTCACTGCTGGAACAAGAGTCAGCAAGAACTGAGTGCTGAGAGAAAGAAGGAAGGAGAGGAAGAGCTCTGGAGAGGGAACTGAAAGGAACTCTGACCCCTGCTCCAGAGTCGCTCCCCGGTATGGAACAGGAGCCACCTGACTCATTCCTTGACAGAAGAAAAGATAAACAAGATGTGGGCATGGTACTCAGTGTTATTCAGCGTTGAGAGGAAGGGAGTTCTGACTCACACTACAACACAGATGAACCTTGAAAGACACTCTACTCATTGAAACAGCCAGGCATAAGAAGACAAATATAGGGACTGGAGAGATGGCTTGGCAGTTAAAAGCACTGGCTGCTCTTCCACGAGACCTCTGTCAATTCCTAGCACCCACATGACAGCTCACAACTGTCTGTAACTCCAGGTCCAGGGTATCCGACACCCTAAGATATATGTGCAGGCAAAACACCAATGTATGCAAAGTAAAACAAATAAGTAAGTCATTAAAATAAAGAAGACAAATATACAGATTGGGTATAGTAGTGTATGCCTGCTACTCTAACACTCTGGAAGGCTAAGACAAGATCTCCACTCCAAAGTTATTCCAAAGTTAGGATGGACTTTGTGCGGGACTCTGTGTTGAGTGGAAGGAAGGAAGGAAGGAAGGAAGGAAGGAAGGGAGGAAGGGAAGGGAAGAGAAGCAAAGCTGGGGAGATGGCTCATGGTTAATATGTTTACTGCTTAAGTATGAGGCTCAGAGTTCAAATCCCCAGAAACCACAGAAATGCCAGGTGGGTGTGCTGGCCCACCCATAATATCAACCTTAGAAGGCAGAGACAAGAGGTCCCCTAGGGGAGGAGATGGAGGAGGGATTTTCGGAGGAGAAACCAGGAAAGGGTATAACATTTGAAATGTAAATAAATATCTAGTGCTTAACAAGAAAAAAAAGAGAGAGAGAGAGAGAAGAAATCCCCTAGCAAGCTGGCTGGCCAAGTCTGTGAGCTCTGGGTTTGATTGAGAAACCTTACTTCAATGAATGAAGTGGATGGTTTCTACCATCAGCCTTGGATCTGCACATGCATGTGCACCCACATATGTGTGCCTCCACACACACGCAAGCATGTACATGGACACATAAAAATGGAGAAAGACAGAAGTACTGTGTGTTGTCATTCATCTAAAGTCCTAGAGTTGTCAGGCTCAAACAGAGATGGTGGCCAGAGGCTGGGGACAGGGAGAGGAGAGCTTATGTTTAACAAAGACAACTTCAGTGTGGGAAGATAGAGAAACTGGACGTGGACGGTGGGCTGTGCAGATGCTCCAGAGTAGTCAGAGCCTCACTCGTGAGTAACGAAGCCTGCAAATGTGTGTGATGTGCGATTTGCTCAGTTTCAAAAAAAAAACAAAAAAAAACAAAAAAAACAAAACAAAACAAAACAAAAAAAAAAAACAAAAGCAAGGCAATGCAGGAGGGCCCCAGAGTCAGGCCAGTGTGCAAGGCGCTGGCTATGCAAGGTGGAGAACCCAGGTATATCCCCTGAACCCACAGAAAAGAAGACCTGAAGCGTGGAACCAAGACCCCAGTATCCCTATGGTCAGCTGAGAAGTGGAGACAGGGAAATCGCCAAGAAGCCAGTTAGCCCCAGCTACAGTGGGAAGCAGCAGAAACAAGAAAGATCCTTTCTCAAAAAGTGGAAGGCCAGAACCATCTCCCAGAATGCCCTCGGACCGCCACACATATGCCTGGCACAAGAGCAACATATAAAACACAGCTGAAAAATTACAAAAACAGGAAGAAGGAATCTGAGGTGTGGCTCAGCAGGAGCAGGCTTCCGTTGTCAGCCCTGGGGTGTGGGGATGCAGGAAAAACAAGGGAAGGTCGAAACAGCTACCCCAAGTTCCTGGATGGGTCGCTGACCACCTGTGTGGAACCCTAGATACTGTCAGCAAAGACCCACAGCACTGTCATGAGGCAGAGCCAAGAGCTAAAGTCCTTTCTCATGGCTTTCTCTGGCTCTCCGGGCAGTGGGGGGAGGGGGAGTGGTGTGGAAGGGGGGATGATGGCATGGCCTCACTTCTGGGCGCCTGGCAGTCCCCTCCTCCCAGGCAGTGAGCAGAGGAGGTCACTGCTGACTCGCAGGCCAGCAGTGGTGACGGCTGCTAGAATGAGAAAATTTAGTTGACGTTGATAAGCACTTAAATTGGATAATGTGTCAGCCCTCATTTGTATCAATTCTCTTTCTTGGGTTCAACAAGATGGAGGCAAGCACACAGGAATTAGCAGGCGGAAAACAAGAGCCTGAGAGCGGGAGGCTGAAAGGGAAGGAGGAGGTGGTAGCGGCCAGAACAACAGAAGTTCTAAAAAGCATAAGCTGGACATGGTGGCGCACGCCTTTAATCCCAGCACTAGGGAAGCAGAGGCAGGTGGATTTCTGAGTTCAAGGCCAGCCTGGTCTACAAAGTGAGTTCCAGGACAGCCAGGGCTATACAGAGAAACCCTGTCTCAAAAAAAACAAGAAAAAAAAAAAAGTCGAGCATAGCCACTCGGAATGCATTCGATGTCAGCCAACCCTGGGAGCTACGCAGGGTGAGGCCTGGCTAGTTACAGCCCACCAGCTGTTCTCTCAATTTGGAAACCTCATGGCCAGGCAGGTGGTGACCTATTCACTGCATCTGTGATGGCCAGAACGAAGTGGATGGTCTGTCAGTCCACAGCTAGTGCTCAGAAAATCAGGCAACTTCTGTGTACTCTGGCTCCGCATTCAGCCAACAAACATGGATGAAAATATTTAAGGGGCGAACTGTCTGTACTAAACACATACAGATACTGCTGGTCCTTTTTCGCCAAACAACTTAATAGTGACCACCATAAAACTACTATGTAAACTACTATGTAACTATTATATAGCATTATGTGTTCTCTCTCTCTCTCTCTCTCTCTCTCTCTCTCTCTCTCTCAGGCCAAAGCTAGCCTCAAATGCTGTATGTACCCAAATGTGACCTTGAACTCTTAATCTTCCTGCCTCTACCTCCCTAGTACTGGGATTACAGGAGAGCCCCACCTTGCCTGGAGCCTAGGCATCATGCTAGCCCCAGTCCCAGTATCTACGTTCCATTGAGCATTTTGAGGACCCTAGGGATAACAAGTTATCCAGGAGGATGTGTACAGGTGATACATAATACGACACCGTCTTTTATGAGGAACTTGAGCACCATGGGTTTTGGTGTCTTTGGGGGTCCTAGGAGCAGCCCTCCCAGACAGTGAGGGATAGCTGCTTCCTGTTAAGTGAAAGAAACAAGACTCTGGATGGAAGGGATCGGAGGCTGGAGAAACACTTGTTTTGTTTTGAGACAGTGTCTCCTCACTCTGCCACCCCGCTGGTCTGGACCTCATTGTATAATCCAAACTGCCCTCAAATTTATGGTGGTCCTCCTGCCTTTGCCTCCGGGATGCTGGGATTGCAGGCATGAGCCACCGCTCCTGGCTTTGTGACATCTCTCTATTAGGTGTGATGTCAGTGTTTCTAGTCATGCTCTCTCCCCTCCACAGTGATCTTGGGTGATTGCTCCTGTCATAAATAAGGAGGAGTGGAGTTCGAATCCAGGTCCCTGCGCCCTCCGCCAGCTCTCCATGACTGAGGGGCCAAGGGAGGACTGGGAGAGGAGACTAGGAGCAGGGAGTGAAAGCTCGAGAGGGTGGGCAGGCAGAAAAGAGTGGCCAGGGGAAGAGAGGGTCCAGAGGCCTCCTGACCTTTGCGCCCGTCCCTCTGGAAGTCCACGTGGCACCACTCGCCGTCATTGACCTTGCGGCTGGACGCCCGCAGCTTGATGCCCCCAGAGCCCATGTCCAGCAGAAGGTAGAGGTAACCATCCAACAGCTCCATGGCAAAGTAGTCGGCCCTCTGGGTAGAACTGTGGCTGCCTACCCCGGCCCCAGCCCGCCGGCCCTGGCTGAAAAGCAACAACCCATTGGGCTCAGTGGTTCTGAAGTCCAGGGAGATGGAACCGGTGCGCTTGGCGCTCCAGCGGGGCAGTGCGACAAAGGCCTCAGGACTCTCAAAGGTCACAGGGTCCAAGGCAGCCACATCCTCACAACGGAAAGACAAATCCCCCTGCAGCTTCATCTTCGGGTCCCCTTCCTTAGCCAGTCGGGACAGCTCCAGCTTGAAGTCATTATTCTTGTAGACCACCTGTACGGAGGAGAGGGATCTGGGTAAGGAAGCAGAAGCAGCCTTGGTCTGACTACCAAGGGTCCCCCCCCCTCCCTGGCTACCGTGGGCCGTTGTCACCCACCCATCTCAGCAGTCCCAAGCTCGGCACCATCAGCCCACAGGGCTCAGGCCTCTGTTCTCAAGCTACACAGTCCCCTCGCTGCCTCTCTCCGGTCTTCCAGTCCCACGCCCACGCTGGCCAAGAAGCTCCTTCTGTGGTCTCCTGGGTCCAGCTCAACTGTCATTCGCAATGACAAAAAGGCGGGCCACTGTAGCTACCATCACTATTTCCTGAGACTGAGTCTCACGAAGCTCCGGATGGCTTCAAACTCGCTGTACAGCTAAGGACGACCGAGTTTATCTGCCTGCCTCCATCTCCCATGCGCTGGTATCGCACGTGTGTACTACCACGCTCAGACATAGTGTGCTGATAGAACCCATGGGGGTCTGTGTGCTGGGCAGGCATCTGTCCGCTGACGTTCCAAGCCTGCCTGCTCTCTTCTAATGGGTTAACTTCAGTCTGTGTTCTGTACAGGGACTGATGTAGGAAACCTACACATCAGACAACCCATGAGATTGAATGACTTGGCCAACAGAGCCAGTGAGGGAAAGACATGTGCCTGAAGACCCGTGAAAACCCGTGAAGACACATGCTTTGGCCTGCAGTCTTCCCTGTGGACCTCAGCTCTGAAGAGCCTCTGAGGAGAGGGAGTTCCAAGGCCAAAGAAACAGAAAGGGATGACGCCCCTCCACTTGAGTCAATAGCTTCAGGCTTTAATGAAGGGTTACAGCCCACCATAGACTCACAAGGAACAGAGGCCAGGGCAGACTAAATCACAGGGCAGGCTGGCCAACCACAGCCCTACTCACGTCCTTGAGGCAGCCCATGAAGTTGTTGCTGACAGGTGAGCCAGGCAGGTCGGCTGTGTTGGGGCTGCCCCCAATGTAGAAGAAGTCATCAGAGCCCAGCATGGTGTAATCCTCCTGCGTGTAGCCTGTGGTGGTCAGGATCCCGTCCACCGAGATGGTCACCTGCCCAGCCCGAGGAGGGGGAGACAGGAGACAACCGACATCAACACCCAGGGAAGAGCCACAGGCGGGCAAGGGAGGGACCAGGGGGCAGTGGGGGAGGGGGACCCCCATTTTTATGTCTGCTTGTCTTGGAGGCGGAACAGTGGGGGGGTGGAGAGGAGGGAGAGGGAAGAAGAAACAGCCCAAGATTTGATGGTTTCAGGGTTAAGGCCTGCCCTGCACAACCCATGGCCCAAGCCCTGCAGGTGAGAACCTGAAGGTGGCATAGGGCGCTCACCATGATGAGCTCAAGAAGCAAGTCCAGGGGGGTGCTCTGCACTGGAAACCCTCCCACCAGAGAGGTGGGGAGAGTGGGCTGCATCCTCAGCTTTGTCTCAACAGAGCACTGTGGCCACATGTGTAGCTTCCCAGCCTTTCTAAGGGAGAAGAGCCCTTCCCTGCCCTTCCCTGCCCTTCCTTCCTTCCTGGGTAGCAGTGCCGAGTCTCACTGGCAGCCCCTCTTTGCCACTATGTTCTTGCAGCCTTGGCTGGGGGAACAGCAGAGTTAGCAGGAGGGAGAGGACCAGTTAACCTCTGGTCCTGTCCTAAGACAGGACAGGAGTTGAAAGACTTCTATCAGGACTGGCTCTTAACTCTGCCACTCAAGATCAAAGGTATCCTGATATTTTGAGTCATTAATAAAAAAAAAGAAGTTGCTCTAGAGCCTAAGCTGGCCTTGACCTTAGGCCTCTCACCTCCTGCTCTCCTGCTCTGAGACTATACACCTGGGTGAGTCACCGGTTTGCTTCCAAAGGGAGCAGTCCTGTGCCATTTCCCAGGTCACCCTCATCCTTCTCCGTAAGTCCCACCCTTACTGTTCTACCCTTAGGAATGTGAGGCTGTGAGGCCAGGGTCAACCTAGGGAAACCCCCTCCCAGGGTGGAGAATTCATCCAGAAGGCAAGACGCCAAGAACAGTGCAGGGGTGTGCCTGGTGCTCAGAGAGAGCCTGTGCACTGGGCTGGTGAAGGCACATGTTACCTTTGGGGCAATCGGCAAATGTTCACCTGGTCCCTGCAAGGTTTAGTCCCCAGAAGAGCTCGGGGAGGCTTCACTCACAGCAAGGCTGGAGGGGGAGGAGGCAAGGGAGCTGTGGCTTAGGAGAGTCAAGGAGGCCTGGTTAGGACCTGGTTCAGGGGCAAAATCCACCCTGCACCTCCACAGGCTGCATCTTGGGAGTCCTTCTTGATCCCCAAAGATGCTTTAGAAGTGCTGCCTTTTCAGGCAAAGTATTGAGGTAAGGGCCTGCCAGTCACACACTGCCGTGTCCCCTACTCTAGTCTGCAGCATAGGCCACCAGCCATTTTCCAGCACCTGGTCTTCAGTATTCTGTTGTCAGAAGGGTGGGGTAATACTCCTATGAGCAGGGGGACGAAAAGTGCCCCTCCCTGTGCTTGGCTAGTGCCTCGTGGTAAACAGGGTGGGGTGGAGCAGGGTGCAGACCTGAAGAAGCAACCTCCTGCGAACCATCAAACCTTGTGCTAGAAGAACTGGGTTCAAGGATAGGAGGAGACGGGTATCTTGGGAGGGGGCAGTTTGAATACTTTTGAGTCTTGTTTTGAGGGGAGCATTGGTCATGATTATGTATTTCTTCTCCCCTCCACCTTGTCCTGAATCTAGGAAGAGGGGTTTGGGTAAAAAGGGGAAGGGTTAGAGAGGTTAGTCACAAAAACATGCAAATGAGGTTAGAGATTAGACAAGGCAGAGGGGAGAGGGAGGAAGGAAGAAGAAATCAGAATGGAAGGGTCAGGTATGTCGGAGAAGGTGAAGCAGGTGAGTGACTGACTCTCTCTAGGGCAATGTGGCTATACTCTCTTCCTTTGGGTCCTAAAACACTGAACTGGGCTGCCATTCAGTTCCCGAGCCTAAGTGGGCTCAGCCCAAACAGGCTGCCAGCAAACATGGCTTAAAACGTCCCCGGAATCCCCACTAACCTCAGCCCAGCTCAGGGGACATACACAAGGTCGTGAAAAGACTACATCAAGTTGCCTCATGACCTAGTGCTGGGTCTCTAGTGAAAATCCTAACTCCCAGCAGCCTGTGACTGATGAGAGCGGCTCCCACAGGTTAGCATGCTTAGCAGTGCTGCCCCCCTTTCTCTCCTGGTTCCAAAGCACCCCAGGAAGTCCCCCCCCCCCCCCCCGCCTTCCCGCCTTGGCCTCTGAAGCCAGGGTAGCATCCTGGAATCTCCCTCACGCTATAGGCTCTCTTCATCCCGCTGCATTTGCCAAGGTCAAGGATGCCCTTCCTTGACCCTATCTGAATTAGAAGAATCTGACTTAAGGCAGACTGTGGAGGCCCAAGACACCCTCCTGAATCTCCTTCCAGGCTGGGCTGTATCTGTACTCAAACCAATCATGGGGGGCGCTGTTGGGGAAGGGTGACCTTAATCTCCCTCTCATGGCCTATTGCTGGGGACAGGCTAGCAGGAGGCAGGGCATACAGAGAGGTTTGCTGAGGTAGGGATCGGCCAGGTGGGTGGGGAGACAGTGAGGGAAGAGAAGAGAACAAGGCAGTGGGTGGAGAGGAAGTGGAGATAGAGGGACTGGAGGGAAGGTGTCTGGGGAAGGCGGGGAGGGAGATGACTTAGATTAGTAAACCCACTGTTCCCTCAGACAAATCAGTCCAGACACAAAAATGGCAGGTTCGTTAGTAAAAGCAGGAAACAGGGGAATAATTCCCCTGCCCCCCCTCCACCCCAGGGGTTCTTGATGCCCCTGCCCCCCAACCCCTCCCCCATGAAGCTTCTGGAAGGGGTGGGGCCAGCAGGGGAGGAGGGGAGGAAGGGAGAGCATGCCACACAGAACAGCCACTGCAGCTGGGACCCATGCAGGTTAGAACAGCGTGAAGGAGCAGGCACTGTCCAAGCAGGCCAGAGAAAAGCGGCCAGTAGGTGAGAAGGCGTGCAGGGCAGGGGAGATGGGGAAGAGCAAAGATGGAGGCCAGAGCGCTGTGGAGTGCAGGAAGAAGCTTGCTTCCACTGAAGAGGAGAGACAGGCGAGCAACCACTGGGTCAGAGATGTTCAGGGACTGACAGTGAAAGAAACATCGGACCTGAGCGTCTTCTGCACACACTCCTATGCCATCTACCACAGCCCACACACATGTGTGCACGTGTGCACACACACACACACACACACACACACACACACACACACACACACCCTGAGCGTCTTCCTCACACACTCCTATGCCATTTACCACACATGTGCACACACATACATACACACTCACACACACCACATTCTAGAAGGCTCCTCTCCACAAAGTCCTGAGGACCTCAGCAAGGTCCCCAAGACACAGCAGAGGATCTAAGACCAAACCACATTAACCCACTCATGGTGGGTTCTGAGGAAGCCACGGTGGGTGAATGGAGTGTTTGCCCAGATGAGCCTAGGCTCATCAGCCCATGCTCTCCAGGAACGGGACGGGGCTCGAGGGGCCTCTTGTGAGCTAAAGGGAACTTCCAGCCCCTCTTCTTCCTCGGTGCAGGAAGGCCGGATGGGATGGGAATCCAAGTCCTAACCACAAATGTGCCCACATGGAACAAGTGTCCCATACCCACTGTGCCCCAGGAAGAAAAGCTAAAGACAAAAGGAACTTTCATGCCACCATCAGGAGCCATTCCCAGGGCCTAGCATGATCACAGCTCATGATGCTATTAGCATCCTTTGTGGGTGGTTGAGTGGACTTCTTTGAGCTGTGACAATGTAATACTGAGCCAGTGGGCTGTTTGTCTCCTGGTAGACCACATTGCTGTCATCATGTGCTCCAAAGGCTCCACAGGCTTATTGTGGTTATAACTTAGTCCACAAAAAAGTTCCCAGCATCCTCCTCAGGAGGTATGGGCAGAAGTGGGGCAGCAAACAGGGAGAAGCAGCTTCTGGCCAAGAGATCAAAGCCCTGTTAAGCTCTCCTAGTGTCTCTCAGGCACAGTCTCAGGCACAGGCAGTAGTTTCAGCCCTGCCGTGAGTCCTGAACACAGACTTCAGGAATTTTAGAAGGGAAAGACTTCAGGTCGGGAATACCAGATTCTCCCAGAATAATTCTGCTGTTCTGACTCTCATCTTTAAAAGGGCCTAATAATTTTCGGTCCTCCTATCTGTTTCCAGCTGACTGAGCATCTGATGAGTTAACTGAAAGTGATAAACCCCTCTGTAGTACAAAGGGAAGTGCTCTCAGGGTGCCAGCTTCCCCATCTGCTAAGTGGGGATAAACTCAACGCTCCTGCCTAAAATCCAGGCATCATCAAGTTTAAATGAAATTCAAAATGTTGGCCAGGAGGATAGCTGGTAACATGCTTGCCACCAAACCTAATAAACTGAACTTTATCCCAAACCCAAGTATTGGATAAAGAAAACCAACTCTTATAAGTTGGCCTCTGACTTGCGCACACACACACCATGGCATGCTTCCTATACACACAAGTAGGTTAGATACATAAAAATGTAAGAAGAGCCGGGCGTGATGGCGCACGCCTTTAATCCCAGCACTCGGGAGGCAGAGGCAGGCGGATTTCTGAGTTCGAGGCCAGCCTGGTCTACAGAGTGAGTTCCAGGACAGACAGGGCTACACAGGGAAACCCTGTCTCGAAAAAAACCAAAAAAAGAAAAAAAAAAAAAGTACGAAGAAAAAAGCCAGGCATAGTGGCCTTTAATCCCAGTACTTGAGAGGTAGACCCAGGGAGAGTCTCTGTAAGTTCAAGGCCAGCCTGGTCTAAACAGTGAGTGTCAGAACAGCCAGAGCTAGAAAAAGAGACCCAATCTCAAAAGGTGTGTGTGGGAGGGGGAGAAATGACTCAGTGGCAATGAGCACATGTAGTTCTTACAAGGGTAGGGTTCAGCTCCCAGCACCCACAGGGCAGTTCACAACTGTCTGTAACTCCCTTTCCAGGGGATCTAGCGCCCTCTTCTGGTCTCCTGGGACGCCAAACATGCAAATGGTGGACATATATATAGATGCAGGCAAAATGTCTATACATATAGAATAAAAATAGATACTTTAATGTAAAAAATTTTGAAAAAACTCCAAATGCAAAAGCTATTTTGAGGCCCTGATCAATGCATTGCGCAAACGACATTAGCTTTACAAATCAGCATTCATCTGCCTGATGGGGCTCAACCAGTGGAGATAACTGGGCAAGCCTTTTCTCCTTCCACTCTCCTCACAAAAAAAAAAAAAAAACGCTCATACTAAGAAACCTAATAAGTGAGTTAGAAAAATAAACACAAAAACTACATGAAATCCATGAGGGATATCCTGAGAATCAGAACCTTCAGAACCCTTTTTTTTTTTTTAAACTTCAGTCTGGAGCCAAACCCTCAGGCAGGTTTGGAGGGGTTTCTGAGGTCACACAAGGCAACAGATTTGTTCTCCTACTTGTACCAACATTGCAGGAAAGTGTGGACCTTGCAGGCTCAGAAATTAGAAGGTTCTTTATCGGCACCTGAAACCAGGCAGGGCTGCTGGCTTCCTGACCACCTGAGGTAAGCCCTCTGTCTTTCCTCTCCTACACATCCTTGAAGCATTCTGAGGTTTCAGGAAGTTATTTCGAGACTGGTTCCTAACAAGGGGTTGCAATAGGATCTTCCGTGGAACCAGAGACGCCTAGTCCTCAGGGTCTGCTAAGGAAGGGAACCACTTTCCACACGACATCCCTGCCTGGTGACAGAGGGAACTGCCCAGCGCTTTATTAAGCTTAATGAAATTATAATTCCTCTCTAGAGTACGGAACATGCTTTGATTGATCTTCACACGGACCCGCTGTACAAGCCAGGCAGGCACGCATCAGCCTGCCGGGGCCTGAGGGGACTGAGCTTTTCTGGCCCGGGCCCTTGTGGTGAGCATTTTACCACGGAGACTCGAATGAAGGTTGTTGGCTCCTAATCCTGGGTGTTACCTGCCCCACCCACCCCCGCCCTGCCAAGGTACATGGATATATCACCTAGGTTGATCTTGGTTCCCTGTTCCCAGAGTAACAGGTTGGCTGTCCAATAAAGAGAAAATTCTCTTTTTGTTTTTACTGGGTAGGTATGTATATGTATATGGACATGGACATATATACACACACACACACACACACACACACACACATATATATATATATATATATATATATATATATATATATACATACATATATATATACATACATATATACATATATACATATACACATACCAAAAGGGTAGGGTTTATATTATATATATATATAGTGTGTATATGTGTGTGTGTGTGTGTGTGTGTGTGTGTGTGTGTGTTCCAGCAATCAACTAACTCAGGCCATCAGACTTGGTGGCAAGTATCTAAACCAGGTGAGCCATCTTGTCAGCTACTAAAGAAAGTTCATATTGGCAGGTTCTCAAGAGCAGTGCAGTGTGTAACAGCTAACTCACAAAAGCAGCAGCTTAAGGAAGAGCACCTGTGAAACGCTAGCACAGATCTCAGGGCAAGAGCCACTGGGACCATGGGAAGCTAGCGAGTCTGCACACGGTATTAGACTGGCCATGGATACTAACCTCTGTAGGTGAAGGAAAATACACACATGCAAATGTGTCAGCAAAGGCTTGATTGACATGGCTTCAGAGGTGAAGCCTGCTAAGGGGCATAAAGGGCCTCTCAGGCTAGACAGCCCAGCTTTGATACCTCCCTGCTCCCTAGCCTTCCAGCCAGGCAGACCTGGCAGGCTGGGCAAGCCAGGCAGCTGCCCCAAGTCCCTCCCTCCCCATGAGAGCAGACACGTCCATCTGCAGGGTCCCCAGCCTGGTGTTCAATCACTCTGCATTATTAATAGGCAATGACTAACCGGCTGCTGTGGAGCCGGAATTGGGCAGGCATGAGGGAATCCCATGGGATCTCACACTGCAGGGCCTGAGGGCACACACTCTGAGGCAGGCAGGAAGAGGAGGAGGAGGCCCTCCCAACCCTTTCCCTGTCTTGCTCCCTGTCAGGCATTGCACCTGCACTGAAGAGCCAGCCCGCCTCCATGCAGAATCCTTACCAGGTCCCAGAACCCATCCAAGCTTACGGCCCCCAATCCCACCAGCACTTACACATGCAGAGAAATCAGCAGTCTCCCAAACACACAGCACGGCTTCCCACTAACACCCCTAAATATCACACCAACATTTACACACAGTCACACCCACACACCAACACACACCAGCTGCCTTTACACTGACACCCACAACAGCATTCACCAGGAGCGAGCCCAACCCAAACACGGAGCTTGGCAAGGACGAGGAGAGCTGCCCCACTCTAGCCCTGCTGAGCCTCCTCTTCTCGGGCCTTCAACAGGGAAGGAAGCCAAGCCCTGTCAGAGGCCATGCAGGAGAAGCAGGGGACAGACGGGGATAGGGCTGAAGGGGGAGGAAGACAGTGTGGAACACAGTGTTAGTCAGAGCAGCAGAGCGGTTGGGGGATCTGGACGCTATCCCTGGTGGGGGGAAAAGACCACTCATGCCATGCAAAATGTGAGGGAGACAGATCTGGGAATCCTCAAGGTTGGGAAGTAGGGGGCGACAGCCAGCACAGGACAGCCCCTAAACTGGTACGAACTGGTAACTTGAAGGAGGTCTCAAGGCCATCCTCCTATCCCTTTGAGGAACATGCCCAGCTGGAGATGGCAGCCCCAGCCCTCTTCCCAACTCGAGGGGCCCCTGTCTGGAGCTGACAGAGCGTAGCATTGCGTGTCATGGGATGGTGTTTTCCATGGATTTTCAGGAGACCAAGAAAGAAACCAAATCAAAGAGAAAAACAAAAACAAAACAAAACAAAAACAAAACTAAGGAGCTGTGGGGAGAACAGAAAAAAAGTAACAGAAAACAGTCCAGCATGGGGCTGGTCCAGCACAGGACTGGTCTAGCCGGAGCTGATGCGTGGGGCCTGCCTGCCCCAGGTCTCAGGCCAGGAACTGCCAGGACGGGGGAGCTCAGGGCAGGGCCTGGATTTCCATTTCTCTTTTGGATTTGAGTTTGGATTTAAAAAAAAGACAGAAAGAAAAAGAAAAGAAAAATGAAAAAAGTAAAAAAAAGTAAGGAGGGAAACTAAAAAGGAAAAAGTGAAATTTAACGATTGCCTGGGACAAAAGAAAAGAAAAAGAAAAAAGAAAATAAGAGCAGTTGGGGAGCAAAAACCAAGTGAGGAGAGAAACAAAAGAGGGAGAATCGAACAGTTAAAAAACCCACGGCAAACCAAACGGTAAGACAATTAGAGTGATATCTACCAGATAATGCAGTTTGTTTACCATAGCGTGTCCAATCCCTGCGTGCTTCACCGGAGAGGGGGGGAAAGGGGGTCAAAAAAAAGAAACAAAGAAAGAAAAGAAAGAAAAGAAACAAGGATGACAAAAGAACAAAAAGAAAAGAAAAATAAAATGACCAATTGTGAAACTCAAGGAGGGAGGAGATACAGCTTGTTCAAACCCTCCCGCCACAGGCTCAGTAGAAGTGTCCAAAGAAAAATCATAATGAAGAACGCACACACACAAAATTAAACCCCTCTTCTCCCAAAACCTCCCCCAGCCCCTCCTCTGGATTCTCTGTCCCCTCATCCCCTCCCGAAGGGCATCTGCAGAGAAGGGGAACAGTTAGAGACCTTGGTTAGTAAGAAGAAAACAACAACAACAGAAAAAAAAAAAAAAAGAAAAAAAAACTGGACCAAGAAAGCGGAGACTTAAAGATGGCCGACATTCCGCAGATGAGACAGAAAGTTAGTTCGGTTTTTCACTCATACCTGGCCCCACCTGTCCCTGCCCATCCCTTGGTCCCCTGGGTTATAAGCGTGTTAGTAACACAGAGTTGGCAACGGGGGGGAGGGGGTTTCCAACAGAATGGGGGAGGGGAGGCAAGGTTAAGAAGCAGACCCAGTATGCAGGATTAGTAGGTCTTACAGCTGAGATGTTAGGGGGTTCAGGGAGGGAGGGGAGCCTAGGGTGGAGGAGGAGTGGGCCTCTGACTCGGGGTGCAGGAGGAGTGGGCCTCTGACTCAGGGTGCAGGAATGGCTTTGTTGGCCGACTGGTTACCCAGATGGCTTTCCAGAGAACTGGCTGAGGAATGAAATGGTGCTGGCCAACTGGCTGACCAGTGGACATGTGGGGTTAATGGGTTAACCGGTTGGTGACAGGCCAGCTGGCTGGCAGGTTAGGTGACAGAAGAGTGGGCAATGCCCCTAATCGCAGGACTGGCAAGGACAGGAGGCGATTTCATTTGGAGTCCATAGACAGTATGGAAGGGGACATGGGTATCTGCTTTTCCTGGGGACGGAGGATGGGCAAACTGAACCAGGGATCATTGGGGGAGAGGGGCTTCCCCTTCCATTGTTTTTTTTTTCTTTGAGAAATGAAGAATGAGTCACCATCAGAGTGGGGTCGGGGAGGGGAAGCTAGCCTTCCACAGGCTGCAGAGAGCTCATGATCACACCATCCCAACCCTCCTTCCTCCCCCCTCCTCCCATGCCCCACCCCTAGCTGACTCCCCCTGTCTACCCACTTTGGCTTGTCCAGAGGCCCTATTAGCCCCCTCCCAAATCCCCCTGGGTTCTTCAGCCACCCTCCCTGTTCTCTTATTTGCCAGTGAGTAGCTGAGTCGCCTTTAAGACCCTGGAACAGGCAATGGTCTCCCAGGAACCAGGCTCCTTCCATGGACACCCATAGATCCCTTGGACCTCCACTTTTCACAACTAGAGCCAGAAATCCACTCTCCATCAACCCACAGAAAAAAGCACAGAGAAGCCCTGGGGCCTCAGCATCCCCTTATCTTCTCTGAACTGTAAGCCACATTCTTCTACACCACCTCTAAAGAGCACACCTCTAGGCATTTCTCCTCCATTCTCCTTCCCACTGCCAAAGACAATATCCACCTTCAGAACCTCATCTTCAGAGATGGAGGGATGCAGTGGCCTGGTGCCCATTCAACACTAAGCAGCAGACTTGAGAGTGTGATTAGGGGAGCGGTATTCTAGGGAACTGTTAGCTAAGGAGTTCTTGTAACCAGTGGCCACAGGAGTAATTGATTAAGACGATTAACAAGGGACTCATATAATTAAAAATAACAGGATTCAATACTTAGATGCTAGAAGTGCTGAGTAGCCAATATTAATTATTAGGTATGGGGAAGCAGTTTACATAGCATGAGAAGAGTCTAGCCCCACGTACAACGATTGGGGCGAGGTGATAGCCTGTCACGTGACAAGACAGCCAGCAGGACTGACTGTCATGAAGTGAAGAGGTCAGCTAGTCAGAGCAATCAAAAATCAACCTCAGGGCAGCCAAACTGATGGTACCCCCAAAAGAGTTGAGTTGTCTGATGCCACTGCAGCAGTTGAACAAGGTTGGGGTAAGGACACCAAGAACTGTTCTGACTTGTTGGAGGAAAATAACGTAGTAGTAGAGAGTAGCATTCATATAGGAAGTTCCAGTGTTGAGGGACAGAGCAGTAGGTTAAAGCCGGGCCAGAGAGAGGAAAGGCGTGAGTTCAAATCCCCGTCTCCCGCTAATTTGTCAATGGAACCAGACTCTCCCAAGAAAGTGCAGGGCTGGTACAGATGAGAACAGAGCCCTCTCCACCTAGGAGTGGAGGATGCAGACCCTGATGGTGCTGGGTACCCACAGTTCAAGACTAGAATGGCGCTTTCATTAGAGGCTCTTCCTGCGGTACAGTGGCCCACACAGAAAGGCCCAGATCTAGAGAACTAGTTTTTCAATCCAGCAAGTAAACCCTAATGCTTCATCCACTTCTAGAGCCCAGACGCACAAGCATGGAGATGCCAGGAATGAGGAGGGCCTCCCAGCCAGAGGGGAGTGAGTCGTTAAAGCAAGAGAACCCGCTTTGGAGAAAGCTACATCCCATCTCCACCTTGACCTCTGACCCAGCCCCCTAAAGATGCCAAGAGGAGGGCTGCAGACTCAGTGCAGAAGTCTGCACTGAGGACAGCCTGTGAGCCCGCGCAAGCTCAGCATGGGAAGAAGGAAGGGCTCCCTCCCCGGGCAAGGGGCTCAGAACAAGGCTCAAATGGCCCTGAGACTTGAGAATGTCCAGGACTGTCAGCAGCCCAGACTACAGCCTCCGTGCGTTCTGCATGGATAACAAGTCCCAAACACCTGTAGAAGCAAAGAAATGAAGTGGCTTTGATTCAGATTTCAAGTTCCGAGGCCTCCTAACTCCCACCCAGACAGGCTTGTCTTCTGGGTCTTATTTTTCTCATCAGAAAACTGGAAGTCATGGCTCCCATTCTCAGAATTTTATAAAAAATTCGGTAAAGCCTAGTGTGGTGGTGCAGGCCTTTGATCCCAGCATTTAGAAGACTGAAGCAGACGGATGTCTGTGAGTTTGAGGCCAGTCTGAGTTACATAACAAGTTCAAGGCCAGCCAAAGCTACATGAGACCCTCTGTCTCTGTCTCTGTCTCTGTCTCTCTGTCTGTCTCTGTCTCTCTCTCTCACACACACACATACACACACACACACACACACACACACACACACACACACACCCCACTAGGTGATAAATGAGACCCTTGAACATGAAGCTACATTCCAGCGCAGTCTGAGAGACACCCTGACAGGATAGCACTGAGCAGAGGTAGCACAAGCTATCCTACTCTTGTGAGGCAGATCTGAGCTCTTTCAAGAAGACAGAAGGTATTCAGGCGTTGTTTTTGTTTAAAACAGTCTCCATACAGAGCCCAGGCTGCTCTCCAACTTATGGCAATCCTTCTGCCTCAGCCTCCAGACTTTGGGAATTGCAGGGGTGTACCACAATACCCAGTGACAGCGCTCACATAAAGTAGTTGATCTGCCTACATTGGTCATGGGTCCTCACTCCCAAAATCTGTTTAATTGGGTTTAAGGAGGAGATCAAATGGATAGGCTGGGTATTTAACTCTGTGATAGAGCACTTGTCTAGCTTGTGCAAGGCCCCGGGCTCCATCCTCATACTGTTCTTAAAGAGGGAAACGCTTCCTGAAGGAAACCAGATGAATCAGGGGGAAACTTAGAAAAACAACTAATAGGCTCAATAGTTGCTGGTATTAAGCCTTCAATTTGCTTACAACCTGGATGTAGAGATAAATAGTCACAAATATTAGCACACACGTAAGATGTGAGAGGACCAAATACAAGTTTTCATGGACTTGACACAGGAGAGAAGAGAGCTAGCTGGCTTTGAGATGGAACAGGGGGAGCTTGAGCACTTGGAAGAAAAAGAAGCTAATGATCATGGCAGCAGGAGCCCTTCAGCACCCACATCGTGCCAGGCAGTGAGTGTGTATAAATCCACTACATCCAGTTAGTCATCAGCAGTTCCTTCCCACTTGGCCTATGGGGAACTGAAGCTCGGGCATTGCATAACTTGCCTAACAACTATCTGACTCAAATCCCAGCTCTTAGACTTTGCCAACAGAGAGTGAATGGGTGGCCTGTTTGGGAGAGCTGTAGAAAGCTCCCCACAGGTAGAACAAGGAAAGACGGTGTAGACAGGTCTGGAAAGTTCCAAATCTAGGATCTAAGACAGGCTGTGTGCTACGAGGGACAGGAGGCAAGAGAATAGGAACTCCAAATGTGTTGGGGACTCTATCATTGAGTGGGTGCTTCACTCAGTACATAGGGGACTTCATCCTGGAGATTCCACCCATGGAGGACTACATCCCAGAGGACCCCATCCTTCAGGACTCTATCCTCAAGGGCCCCATCCTTCAGGACTGCATCCTTGAGGGCCACATCCTTCAGGACTGCATCCTTGAGGGCCACATCCTTTAGGACTGCATCCTTGAGGGCCATATCCTTCAGGACTGCATCCTTGAGGGCCACATCCTTCAGGACTCTATCCTCGATGGCCACATCCTTCAGGACTGCATCCTTGAGGGTCACATCCTTCAGGACTGCATCCTTGAGGGCCACATCCTTCAGGACAGTATCCTTGGAGTCTGCATCATTACTTCATCCTAGAATTTCCATCCTTGAGGATTCTATCTTGGGATATCCCTTTCTTGAAGACTCCATCCTGAAGACTCCATCTTTGAAGACTCCATCCTTGAAGTAATATCCTTGAGAACTGGAAGATTCCATTTTTCAGGGCTCCATCCTTGAAGACTTCATCTTTGAGAACTCCATCCTACAGGGATTCTATCTGAGGACTCCATCTTTGATGACTGCAGCCTTGGAGACTCCAACCTTGAGTAGCCTATCCAGGGTCATCCTATTATTATAGACTCTATCCCCTGGGGAACTGATCCTCCACTCTTGGGACCCAGAAGAAAATCTGAAAGAGTCTGTACTGAGAAAAGGCACCATCTGAGCTGAGCAAGAAAAACGCCATGTGATGTTTTGGTAGCTAGTTGGGCTTTCAATTTGGAGTTGGCTGAAGATAAATGGATTTGCGTATTCTTATGTGGTGGCTGGAAGTATATGGCGGTATGAAAAGTGAGTGAGTCTAGGATTAAAAACTAAACTTCAAGGAACCCTCAGAGGTAATCAGTTGTTCCCCAAGAGAACTGCCTATCAAAATAGCCTCAAGAACATGTTGTGTCAGTAAGGATTCCTCTGGTCCCAAATGCTATGTTCCAAAACCATCTACACGGTTCCAGGGATGATCATCTAAACCAGGAGTTTTGGGAGCTAGCCTTGGACCCACTCCCATAATTAACGAGGGCTGATTTGGAAGCAGGTCATTCCAGAAAGCCATCTCCCAGCCACTTGAGTCACACAAGTAAAATAATGAACCTGTAGCACTCTGGATACAGGCCATCTTCATGTCATTTCTGCTTCCTTTGCTCCCCCAGGACCTTGTGCATGAGGATCCGTATCTGGCACTGAACCACACGCCCCCATCCTGATGTCATTTCTTACATCACATCCCTGACCTACTCCCTACTGACAGAACTTTGGGGAGGCGGAGCATCGTTGAAAGGCACCTCACCCTCTATCACCCGTGTAACTAGAGCAGGATTCTTCAAATCCTGGGATGTCATCTGGGCCGTCTACACCCTTGGATGAATATGGAGAGTATCTTCCTAGAGGCACCTCTGATATGTGAGGTCAGATGGTTTCTGTTGTGGGGCAGTATTACAGACTACTAAATGCCAGTAGCCCTCCTTAAGACAATCCAGAAGAGTTCCAGACATTGACACAGTGTGAAGGGGTGATGACGAGATACTGCTGGAGCAACAGGAACAAAGACGTTTCTCTTGAGAGTCTCAGGAAACACAGATAAAGGCTTGGCATTGACGAGGCCCTGGGTGAGGGCAGCAGCTCCAGAGCAGGGCCTTGGGGCTAAGCAGAGAAGAATTCCCCAAAATGTGGTTCCGGCATCTCTTGCCCATGGGTACAGACTGGGTTCTGGAGTGAAAGAAAGTCCTCAGAAGCCCTCTGGAAAGAGGGCTCTCCATCAAAATCCTTAAGCAGACATTCTCTGTGGCCCATCCTCCCTGCCTTTAGGTCCACATGATCTGCCCATACTCTGAGCCATCCTATAGAACGATCCAGGAGCAGAGAATTTCCATCTATTAGCAACTTGCTCCCATGACTCTACATGTCCCAGAAAGAGATAAACACGGGCCACTCTACTCTGTGTCCTGACGTCATGCGTCACTGCATCCATGAGGGTGGTTCAGCATCACCCCGGGGAGACCTTTCCTTCCTCTGGGAAATCTCCCCAGTTCCCAGAGTTGCTTCTGGGGTACACAGGGCAGATGTGTGGCCTTATCCTAATCATTTTTTAATTCATTCATTTATTTATGTCTTCATTTATTTTTGCATGTGCGTGGTATGATTGCACGTGTATGTATGCATGCATATTCACATATGTGGGCATGAGTGTACACGATACATGTGTGAATTCATGTGGAGTCTTGAAGCTGTCACTGGGTGATACTGCCTCAGCCACTCTCCCCTCTGCTGAATAGAGTTTCTCACTAAGCCCAGCGCTTGACAATTCTGGATAGTCTAGCTAGTCAGATTGCCGAAGGCATCCCCTGTGTCTACCTCCCAAGTGCTGAGATTACAGGTGGCTGCCACAACTGCCCTGCTTTTACAAGGGTTCTGGGGAGCTGAACTCTGACTGACCCTCACACTTGTGTGACCAGTATTTTTTTTTCCACTGATCCATCTCCCCAGCCCCTGTTCCGTTTATTTGGAACAAATCCATTCTGTCTCAAGAGATGCCAGAGCAGGGAGCATGTTCTTTATCTGTATCCAGTATGGCTCACCCTAATTTTTGACCAAATAGCATGTGGATGAAGATTGTGGGCTTGCAGTGACTTGCAGAAGATAGCAGCAGCTGACAGCTCTAGTCCTAGGAACAGTAAAAAAAAGGGGGGAGGGAGAAGGGGGGACCAAAAGGCACCAAAAGACGCTTGCCTGAATTACCTGAAAGTATCACAGAGGCACTGAGCACACCCAACCGCTCCGATGCGGGTAACACTCAAAAGGCGCTCAGACTGGGGAATGGGTGTGGGGAGCTGCAGGGAGGAGGAGTCACTCTGCAGAGCACGGGAAGGGGGAGCACTAAGAAGAGCGCATCTGCAGCAGCCTGTTGCTGCGCAGGCTTCCGGAAGGAATGGTGCGATTAGTCACTCCATTGTCTCAGCAAAGGGGAATCTCCATTAGATCACCCCCTAGTGATGTTAAATGAGATCAGGTGAGCGGGCCAGAATCTCCGAGCCCCGCTGAGAGGCTTCCAGTGGGAGAAAGGAGAAGAGAGGAGGAATGGCAACAGGTTAGAGACAGGAAGTCCAAAGACAATTCACGAGCAAGAGACAAGCCGCCAAGCCCTCCCGACAGAGCATCCACAGGCAGAACTGCTTGGTTTTCTTGGTTACATTTAGCGGTGGAAAGATGACGCTTGCTGCCTGCTGACAACAAGACTGGAGACCAGAGAGAATGGAGAACTGGGGCCCCACGCACCCTTCAAGTAAGTGGGTCACTGTGGAGAAGGGGAGACAGGAGTCCCCAGGGACTGCACAGGGGCCTCACCTGCTACTGAAGATAGAAAGGCCAGTGTAATCAGACATGGGGACTTCCTAGGATGAAACTATCCACAGGCTCCCATCTAAGAAAGTTCTGCAGTGACGGCCATGGATGGACCCTGAATGGCCTGGTGAAGAAGGCCACTCGTAATAGGACACATGCATCGTCTGAAAGTTCAGGGGACAATGTAGAGAAGCATGCCATCCTATATGCAGGAGCTGACCCCCCAAACCCCTCTTGAGCCCTCCATGCAGGCTGGCCTGGCCAGAGGAAAGTAAACATGGACATCAAGGAAAGCCTGGCTTTGTCAAGAAGACAAGCAAGTACTCTCTGAGAAGCAGGACCAGGTTCTGACTCACACTCGCTACCTCCAGTCTCTCTCTGTGCGTCCCTGCCTCTGCCCTGGGGGCACGATATGGCCCCACTTGTACCTCTGTTTTCCTCAGTGTGCTGCTGCCCACCCGACAGGACCCCTCAACACCCCACAGCACATTAGGCTTCAGCTCCTTCAGGCTCCAGCTCCCTCCCCTCAACTCTGCAGCAGCCTCCTGCCCATTGCCTGATCCCTGGGTACCGGCCATCAAAACCCTAGCTGCTCCCTCCACGGTCAGCCCAACCTCACGCCTGGTCTCAGGCTTCTGCCCAGGGGCAGTTCTGGAGCCTCCTCCTAGCTCAGCCCCTGGTTGATAAGGTCTCAGGAGCCTGTCACATAGCTGAGGTCACACCTCAGATTGTAGTACCCCAATCACACCTCACTGCCCAGCCCTGCTCTCTCCCACCCCAACCCAAGACATGCCTCTGTTCTCCATGTATGTCCTGCCCCAGACGAAGCTGACCCCTGGCCTTCTCCCTGCTCCCCCTACCTGGCGCAGGTTTCGGGTAACCCGGACGTCGTGCCAGGCGTTGTCGTTGAACTTGCCATTGACGGGTTCCACGAGGGCCTCGAAGGCACCTGAGCCTAGGTTGATGACCAGCCAGACAGCCCCGGACTTGAGGGACAGGTTGACGTAGTCAGCTGACTTCCCCGTGTGCAGCATCAGCCCGTTGCGCTGCAGGGTGCGGAAGGCCAGTGTAATCTCGTCAGTGCTGCTCTGGATCGGGTTGTGGGACAGGTCGTAGCAGAAGAACTCATTGCCCTTGAAGGTTGCCACAAATTCCTCCTTGCCTGGACGCCATGGTTTGGGAAAACGGGAGAAGGCTGAGTGGGTGGGGTATGCCAGAGCCTCCCCGTTCACCTCCAGCGACCGGAGCACGGGTCCTGGACACTGGAGTCCTATGGTCCCAACTCTAAACTTAGGCCCTCTTCCCGTCCTACATGCTGTCATCCTGTACCCTGCTGCCTTTGCTACCAAAAGTCAACTTCCCCCAGGTCCATTTCCAAAGCAGGAGGCTGCTAAGTGGCTCTCACACTGACAGCTGACAATTAAGCTGCCACAGGGCCAGACAAAGCCACAGGCTTGGCCGTCTCCTCCCTACCAATCCTCTGAACCTCTGCCACCCCGGAACAAAGGCATGTGAGGGAGAAACAAGAGGCTCTGCCAGGCTTCTCCCTGGGATGCCTCTCTAGGACTGCAGCACCAAGTGTCTCCTGAGCTGTCCACCTCTCCTCTCGCCTCCTCTTTGGTAACAGCTGTCCTCAGTACCCAGTGACAGGGGTACTCTCAGGCCTCCCCATAAGTGATGAGACCAGTGGATCTGCTGTCTAGCCCTGTACAGATGAGAAGACTGGAAAGCCATGGAGTGCAGAGGGACAGGACTAAGACATGTGGGGAGGCAATGCAAGTGACAGGGATATGCGCCAGGTGACGGCCACTCTGCTGCATTCACCTGGGAGCTCATCATGCCGGCTCTCCCTCATCTCCCAACTTCCTCCTCTAACCTAAGACACCCCCACACTGCCTGGTGAGCGGCAGGGGAGGGCCTGGCACTCATGTGTGCATGCTTGTGGGTGTACATGACCTGTGTGCACATGTGTGAGCGTGCACATGTGTGAGTGTGTTTATGCATGTGTACGCATGGACACAGCACCCAGTCCAAGTTCCATTTTTACTGGCAGTCTTTAGGGAGGAAGCCATAACTCATGGAAGGGCCATAAAGATTGGGGGGGGGATCTACAAGTGGATGACAAATAGGAAGACCATGACTAATTGGGGTCCAGCCCCTCAATTTCACACACCAGATCACAAGCGCAGGCAGAAAACCAGATTCCAAACCAAAGGGACTGGTGGCCTGCACCCAGGCAGTGACTTCTGTCCGCTATCAGTAAATACTGATCCTGTAACTTCCCTAGACGGGTAAGGGGCAAACAGGACTGTGTCGTAAGGGTCTTTAGGCAGAGACTGAACTCTCTGAGCTCCTCGGGAGATGTTCTCAAGGTCCAGGGAAGGGTAGGCACTGAGAGATGGACACACCTGTCCTCCCCTAAGAACAGACCCTCGGGCAAGCACAGGGATCTCATTGCAGATTCTGCAGAACTCTTCTTCTCCAGCACACAGCCTGGCTCTCTCCCTCCAGGCAGGCTGCCCACACTGCCCCACCGCATCCGGATGCCAAAGCACCAGCTGCTGCCCCAGTGCCTGGCATAGCCCTCACCGCAGCTGGCAAGGCCTTGTGTCCTGAGGCCACAGGGCAGCAAGCTGAGGGGGCAGGGCACAGGACACATTGCGACCATCTGAATCCCTCCCTCTGTGCAGGGGACCCAAAGCGAAGGTGAGGCGACCAGCAGAGACAAGGACATATTTAATGGTAATGTGAGGAGCTCAGTGTAGAAGGGGACAAAGATGGACCCTCAGTGGGACAGGAGAGAAATGGAGACCGGCTGTAAGGGAAAGAGCGGTCACAGGAACCCTATCGATAAGTAACAGGAGGGAACCCTGAGGGGACAGGTAAGGGGGAGGGCCAGCCAGCATAAAAAGGGGACAGGGTCCTCTGGGGAACTGAAGCCAAGGCTTTCTGGGGCTTTATTGTTTCCATAGCAACCAGGCCTGCTGCTCAGACACTGATAGAGCCAGGGGGCTCAAGGACCAGAAACGGGAATGCATTTGACCTTGGCTTCACCACCGATACAGTTAGACCCGCCCAGAAGTCAGACCTCCCCTCCCCTCCCTCACCTTCACCACGTCAAAGCAAATAACACTGCTGAGACACAGACAGAAGGAGAGGAAAATCAGGCAGCCACCTGAAAAAGTGATTGGGACCAAACAAAAGAAGTCAGAAAAAAAAAAAAAAAAAAGGAGAGGCGGGGCTGAGGCTGGACTGTGGCTGCCAAGGCGCAGAACAGAAATGAGGCCGTTCCCGGACTCCTCAGGTGGACCCAGGGGAGGAGGCAAAGCCAGCTATGCCGCAAAGCCTGAGCTGACTGGACCTCAGTCCTCCTGACCTAGAAAGGGAAAGAGATGTCTAAGGTCTGGGGGAGCCTGAACTCAGTTAAGAAGAGAAATGGTAGGCAGGTGAGCAAAGGTAGCAAGAAAACTAAAGACGAGGAGAGAGAGAGAGAGAGAGAGAGAGAGAGAGAGAGAGAGAGAGAGAGAGAGAGAGAGAAGGCGGACCCTCATGGAGACTGTTACTCCAGGGATCAGAATGTGTAATGTTATGTGATGTGGACCTGGTAGCTCCTTGGAGCCCTAGCTGGATCTGAGATGCTCAAATCCTGAAGCGCCAGGCAGGGGGCGCTTTCCTCCATCACCCACAGTGGCCAGGCCACGGTCAGGAACTACAACTCCCATCAGCACGTGAGAAACCACAACTCTTAAGAGCTCCTAGTGTAGAAAGGGAGTCACTGCCAATACTTGTTTGCTTCTCCATCAGGGAGTCTGTGGCCTCACAAGTGTTCCCAACAAAGCTGAATGTGTCCAGGACTGAGAGGGTTTCTAAGTGCCGTGAAAGGGAGGCACACAGCTGCCCCCTTTGCAGACCAGCTCAAAGGCCTCCTCTGGGAAGATCTCCAGCCCCTCTGACCCTCCTGGCTCTGGGGAGCTACAGCTGTGTGTTCTGCTCATTTGGCACTTACTGCCTAGGAACTGCCTAGGACATCTTGTACAGCTCCCTCGGGAGGAGATGTAATGTGAGAGAGAAGACCTGGGTGCTGGAGCTGGCTCTGCCAACCAGCTCTATGGCCTCGGCCAGGCGACAGATGCACTAAGCCCAGCTCTCTCCTCTGGGAAATAAAAGAATCACCTGTCAGTCTACCTCCCAGGGCGCTGCGGGAATCTAGAGAGATGATGAAGAGGACAGCCCATAATCCAGCCGTAAGTGACTATGCCCCTGGATGTGAAGGTGCGCATGCTCACCCCTCCGTCGGTGAATAAATAAGTTAACTCTTCTGAACAAAGCCTGCAGTTCCTGTGCTCTTACACAGTCAGTAAGATGCTGAGAACAGTGACCACTCACTTATTTTAAATAATTGTGAGCCACGTGTGGTGGTGCACACCCGTAATCCCAACGCTCAGAAGACAGAGGCTGATGTATTTCTGTGAGTTCAAGGGCAACCCGATCTACACAGTGAGTTCCAGGACAGCCCAAAACTACACAGTGAGACCCTATCAAAATTAGTAATTAATTAATTAAATGTGCTGAGCTCATGCCTACATATATGTCAAGAGCTGTGCAGAACATGGAGAGAGACAATGAAAATCCTGTCCTCAGGGAGCTCGGGACCAGGATGGGCAGCAGAGAGAGGCAGGATGTGGTATGACTGATCCCAAGGAGATACAGACAAAGGGGTGCCCAGGAGTGTCCAGGCTGGCCCAGGAGTTCAGGGAGATAGCCTGCAAAGACAGAATGGCTGCTTTTTTCATGACCTGGCTCTAAGAGACAGCGAGGAGCTGGGGCAGGTCTTAGGTGGACAGTGGGGCACTAGCCAGAGGGTGGAGGTGACATTATGTGGCTTTGGCTTGGATACCGAGCTTTGAGTGTTGCTAGGGTGGCCTGTACTTTTCTCAGCAAAGAGCCCTGAGAGAGGTTGCCTCTGGCCTAACAAGTGAGCTGGACTCCCAGTGTCCTAAGACACTAAGGGGCCTTGTGCTGGCCTCTGGGGCTTTGACAGTTTCCCCACCTACCAAAGCAATGATGCCTGACACTGAATGTCATTGTGGTTCACTGGGACAATATAGGTGACACACAGAGATCACAGATGCTAGCCATTTCCCCCAGGCAAGGCAGGCAAGGCAGCTAGCAGGCTCTTGGAATAGGATGGTACCCTGTCACCTGTCACTCCACCACAGCAACACTTCCTAGAGATGGGCCTGACCGCTGCCATAGAAACAGGCATCTGTGTTCTGGTAGGTCATCAGGACAGCTAAGCTCTGGGGAAGAGATGGAGGTTGTGGTCCTTCACAGTAGGGCATGGACCAGTGCCCCTGGGAATGGTGGTGGGGAGCAGACCTACTGCAGGCCTGGAGGCAAATCACAGGGGGATGCCATACACCCATGAAGACTTCTCTGCCTCTCAGAATGCAGTCAGCCTACAAAAGGGCAAGGGCTGGGCTGTCTGGGGACCATGGGATCACTGACCTTTTGTCGGCTGGTGCACATCGCCGGCTCCTCCTCTCCCGGCCCCCCCCTCGGAGAACAGTAAGGACCCTACTGGAGAAGCAGAATTGGGGAGTCAGGCACAGGGGCTTTGCAGCCAGTCCCATCCCAGTCTCTTGAGGTGACAGAAGGCCCTATCCAGGACAAAGGTGCGCTTGCAGGCATGGGCAAGGGAAGAGAGCTTCTCTGGGGATTCCCTGGCCTTCAGGGTCTCTTGAGAAGGAGCCATGTGACAATCCAAAGGCCACCAGCTGTGGGTGAGGAATGAGTCAGTCTAGGGTAGAGAGACCAAGTTGGGGGAGAAGGGCAGTCCTGGAGACCAAGGTCCTGAGCACCTATACCCAAGCTCCCCCATAACCCGGTGGACCACTGCCACATCCCTGGGGCTCATGTTCCTCCCTCACTGGGCACATCTGTTTACATCTCCTGCTGGGCTAGAGACTCTTCTTGTCAACCTGCTTTTGCCTGGCTTACACCTGTGTTACACTCCCATCCAGATATCAAAGCCCTCATGTTCAGGGACTCTCCTCTCCTGGGCCACCTGAAACTGCTTCGGTCCCTGCAGTGGGTGCTCTAATGGCCTTCACCTAAACACTGTGGCTTCCCAGGTTTGTCTTTCCACCACACTTGAAGAAGGGCTGTGCTCACCCAAGGAGGTCCTGGCTAGGTGGGGCTTGGGGGATGCAAGAAAATCTTCCTCAGAAATCAGTTCTCAGCCTCATTCCCTGGTTCACCACACAGGGCCCAGCTCCAGCACCCCCAGAGGCACAGGTTGCCATGTCTGGGCTCCACGCTGGCTTGAGCTTCACCCACACTTGCCAGTGAACATGTGCTCTCTGGAGCCTGGCTCCCAGACAACCAGCCCTACTGCTAGACCCACAGGATGAGGAGAATTCAGGAATAAAGGGGGAAGTTTCTTTCTGGGCTCTTCTTCCAACTTCAGTCCCCAGTCCCCAGAACTAAAACTAAACAAACAACTGAGCTGCAGAACCTTTTAGATGAGGGGAGGTATCTCTGGGACCCTCTAAGAAAACATCCTCAATGTCTGAGGTGAGCCACAGCCAGCGCTCCCCCAACCAAGGCCTTAGAGAAAAGAAGGATGTGAGTGAGTCAGCCAAGACCTTCTCCTAACTTCCTGAATGGGCTTCCTCCCGCTTTCCTCTGGCCCTAATTTCCCATGCCTGCACAAATTCCAAGCGCATATTTATCAGACCTAAATCCATCCCAAACTTCATATCTTGACAAAACTCTGTTGCAGCCTAGACGTGGTCCCACCATCTCTCAGTTAAATACACAAGCCTGTCTCTTGGACAGGTACAGCAGCACCGCTCAGAGAGGTGGGTACAGGGATGGTGGGGGCAGGGGGGGGGTCACAGCTGGAGGGGACCAGTCAGAACTCCTGGATTCCCCTCCAGGTTGCTTAATACCAGGTATCCTCTGCCCTTGCAATACTGAGATTAGTAGATCCCAGAGCCTGGGGTATGCAAAGATAACAATCTACTATTTAGCTATGCCTCAGGCCCCCAACACTGGGCTTTTGACTGGTGGGAGGGACTTAGCCAAGGGTAGGTGCAAGCTAAAGGACAAATTACAGTCTAGCTACTTAGTAGGGCTATCATGCCACCTGGTAGGGCTGTCATGCCTCCTAGTGAGGTTCTGTAATCACAATAGCCGTCATTTGTCTCTGGTATTTGGGTCAACTGTCAGATAGCGATAAGAGACTCAAAAGATAATGGAGGAAAGGCAGAGGACGAGGCATTGTGGGAAGGGAGGATCCTACACCTCCACCCCATAGCTTCCCTTTCCAACCCATTCTAGGGACAGGGATTAAATGGGGTGCCTTCCACAGCAGCAAGGGGAGAGGAATGTTCCGCCTCAAATCCTTTCTGCAGCCCAGGAAGGCCCTTTTCTTCCCCCCCCCCCCCCCCCCGCATTCATAGAAAAGAGAGAGTGAGCAGAATGAGTGGATGCAAATCAAACACCAGCATGAGAAAGAGAAAGCAGGATGTACCACGAGGAAGATGGAGAGAAAACAAATGAAAGGAGACTGGAGACAACGGCAGGAGAATGTACATCTGACATCAGAAACCAAGGTGACTGAGGGTGGACGGTGGACCCGTGGGGAGAGGTGAGGGGGACGGAGAGGGCCAGCCCCACCCCTGCCAGGCACCCCCATACAAATAAAGAAATGGCCAAGGAAAGGGGAAGGGAAGGGAAGGAGGGAGGCAGGAGGGGTGAAGGAGAAGGAGGGAGGGGAGAGGACAGAAAAGCCAGGCACAGTTTGGGGCAATCCAGTCCAATCCAAACGAAACCAAAACTTCAAACCATACCTTCGCTGTTTAACGTCAGGTGAGCCGGACCTTGGAAAGGGGAAGAAGAGAAAGAAAGAAAAGAAGAAAAGAAAGAAAGAGAAGAGGAAAGAAACAAAGAAACACGAGTCATGAAATCCGCCAGAGAGAAGGGAGGGAAAGTTGCTGCTGCCACAATTTAAAACCCTGTTAACTTGTGACAGACATCGGGGGAGAGCCCCCAGCCCAGGAGCTGAGGGAAGGGGCCCGATGCAGAAACAGAGGGTAGAGGGAGGGGAAGGGGTGTCAGAGGGTGGGCGAGAGGTGTGAGCCAGAGGAGGCGGGCGGGGCATTGCTGCAGGGGGGGTGGGGAGAGAATTTTTTGGTTTCTTATTTTTTTTTCTTCTTGCCGGAAAAAAAAAGAGAAAAGGAAAAGGAAAGGGAAGCAAGCATGGTGCAGGGGCGGCTTTTCCCTTTTCCTTTTTTCTTTTTTCTTTTTTTCTTTTCTTTTTTTTTTTTCTTCCAGGAGATGGAGAAAAAAAAAAAACGGTCAACGAGAAAAAAAACAATTCGGATGGAGGAGAAAATAAAACACAACACAAAAATCAGAGCCACCTGGAGAGAAAAAGAGTGTCCCGTTAGAGTGGGATTGAGTGGGCAAGGGGACGCCAGCCATCACACGCACATGCACACACACACATGCACACACACATGCACACACACACACACATGCACACACACACACACACACACATGCACACACACACACACATGCACACACACACACACACATGCACACACACACACACACACACACCAAGGGTCCGCATAACCTTGGGGGAAAGTGGGTAGTATAGAAACCTAGGCCTTAAAGGGAACCTCCACACTGGGACTTGGAAAAGCCTCCTCTATAGCCCTAACTCTTCCAGCTGCCCATTCCAGCCACGCATGGAGAGAGCAGGTTCCAAAAGAAAACCTGCTTGTTTCTGGGAAACCAGGGAAGCTGGAAGAAGTAAACTGTGTCTATGGAAACCCTGGAGCAAAAGATGGTGTGATTCTTTCAGAATCTGGGAATCTAGAAACTGTGCCTTTGGACAGCCAAGACCCCTGGGCAGGAGGTCAAGCCCTCTGAAAGATCCAAAGCCTTCATACCTAAATGACGCTACGGGTCCCCTTTCCCTGGCCAGGCCCTTGCTGAGGACAATTTAGCCCTGTGAACAAGCCCTGGCAACCCTAACTAAGGTAACCCTCCTCAACCTGAGTCATTCCAGAATGAGCCACACCAGGACCCCAGGCCCCAGAGAGGCTGACACCACCAGGCCAGCAACAGGACTGATTCTCCTGGACTCCCTGAGATGACCAACTAGCCCTCCCAAACCCCTGCTTCCTGCTGTGGAGTCTGGCAAAGAGGGTTGGGGAGGAACGACCTGCTGTCGGGTAAATGGTAAATCATCCCAGCTCCTGTGGCATGAGATTCTAGACCTTGGGATGGAAACTGAAGCCAGTGTGGAGATCAAAGAGCTGCAAGTATCTCTGGGGCACAGAGAGGACCAAGATAGCCAGTGCCCAGGAGGCTGAGGTGGCTGGGAAGGGCTTGGGACCTGGGGAAAACTGAGCCACGAGGCTCCTGGCAGCTTCCTCTCCATCTCCATTGGTGTTTTGTTGCTTTATCTCACCTCTAGGTCGGAGGCTAGCTTGAGGGAGGAAGCCACAGCAACTGGGGCAGCATCAGGACAACCCAGTTTTCAGGACACAGGGTTTATTCAAAGCACTGGGAGGGCCTCCAGCTTTTTGGCTGTCCTTATACTCCTTGCTTCAAATAGTCCCTACCCTGCCACTTACTCTTAGCCTACAAAATTCCAGCACACCCCCCCTTCTAAACCTCAGGCCCCAGGCCCCAAACCCTCCTCCCACTCTGCCTGTCGGCAGCAGCCTTGCCCTGAGGCCCTACTCTTAGAAATCCAGGCTTCTGCTGCCCTCAGTCCAGTGTCCGAGGGCCCACGGATTCAGTTTCTTGTCCTCTGCCCCCACCACCACCTACAGCCCCTTAGGCCTGACTCCTGCTGCGGGAAGCCACACAGCCACCCTCAAGACCCTTCAGCTGCCCAGCTCTCTGCCAGCCTCATTAGCATGCGGCACTCTTCCTCTGTCACCAAGGCAACCAGCTGCTCAGCTCCCTCAGGCGTGACAGCACCAGCCATCTTGGAGAGGGGAGACCCGTTCCCTTCTCCTGGCTCATCCTCAGATGACCAGATGACGGAGGGACCCCTCCCTACAACCTGTCCCTTCCCCCATCCTAATTATAGCTTGCTCTTTGTACCCTTGCCCCAGTACCCCTGGGGTGCTCTCTCCCCCAGGACGACCTGTGGCATCCTGCCCTTCCTTCCACTCCTCCTACAGGCTGGCAGTGACGGATGTCAATGCCAAAGGCCCTCCCTTGGGTATTCTGTTGGGCTAATCTGGGTCTCCTCTCCCTGCTCAGAAGAGATTACGAGTGGAAGCGCTCAGGGCACCGCGTGGCAGGATACCTGGGTTCCTGGAGGAAGCCAAGCCTTAGGCCCAGCATCCCAGCATGAAGGGACAGAGAAGAGGAGGCACAGAGGACCTCCGAGAGATCTGAAGAGGGCCCTCAGGGAGGTCCAGCTGAGCCTGTGTCCTCACTCGCAGTCTCACCCCTGACTTGTACCCAGACCCCAGGATGACAGCCATGGAAAGAAAAAGACAGCAAAATTAAGAGACACAGACAGACATGCACAGGGACACACAGAAGGATCACATTCCTACCTATGTACACGTGCGTGTGTGTGCACACACACACACACACCCCATATGCACACACCCTGCACTATTGCTGATGTTCAGGCCCACATCCACACATCAGGTTACCAGGACACCTCACAGAGCTTGTCTCCAAAAGCTGACCTTTCCTTGATCTTCTCACCCCTTTCCTCTCCCTACTCCAAGTTCCTTCTCTGCAGCCTCTGCCCTTCCCTCTCAGCCAGGCCTTCTCTGCTAAGCTCCTGTCCTTTCTTCCTCTCTCTCTCTCTCTCTCTCTCTCTCTCTCTCTCTCTCTCTCTCTCTCTCCCTCCCTCCCTCCCTCCCTCCCTCCCCAGCTTTTTTTAATCCCCCACTTGCTCCTCTCCCTGTCTCTGTGCCCCCTCCTCCTCCCAAGCCTCTCCTCTCTCCCGTCTCTTCTCTCTCCCTCCATCCATCTCTCCCTTTGTTCCAGAGGAGACATCTAGAGCAAGTCACTAAATCTTATCTCCAGCCCTCAGATGGCTGTGTCCACCCAGATGTGCAGGCTCTCTCCTTCTCTCTCACATGCATACGGACCTGGGTAAACAGTGACACACAGAGATGCAAACACAGATGCGGACACACAAAGCTCTGGTGGCTCCTCCAGAGACACATGGACACACGCCACTCCATGGACAAAACCATAAGCTGGTGCCCAGCACGCCCACACAGACAGCCAAGCCACGTGAAGATGTGCACACACAAACACAGATACAGACACCAGGGCACCCGAGGAGACCCAAAGAGAAGAAACACAGACAAGGTAAGCTGAGGATACCACAAGGAAAACAGGTTCCACTCATGCCCAGACCTGTAGCCCTCACTGCCTGTCCTTCCCAAGACTCACACATCCTTAGTGTCTCTGTGCTCTTCCCAGAAGGACCAGGGCCAGGGGTCTCCGAGTGCATCCTACCCACTAACTTCCCGGGACAGGGGACCGTGGAGCAGGATGGTAACCAGGATATAGCCTTCCCTCATAATCATTTATCCAGCTTCACTGTGATGACCCATAAGATCGACCATAATCCAGCCTCCAAGTGTAGACCACCCTATCTTCAACCTTAGTCCCCCCAAAGAAGGAAAAGAAACAGAGGGGAAAGCAAAGATAGAGAGAAAGTTTCTAAGGACGACAGAACCCAGAGCATCCGGGGAAGGACAGGGACAGAGAGAGGTCCACAGACAGAGCCCTGGAGAAAGAGAGGCAAAGACAATGATGAGAGAGAGAGAGAGAGAGAGAGAGAGAGAGAGAGAGAGAGAGAGAGAATGGACAGAGATCCAAGAACTGCCACCCTTGCCATGGACTGGGCTGAACGAAGAAGGTGACCTCTTCCTCAAGCCATGGGCAGCTTTAGCAGAGTAGAAGAGCTGGCCCTGCCCATACACCTCAGCCATGGGACAGACCCCACCCTGCCTGTACACTAGACCACACTCCCACTGACCTGCAGCAGCACGGACTCTCGGCAGCACAGGCTACAGACCAGCAGCCAACCCTGTCACCCCCGACTCTCTTTACATGGCCATCCTAACATTTCCTAAACTGAGCAAAACCTTATCTACCTACTCACTCCCGAGTGCGTCCAACAGTACCAGCTATGTTCCTTCACACCCCCTTCGTCATCTCTTCCCAGAGAGCCTCTTCCCTTCATCGCAAGGCAGAAGGCCTGGAGCAGCGTGGGGTAAGGAGGGGAGGAGGACCTGCCCTCTGCCCAGCAGCCTCCCCAGTCAATGAGCAAAGAGGCCCAGGAAGAGGCAGTCCAATGGAGAAGACCCCAGACTTCCTTCCCCCGGGGCACCCTGCAAATGTGAGCAGGCCGGAGCTGTTGCATGGCCAATGACACCCCCTCAAATGGACCCCATGGGGAGATATGAATTACCCTAATGATAAAGGAGGCTCCACTCACCTTCCATGGGGTGTTCCTCTAAAGTCAGCCAAGTTCAGAGAAGGGAGCAGGGAGAGAAGAGAAAGGATACCTGTTAGCAAATGTGCTTTAAGGACCAAGGAGTTCCAGGTTCCCCAGCCTACCAAGGCCCTGGCATGAATCACCCAAACTTGAAACCCCAAATCTCAGGGAACAGCAAGTACAGGAAGGCAGGGAGGGACCTCTACATTTTGCACCAGCTCCTATTATACTAGGAAAATGAGGCGCAGAGCAGGGGCATGACAACCCAAGATCACACAGAGACAGGAAACAGGACAGCAAGCAGGCCAATGAGCAGCCAGCACCAGTGCCAGCCGCCAGCCGGGCTTCCCTACTCCCCGAGGCAGGCTCCTCTCTTGCACTCATTCCACTGCGACTCAGAGACAGATGGGGATATGCTCACACCGGAGACTGTCTTACTGAGCTTGCCGAGACACACTCACGCTCAGTGACACACTGACACACATAAGCACCGAACGACACACTCTTGCGTTTAGCTCTCATCCGACTCACACTTAATACAGTGTTCCAGTCAAGGATCTGACCAGCCTATAGCCTACTACCCACCCAGGAAAAAAAAGGCGTCCATACCGAGTCAGAACACAGTTCTGTGGCATGAGCTAGGCCCTAGGTCTGATCCAAGAAAACCCTTGGATCAGATTCTGCCCCAAACTACCCAACTAAGTCACTCGACCTCTCTGTACCCCGACTACACAGATGAGAGGACAAGCTGCCCCTTCTTGCCCTGGCTCTGCCTCTATGATCAGGAGAAATGTCTTCCTTCATTCTGCTTGGCCTTCTTATTTGTTTTGATTTTTTTTTGTTGTTGTTGTTTTTTTAAAGATTTATTTTATTTATTATATGTAAGTACTCTGTAGCTGTCTTCAGACACTCCAGAAGAGGGCGCCAGATCTCGTTACGGATGGTTGTCAGCCACCATGTGGATGCTGGGATTTGAACTTATCACCTTCGGAAGAGCAGTCGGGTGCTCTTACCTGCTGAGCCATCTCACCAGCCCTTGTTTTGATTTTTGAGAGTGTTTCACAGTCTTGTTCTATATCCACGCTGGCCTGGAACTAACTCTGTGGTCTCCAGCCTGTAACTGAGGACTAGCCTCCTTGCCTCCTTAGCGCTGGGATTACAGGCATGTACTACTACGCTCAGCTTTAAGCACTGCGGGAGATTACATTCAAGGCTTTGTGTATGCTAAACAGATATTCTACCAATTGAGCTGCATCCTCAAACTCCAGAATGTGTTTGCTTATGTGTTTGCTTGTTTGCTTCAAAATACTGAATAGGCCAGGATGGCCTCAAACTCATTATGTAGCCAAGGTTAGCCCTAATGTCTTAATCCTTCTGCTTCCATCTCCCAAATGAGCCATCTCTCCAAATGTCCTCTAAATGGTTGGATGAAGCAAAATGTCTCCAGCTGGATGGTTACCTTAAGTTCAGTCAAAATCAGAGGCCCACACTGAGAACCTCTAGATTGTGCCATACTCTACGGGCCATCAGTCTCACCTATTTAGGGCGTGGCCTGGACATTGGGGCACACCTGATGGGTAGAGAGAGGTGGATGTGAGCAGTTCCTTCAGCTATGCCACAGCTCCTCAAGCAGGCTTTGCTCTGGCCTGCTTTGTAAGAGGGCCAATGTGCTCCCGGCTTTAAATATGTCACCTATCCACTGACTGAGAGGATGTTAGATGGAGCCAAAGGCAGAAGAGAGAAACTCCACAACCTACAAGCACACCAACGCTCAAGGAAAGACATATATGCAGATCCTGAGATAGAGATGAATTCACACACTTGCACACACGCTCTCTCCTCCCTCCTATGAGCACATTCTGTGGGCTTTGTTCTTCAGAGGGGCATTACACTGCAAAAACAAATATATTATTTATCGTACACCATCCCACCCTGTGACACACATGCAGAGGCTGAGTGCAAAAACCAACACCTGCACAGCAGCCTAATGCCATTCCTGATGCATCCACCCACACCCATCCCCACACACCCCCAGTGAACACACCCGTCTTGCCACCTACCCATCTCTTTGTCCACCCACAAGCTTCCATGTTACAAATACACTCCACAATACACCACAAAGAGCCTTTGGCCTGACGGGTACACAGCCGATGCTATATAGACCAGGATTCTTCTAAAGCTACAGAGCCTCATCACAACTGTGAGGGAGTTGTCCAGTTGAAGCGACCCCTGGGTACTCTGAGAACGACCGAGCTGGAACCCTTCAGTCCTGGCATGCTAAGGCCTTAGCCAGTCCCAAGCCGCCATCACCTGTGCAAATGAATCACTTTGATTTCTAGCTAGTTCCACATAGCAGATATCTCAGAAAGCATTTCCAGGCTGGAAAGATGGCGATTAAGAAAGCTCCCTGCTCTTCCAGAGTAGCCTAGCTGGGTTTCCAGAGCCCACTTGAGCAGTTCACACCATCACCTATACTCCAGATGCCTCTGGCCTCCTTAGGCACTGCACTCATGTGCATACACTTGTACACAGACACACACAGTGACACAAGTGGCTAGGAGTGCTTACAGACGACCCAGGTTTGGTTCCCAGCATTCCTATGGTGGTGGCCTTCTCTGACCTCTGCTGGCACTGCATCATGTGGTACAGACGCCTGTCCTCAGGGACATGCACATACACATAAAATAAGTATTTTAAAGACAATAATTTTAAAGTGTGCTCAGAAACACGAAGCCAGCAAGCTCCTGAGATGGTAGAGTCCTTTCACCTGCTCTGTGCTGTCTGACTCTCTCACCCACCATCCCAGGCCCCTCCAGCTCTCCCTCTCGGTCCCTTAGCCATCATCCCAGGCCCCTCCAGCTCTCCCTCCCTGTCACTTAGCCACATCTTCTCCAAGTTCTCCTCACCCGTAGCTCACCTTGATGCCTTGGGGCAAAGGCCTTGTTTCTAAACCTACAATTCTTACTCTCCAAAAAGTGTCTCAAGATGCTGTCTAACCTAGGGCCAGGCACACTACCTGGTGGGCCTGGTGACTACTCATGTGTCACATTCCACATCAGCTTGGCTACAAGCCTCGTGTACTCAACGGTATATCCCCTCCTCTCCCTGAGGAGGAGAAACATCTGGACCACTCTTCATCACCATCCCATTACCCACTTGCCAATATAAGCCACCACACTCCTTCCTCTCAGTGGATTCTTGCCTTTAACCTGCCTGAGGTGGCTTCAGAGCCCTCCCCCTCCAGCCCTCTCCTGTCTTGATTGGGCCAGACACCCAGAAAGCACTCCTCCCCCTTTTCATACCAGTTGCCAGGACTTGTGGGTTCTACCTTCTAAATCCCCCTACCCCCATCAGTGCAGCCCAGCTAAGGATTCCATTTGTCTATGGGAGCTTAGATAGGCCTCTGAGAGGACCTTCCTTCAGTGAGTCCTGTCACCCTGAAGTTTATGTCCATATGCCACCTAAGCCCCGTGACACATCTCAAACCTACTACACTGCAAATGCCTCCATGCTGGGCTTCACCAGGGATGGTCTAGTTTTCTCAGTAAGTCCCCCAAATCTGACCACACACACCCCCTTTAGTCTCCTAGCCTGCAACAACCCAGGCTCTTTCCATTCCCCTAATAAGCCATGTTCTATCTACTCTCCCCAAAATACATACACACGCGCACACAGACACACATGCACACATGCATGTACATACGCACGTACGCACACACGCACGCATGCACACAGCCGTCTGAGAAAGCCAATGTTTCCCCTTAAGACCCATGTCAATACCTGTGCATTCTGAACACAGGAGAGCAGCAGCTACCGTCTTCCGGGCCAGCTCTGTGATACACACTGCCTTACCACTGCCCCTGTTAAAGCTACATGCAACTGTAATTTCAACTCGGCTTCCTGATGGGACTGCAAAACTGTACGAGACAAAACAATGCCTCGTTCATCTCTCTACCTCCAGCTGCTTGCTCAGCTCCTGGCTTGTAAAAAGACATGGCTATGTTTGTTGAGTGAATAATATAATAACACTTCTTGTGTTCTGAGCACTAAAGCAGGCCTGGATCCTGTTGTGTGCTGTTTCCTGTACCCGCCGCTCCTATATAACCCTTGAATACAAATGATGGTTCCTCTGTTAGAGTTGAAGAAACAAAGTGTCCAAAAGCAAAAGCAGGGCTGGATGCATAGCTTATGCCCACAACTGTGAGGACCACAGGTCACATTCCCAGGACCCACGTAAAAGCCAGGTAAGCCTGGTGGCCCACCTATAATCCCAGAACACAAGAGGAATCCCCAGGGCAAAACAGCCAGCCAGACTATTCAGAATGGCGAGCTCTCGGTGAAAGGCCCTGCCTCTGAATATAAGGGAGAGAGCAAGTGGGGAAGACATCCAAGGGTCAACATACAGACATACATGCTCACACACATATGTGTGTATATATATATATATATATATATATATGCAATCATGAATACCACAGGCACACACACACATACACAGGGGGAAAATACAGAAGCAACTTATCTATGGTCACACTATTGGTGGCAATCAAATTTGAATCTAGAGAACCAGCAAGATGGCTCAGTAGGTAAAGGTGTTTGCCACGTAAGCCTGACTTCCTGAGTCCCATCCCTGAAACCTACACAACGATGGGAAGAAAGGACTAAGTCCACATTGGTTGCTCTCTGCTTTCCATGAGCACCATGGCATACACATTCCCCCAACATACATCATGTATACATGCATGCACACATATGCATACATACAAAAATTATAATTTTTAATAACATCTTAAAGGCTGGAGAGATGGCTCAGCGGTTAAAAGTGCTTATTTCTCTTCCAGAGACCTGAGTTCAGTTTCCAGCACCTCATGGAGGCTCACAACTGTAACTCAAGTTCCAGGGGACTAGATACCCTCTTCTAACCTCTGGGGGGTACCAGGCCTGCATGTGGTACACAGACATACATACAGGCAAAACACTCATACACATAAGATAAAATGAAATACATATTTTAAAGTTTTAAATCACTAACTGATTTAACCCAAGGCTGGGTGAGGTGGCCTTTAATCCCACCATTTGAGAGGCAGAGGCAGGCAGATATCTGTAAATTCAAGGCTAGCCTGATCTACAGAGTGACTCCCTGTACAACCAGGGTTAAGTGGAGAGAGCCTGTCTCAAAAAAAAAACAACAAAACTTAATCTAAATCCCTCCACAGCGAGGGCTGCCGTGGCTCAGTTGGAGGAAGGCTTGGCCTGACCTCAGTCCCCAAAACTACATAACTAGGCACCATGGTACATCCCAGAACTCAGAAGGTGGAGGCGGGAGGATTAGAAATTCAAGGTCAAGCTCAGCTACATATCTTCTGTGAGCTAAGTTTAAACTACAAAACAAACCTGGATTCCATCTCCTACTTCTCCCAACCTCACCCTGACCCAATATGGAATGGAAACACCTTGAGAGGTACTTTTTTTTTTTTTTTTTTTTTTTTGGTTTTTCAAGACAGGGTTTCTCTGGTATAGCCCTGGCTGTCCTGGAACTCACTTTGTAGACCAGGCTGGCCTCGAACAACCTAAAAGTCAAACCGCTAGAAGCTTTTGGAGTGCTAATCCACACTGTATTTCATTTCCCACAACGCACACCCAATCTTGTCGCCTCATCATGCTGTAGACACCAATTCTCTCACACCCCACACTCCCACTGCTGCTTTTCCTCCTTCTAACTCAGTCATCCTTCAAGGTCTAGCCTAGGCCCACCTCTTCCTCAAAGCCTTCTGGCGGCTGGTGTGAAGAGCCACAGTAACTCTACTGATCTCCCGGAAGAGCTCTGAGAGCACTGGCTTTCCAGGTTCACCCAGCCAGCAAGGAGCAGAACGGGGCCTCGGTGCTGCCATCCCAAGCAACCATTCTAACTTTCCCTGGAAACACCCAGCACAGCTCTGCACCACTCCACAGAGAGGTCGTCCCTTCTTCCTGGCGTTCCTTCCGCCCCTGGAAGCTGCTGTTGGCACATTTCAAACCTGATCCCAACCTGCACACACACATGGGTACTCGATGACCTGGCAGAGGATAGAGGCAGTGCTGTCTTACCTAACATGAACTCAGGGTCCCAGCAGATGTGTTATAGACATCAGTGAAGGTGGGGAAGTGGGGGGGGGGGGTAAGCAATGAAAACCATGCTCTGAGCCCTCAGAAAAGAACGGTCATATCTGTGGAGAGAAACCATGGCGAGTTGGACCAGTCCGTAATGACACCTGAGGGAACTCATGGTCTCCCTGAATCCTTGGAGAGAAAGCTCAGGGAGGCAGAGAGTGTGATAGATTTCCCACTGAGCCGGGCGTGGTGGCACACGCCTTTAATCCCAGCACTCGGGAGGCAGAGGCAGGCGGATTTCTGAGTTCGAGGCCAGCCTGGTCTACAAAGTGAGTTCCAGGACAGCCAGGGCTATACAGAGAAATCCTGTCTCGAAGAAAAAAAAAAAAAAAAAAAAGATTTCCCACTGAGACGTTCTCAGCCTTGATGAGTTTTGTGCTTCAATGTGATAACCTGGCTCTCCTTCCCAAGAGCTCAGAGCCCAGGTTCTCCTGCTTCTGCACCTCATGAACACCTCTCTAAGACAGCCCAGCAGGCCCACAAACACACATGTGCCCTGTGTGTACCTGGCTTAGGGAAGAAGCGGTGGCTCTGAGATCTGAAGTAGTTACTGGTTTCTGGAGAAATATTGCCCCAAAGAAGCTCCAATAACCATGGAGCCAGAGAGATGGCTCAGCAATTAAGAGTACTGGCTGCTGTTCCAGAGTCCCACATGATGTTCAATTCCCACATGATGGCTCACAACTGTCTGTAGCTCCCTTTCCAGGCCTTCTTGGGTACCGCACCATGGGGTACACAGACATACATGCAGATGAAACATCCAAACATAGTCTGACATGGTGGTACAGGACTCTCTGTGAGTTCCAGACCAGCCAGGGCTACAATAGAAAGACCTTGCCTCAAAAAAAACAAAGAAACATATTCTTCTAGCTGGGCTGCCTTGTCTGGCTTCAGTGGAAGAGGAAGCCCCTAGCCTTGCAGAGACTTGAGGTACCAGGGTGAGAGGAAAACACAGGAAGGCCCCACCCGCTAAGAGGAGAGGGGAGGGGAAGAGGAAGGAATGTGGGAGGGGGTCACCAGGAGGGGGGGCAATGATTAGGATGTAAAGTGAATAAGTAAAAACAATAAATTTTAATTAAAAAAAAAAAANAGATCTCAGGCTCACTGGCCAGCTAGCCTGACCTAATTAGCAAATTCTAGACCAGAGAGAGAACATGCCTCAAAAATTGACAAGGTAGATGGCACTTGAGGAGTGACACTAGAGTTCATTCTGCCGCTGCATGCATATATGTGCGCATATATGTTCACATACACAAATAAATGTAAACCTTATTTAGACTACCTTCCAATTGGTCTCTCCACCATCTAGCTGCTGCACAGAAGCCCTCTACACTTGACTCCCCACTCCCTACAGTTCTCATTCATCACCCACCTGCTCAAATCCCGTGTGTTCATTTGCCAGTCTCCATGGACAGTTCACATCCACCGTCACATGGATGACTTAAACCAGCTACCCAAGGCCTGGCCTCAGCTTCTCCTGCCATGAGCTCTATTCTTTGCCCCAGTGCCGGGTGCTTCTCTACGGGTGACACACATACTTCCCCACTCCCATACCTCTTTAGTAGCCATCCCTTTGCCTGACTTGGCCTCCCCTGAGCTTGCTGATCAATGTTCAAAGCCAGTCCCAAATAATATTTCACAACCCTATTACCAGTCCTCTTGACTTGTAAACCCTCCCCTTCCTTGAGACCTCAATGTCCACTGTTTGCAGGAATGGCAAGGAGGAATTTAGCTCACTGGTAGAACCCTTGTCTAACATGTGCTGGACCCTGGGTTCAATCCCCAGTACTGATAAAATAAAAATTCTTAAAATTCTACTCCCACAAATTATCTACCACTCACTCACAAACACACACACACACACACACACACACACACACACACACACCAAATAAATATAATAAAATCTATTTAGAGTCTATCCCTGTGAGCTTTAAAAAGAATACGGGATTCAGTACTGTGCTGCCTACAAGAGACAAGCTTTACTGTGTGTGCATGTACAGTCACACTTGCCACAGCATATGCATGGAGGTCTGAGGACAGCCGGCAGGAGTCAGTTCTCCCTTCCACCATGTGGGTTCTGGAGACTGACCAAGGTCATCAGGTTTGGTGGCAAGTACCTTTACTGTGGAGCCATTTTGATTTTTGACACGGGGTCTCATTATATAATGAAGGCTGGAGAGAAAGTTGCCATGTAGCCTAAGTTGGCTTCAAATGTGTAATGTTCCTCCGGCAGTGGTCCCCAAATGCTGGTAATACCACCACACCAGGATAGCAATCTATTGTGTAATCACTACACTACTGTGCCTGCCGTATCTCTAGGCAGGTACCACGCCGTGAACTGCGCTTCGGGATTCTGTTTATTTATTGCTATTGGAGGCTGAATACTCTTTTAAAAAGTATTTATTTCTTTTTATGTATGGGCATATATCTGAATGACTTTCTGTGAGTCAAGTGTATGCAAATGTCCACAGAGGCCAGAAGCATTGTCCAATTACCCCCTAGAACTGGAATGGCTTGGTGAACTGCTTTAGGTTTGGTGCTAGGACCCAGACCTGGTTCCTCTGCAAGAACAGTGCTCTCCGCTGAGCCGTCTCTGCAGTCCCAAGCCGAGTATTATTTCTTGTCTGAAATGTTTGGGTCTGGAAGTATTTCAAGATTTTGGATTTTTTTTAAATTCTAGGCCAGCTGAATGCATATAATGAGATATCTTGGGATATTCACTCTTTCACATATACCTACGCACAGAGCCTGAAGGTGACTTAATCCACTGCTTTCACTCCATTTTTTTTCTTACTCTTTAGTCCATCAAATGAAGTTGTTGTGGAAGACTGCCCGGCAACAATGTCGGTACCCCTCAGCATCTCAGGTTTTAGAGCACTTTAGGCTTGAGGTTTCTGGACTGAAGAAGCCCAGCCTATACTTACTGGGCATTTTCTCTGTGCCACATGCCACTCTCTGGACTTCATATGAACTCACTAAGATTGGTGTAGTGACTCTTTGAGGTGGGCCCCATTATTACAGCTCCCCCAGGCAGACAGACAGACAGACAGACAGACAGACAGACAGACAGACATGTACTTGAGTAAGCCATGAAGTCACTGGCCAAGAGGCCTGAATGCAGACTCTTGACCACTCCCTGCACTGCCTTTGCATCTACTTCTTCATCTAAACTTCCGAAGCTGGAGCAGACAGCTCATCTCACTCGCTCCTGATTCCCCCGTAGGCCCCAGCACACTACAAAGGGGGCCTTCATCACCACCCGTTGAATTAAACTGCCAGCCAACCAACGACACAGAGTGTCCATCTCTGCAGCACCCACAGGGACAGTCTCCTCCTTTGTCTCCTGATCGAGGTGTGCACCTGACACTTGGCCCAGGGCATCTGCGCCTTGACTCCATCTGGGGTCTCCCACACCTTCCTGCACACCCCTTCTTCCTCTATCGCTTTTCTTGCTCTTCTACACACACACACACACACACACACACACACACACACACGACACATATGGGTTAGAATGGGTGGTGAAGTGCAGATGACAAAATTCCTATCTACACTACCTGAGCCTTGTCACCCAGTCAGCAGCAGGGACACTGATGCTCAGCGAGCCATCCTCAGCTCTGTCAGCAATTACATGTGTCCAGATGCCCCAGAGGAAGCAAGCAGCAGATATTTTGCCATGTGGGTTCTCAGTAGCTAGGTAAGCCAAGACCCCAGGAAATTACAGGGGAGATGCCAAAAGATCCACAAATCTATATGTATACCAAATATCTCAAGGCAAATTGGTACATCTTGCCTATAAAGCTAAAACTATTTCTCCTAATGTATATTTTATTAACCACAATGGTGAATACAACATCAAAGTCATCTAAAAGCTTTTCTGAATTCATGAGAGCTTTGAGTCATTTGTTTTCCCAATAAACACATATAAAAATAATAACTAACTCTTTGGAAGGCTGTACTGTGAATTACTGACTTTTTAAAATGTCCTTGGCTTCAGAAAAAGATGGAAACCACTCTAAGCAGGTAATAATGAAGTGACTATAGCTTCCAAAGAAGGGTAAGGTTCCTGACTGAGAGATCTGTTCGGAGATCTGCCAGGATCTGGTCCCCTCAGCTTTCCTACCCCCACCCCCAGTAACTTACAGAGGGAGGACATGTTCTTCCTCCTTGGGTGGATAAGAATGTGCTAGAAGGCCGGGCGTGGTGGCGCACGCCTTTAATCCCAGCACTCGGGAGGCAGAGGCAGGCGGATTTCTGAGTTCGAGGCCAGCCTGGTCTACAGAGTGAGTTTCCAGACAGCCATAGCTACACAGAGAAACCCTGTCTCGAGAAAAAAAAAAAAAAAAAAAAAAAAAAAAAAAAAAAAAAAAAAAAAAAAAAAAAACAAGAATGTGCTAGAAGGACCAGCAAAATGGCTCAGTAGATAAAAGCGCTTGCTGGCAAACCTGATGACCTAAGTTCAATCGCTGGTTCCTACATGGTGGAAAGAGAATCAACTCCTGTAGGCTGTGCTTTGACATGCACATGTGTGTTGTGGCATGAGTGTCCATACACAAAATAACTAAGTGGAATTTAAAAAAAATAAATAAAATGAAATGGAGGTTTGGGGAGGTGGGTCTGTGGTATTTACTATTCTTCCAAAAGACCTGACTTGGGTTCCCAGCCTCATTCAAAATCCTCTGTTTCTCCAGTTCTAGGAGATCTGCCATACATCGTGGCCTCCAAGGGAACCAGGCATGTTCGTGGTTCACATACATACATTTGGGCACACAGACAGACAGACAAACAGACACACACACACACACACACACACGTGCGATAACTAGCAAGCAATGGTGCTCACCACCAAGCCTGACGATCTGAGTTTGATTCCCAGAACCCAAGGCAAAGTGGGAAGGAGAGAATCAACTCCACAAAGTTGTTTTCTGACCTCTGCATGTGTGCTGTGGTTCATGTACACCTACACACACACACACAGAAAAGAATGTGGTAGAAGTGAAAAGCACTGCTTACTACAAAAGCTGCTTAGGGACTTGGGAACAAGCCTGAGGAGATAAAAAGACTGAGGGCAGCAAGAGGCAGGAGGGGGTCAGGGGTTCTGGCTGCACCTGCCAGCTCCAGGTGCACACAGTCAGTGTCTTCCACCCCACGCCCACCCACAACGCAGATCCCAAAACATACGCATGTGAGTTTTCATCAACACATATGGCTTTACCACAAGTCTTTGTTCTCTCAAATACTTATTAATATCTCTCCATTCATTCCCCCAAGTCTTAATCAAACACCCACTAGCTGCTGTGCGCTATATTCAGTGCAGAGACACAGACACAACCTGCCCTTTATCAGACAAAGCACCTCTCAACTGATCACACACAGCGGTATCTACTCACCACTTCTACCCCTACCCATGCCAACTGTCACACACAGTGGATCAGATGCATGTAGCCATCTTTCTCAGCTCTGCCAACCCAAACATTTATTTATCTCTAGCACATCCACTCAACAAAACCATCTCTCTCACCTACAAAAACTTCAACACATCTGGACAATGGATGCTTTCAGAGAATGGATGGACAGAGATGCCTCTGAATGCAATTCCCATATACTTGGACCTAATTCCACCATGGTGGGACCATGCAGCAGTTACTATAACCTCTTCATGGCTCAAATTGCCCCTCCCTTAAATCAGAAAGGCAGTTAGTTCATCCTGGGTTGTTTTTTTTTGGGGGGGGGAGGGGTTGTTTGTTTGTTTGTCTGTCTGTCTGTCTGTCTGTCTATTTGCTTGTGTGTTTGAGACAGGGTTTCACTGTGTAGCCCTGGCTGTCCTGGAACTCACTCTGTAGACCAGGCTAGCCTTGCACTGACAGATCTACCTGCCTCTGTTTCCCAAATACTGGGATTAAAGGCATGGACCACCACTACCCAGCCCTCCTGTTTTTCTAGGAAGGCTAGATGAGGAAGGGCCACAGAAACTGGAGAATAAAGTTAAGGTTCTGGAACTTTCTCATAAGTTCCAAATGTCCTACCGCAGTCTTTCAGTGAAGCACACGCATGGGAACCTGCACGTGGCCACGGCCCTTCCCAGTCTTGGCTGTGTTCTTGCCTCTCTATCAGGTATGGGTCTCCAGTCGGTAAGAACGACAAAGACAACTCAAACAGACCCATTCACACATAGGCACCCAAACACACTGGCAGCCTCACAGGCCTCTGCACAGTTTCACAGTTTAGGGAGCGCCTGAGATCCTTGGAGAAAAGGCGAGAAGGTGTCATGTTAATATACTCAGTTCCTAAAGATGTATCCCTGAACATAGTTCCACAAAATCCAAAACCCCCTCCTTAAATTTTCTGTTTGCTTGCCTTTTTGCTTTGAGACAGAGTCTCATATAGCCCAGGCTGTCATCAAACTCACTAAATAGCTGAGAATAACCTTAAGCTCCTGATCTCCCTGCCTCAGCTCCTCAAACGCTGGGAGTATACATGTGCACCAGCACATCTGGCTCCTTCCTCTTCCTCTACCATAGCTACAAACACACTATTGAACCACTGAAGAACAGCCTTCCCATAACAGGGCTACATCTGCAGACTCCTCCCCAGGCTGACTGAATGCACATCCCCACAGGGACACCATCCCCAGGGCCACACTAGTTTGAGGACAAACACTCCCTCAGAGACTCCACCTCTTTGAAGGTGCACACAAGTACACGTACACACATGTACACACACACACACACACACAATTGCAAAGCAATCCCTGACTTGTACAAGTAGATAGAAAAACAAATGCTACCATATACACCTGCTGGGTAATGAGCTGCCACCTGAAATCAATGCAGAAAATCTCTCCTCTGACCAGTCACTCCAAAATAAAAGAAGCTATTTCCTTTGTCCCCTCTAAAGCACAGCCTAGCTGCCCTCAATTCAACCTCCATTCTTTCTCCTGCCTGTCAATGGGCTCAGCCATGTGACCTCTCTTACAAACTGGGGTGCTGGCAGAGGCCCCAACATCTTCCTTCCAAGTCCCCATTCCATATTCTGTCCCATCTTCCAAGGTGTCAGCAAGGTTTATCCAGCCCTGTAATCTCCATCCCAACCCCCTCCCAGTCTCAAACCTAGGAGAGCCTGCCTGCCTTCCAGGCCCATCACCAAAATGTCAACTTTTAGCCAGGAGCCTCAGCCACCCTCTCATGCAACTCTGGAGATTTGTGATAGACTCGCTCTGTCCCCATGTCCCTCTCCACCCTCTGGTGTAGGTCCTCAAGCGGATTTCTGTTCAAGTCTCACAGATGAGTTCTTCTCACAAGACAGTGGCTAACCTCAGCAAACCCCAGTTCTTCAGAGGCCTCGGTTCACTCTGATTCCTCCGCCGCTAATCGAAAACCCAGCCCTCAAAGGCCAAACCCTGCCGCAGGCCACACAAGCTCATGCCCCAAGTTCGGGTCCCTACTCTGTGTCTCACAGGCCCTCCCACAGCCACGGCCTGCGCAGGTCCCACCCTCATGTTCTTACTATCCATCCACTCACAGGCCCCGAGCCACTAGTCACTTCTGGACCACATCACACAAGCCCCCTACCAGGTCGTGCTAGCTCTCACCCTGGCCACGCCCGGGGCCACGCCCACACCATCCGCTGCGGGTTTACTCTTAAGCCTCATCTGTCCTCATGCACTTGTGCCAGTTTACTAAAACCTAATCTGGGCACCTCCATGCAACCGTGGCGGGCTGAAGCTCTCTCTCCCTCGGCCTCCCGCCCCAGCACAGGCCAGTAGGCCCCGGCCCATGCACCCTTCCACCTCGCGACCGCACCGGGGCTCACCTTCACTGCAGAACTTGCCGCCGAAGCCAGTGTGGCTGCAATCGCAGCCCACCTCGCCGGGGGCTAGCACCGTGCAGAGACCGCCGTTGGCGCAGGGATTGCGCGCAGGCGCACACAGGGGGTCGGCAGCCGCACCGCGCAGACCCTGGCTACCCAGCAGCGCCGGCGGCCGCTCGCCCAGCTTCAGGTTGGCCAGGAGGCCGCGGAAAGGCGGCTCGTACTTGACGGTGCTGAGCGTGAGCGCAGATAGGCGCACGTCGGGAGGGATGCCGCCCACGAACAGGTCGCTGGCCACCTGCATCTCGCGCCGCTTTGAGCGGACCTCGGCAGCGCGGGCTTCGCCGTCCACCGCCAGCGCCGTGCGCCGCGCGTCGCGGGTCAGCAGCACCATGTGCCAGCGGTCGTCGGCCACCGGCGTGTCCAGCTGCAGCGTGGCGGGCTCGGCGCAAGACAGCGTGAAGCGCAGCCGCAGGCGCCCGTCCACCAGCAGCAGCTCCAGGAAGTCGCAGTCGCCGCCGTCGTCCAAGTAGAGCAGCAGCGCGCGCGTGGCGTTGGTGCGCAGGCTGAAGCTGAGCTCGCCGGTGCTCGCCGCTCCCGCCCAGCGCGCGTAGCGAGCCCACTGCCCGGGGCCGCCGCCGAACTCCAAGCCACGGACGCCCGCCGCCAGCGCCAGCAGCAACAGCAGCGGCGACAGCTGGGGTGGCGGTTGCCACCGACTCCCGAGCGCCATGCCTCCGGCGGCCCCGACGCCGCCCGGCCCCCGGCCCCGCTCAGGCTTCAGAGCCGCGGGCGCATGGGGCGGGGAGGGGGCCGGGCGCCCCTCGCGCGGAGCGGGGCTCCCTCGCCGATTCACAGTGCCATGGACTCAGTCGCCGGGGCTCACGTGTCCACGTCCCCGGAAGGCAACGACGGCGACTGCGGTGGTGGAGCCCCTCCCCCGCGGCGGGCTCGGATGGAAGGTGGGGGAGGGACGCCTGCAGGGAAACAGAGAGGAAAGGTATAATCGAGGGTTCAGATTCAAGGGGTGTTGTTGGTGTCTGGCTCTCCATCTCAAATTAGCAGGTGACCACCTGTTTCCTTTTCGCACTTTTTGGTTTTTTTGGAGACAGTCTCATCTAGCCCAGGCTACACCCACACCCACACACTCCTTATGTAGCGAGAAATGACCTGGAATTTCTGATATCCTCCCGCCTCCACCTCCTTCTCTTTCATGTGCTGGGATTACAAGTCTGGTCCAGCTCCCTTGAGGTTTTCAGCTCGCCTTGACCTGCATAGGTGCTCCAAGAAAGAGATACCATCATTCTTGGATATACTGGGGGGCTAACAGTTGAGGTGGTGTTCACTCTGGGCATTATTGTTTTGAGGTGTGGACCAGTGGAAAAGTGACACGGTAGAGTCTATACGAAGTCCAATGGAGAAGCTCACTGAAGTCCAAGGGTCAGGACCAAGGCCAGTTCCTCAAGGGGCGGGGCGAGGCGCACTTCTCCCGCAGTTTTAACCCCAGCCACCTCTCTGAGATGCCACCTCTCTGGGCCTGGCTCTCCCGCTTTCAGCCATGGATCAGTCTCTCATCAGCTCTTGATGTTGGATAATGAAGTTGCTAAATAATTCATTGGGATTAATTAAATGCCAATTCCTCAATGGTACCACAGGGTTACCAGGCTGGGAAGGGGCAAGGGAGAAAAGCCAGCCAGGACCCAGGTATCCATCCAATGGAGAGCACAGACACCATTTTCCCTAAACCACACTAAACTCTTTCTGGACTCCCAACCTTACTTAGTGGCCCACTGTCAAATGTTCAGTTTCCACTTGCCCGGGTCTTTCTGAAGCTAAGGGTGAGTCGCCCTCAACCTCCCTCCAGATTCAGGTCCTCAGCTCCAGGATTGGTCCCAATGACTGGGGTTCTCTTCAACACTCAGCTCTTCCAGGCCCCCCACCCAGGGCTGGGGGGGAGCTACCAGGAGGCAGGCAGGTTCATTTGCATAAAATTGCCTTTCTGAAATGATTACCCTTGTAACGGGCTGTCAGAGAGCAATTTATACCCCACGACAGGGAGGGGAATTTGCATCTCGTTAAACTCCAAGTCGTAATTATTTATATCCAACAACCCTCCTGAATATTGCATTGATTTTATTTTGGGGAGGGAGGGTGGGAAGGAGGGAGAGATGGAGGTGATGAGAAGCCTGGGAAAGAAGCAGGGAGGGGCCGGAGTTTCAGAGGAGCCGGGGACAGGTGGAAGGGAAGAGAGGAAGGAGAGAAGCACGTGAACAGAGTGGTGGAGGTGGAAGAGTAATGGAGGGAGAGGAGGTCTGGTGGGGAAAGAAGAGATAGAAGGTTGAAAAATTAAATTCCAAATTCAAATGGCATTTGTCAGGGCCCTGGATCCGGGGCATTTTTACAAATGTCATTTAACTTAATCACTCAAAGAGTTCCATTACTCCTGTTCACCCTTGAGGGACCCTACAGAGAAGTCTAGGGACCTGGCCAAGGTCACACAGACACCCAACAGCATATTAGGCTTCAAATCCAAGTCTGTCCAACCCATGCACGCCCAGGATAGAGACAGAGAGCCAGGACAGCCACAGGTGAGCTCCCAGAGGGGAGAAGAGTGGCTTAGGGGACAGGAGACCCAGAGAGCAACCTGGGAGGAAGCAGAGCTATAAAAAGAAGCAGGCGGGGCTACACTGAAGAACCACATTGAGGGTATACAGAGAGTGACAGGAAGGCAGGTGGCTGGAGTGACCAGTGGTCAGAAGAAAGATGGGCAGAGAGAGCTCTGAAGCCCTCAAGAGCAGCTAGGCAAACAACTGAAATACAGAGCCGCAAAGCCAGTCCCCTGTCTCAGCTCTTTCACTCCTGCTGCTGCTGCCTACCCAAAGTCCTACAAGATAAAATGGTGCTGGGAGAACCAAAGTATCCCGCCTCAGCGCCCCACTAGGGCTGCCCCTTCCAGTAGGGGAGAAGATAGCCAGGCCTGCAGCCCCCATTTCCCTGCAAACACTGTTGGTTATATATAGCGAGCCACTGCTTCTCCTCATTGGGTAATGGAGATAATTAGCATGCGCGGGCTAATTAGCCAATCAAATTAAATGCAGCACCTGCTCCCAGCCTGATTGACGCCCTCACCCCCCCCACACACACACACATACACACACACACATGCACCTCCAGCCCAGGGCAGGGGCAAGAGACCCTGAAGCTAGAGAATAGAAAAAGCCAAAGCTCTCCTTCTCCAGAAGGGGCAGCCAGAGACGCCCCCTCCCACCAGCAGAGGGCCAGCCCTGGTGTCCAAAAGACTGACCGTCCCCACCTCATCCCCTCCCTCTCCTCTTCCCGGGTCTCAGTCTCAGTCTGGCCCAGCCTTGCCTCTCTGTCTGCCTCTTTTCTAGCCCCCACCCCCACCTCCGGACACTATTTTGGGGAGAGAATTAATTAGCTATTGATTTCCACTAGTGGAAGGAATGAGATTGTGTGCTGTTGTCCACTGACAAACCCCCAGCTTGGGGGAGGGGTGCCTTTTCTCTGCCCTACCCCCACCCCAGTCCCCTGTCAGGCTCTGTACAACCTGGAGACTCAGCCCTCTATAGCAGTAGCAGAGGGGAAAGCCTAGGGAAGGTGTCTTGTTCTGTCTGTCCAGTCAAGAAGTTGAAGGAGGGTGGATGGATAGAGGGAGGAGTCCAGAAGCTACCAGCTAGGGGCTTGGGTCCTAAGAGCCAAAGACAGGTTATCTGGTTGCAGAGACAGGGTGCAGAATGGTTGAAAGTCCAGAAAAGGTTGACTCCAGTTAGTCTGTATAGAGAGAGGATAGAGAATGGCCAGGTGCAAGCGCCTGTCTGTAGGCAGCTGTTAGGGGCAGGGGCTGGGTTTGTGCAGGACCTCTAGGGAGAGTGAGGGCAGGGGCTGTCTTGCAGACCCTCCATGCTCATTCTCCTCACAGTTCTGCACTAGAAGCCTCCTGACTGTGCACCAGGGTCAAGCGAAAGGAAGCCCAGCCCTCCTAGAGTCCCCTCTCTGGGGATCCAGGGACCCTTGGGACAGCTTCAGGCTTGTGAGGAGGCAGAAACAGCCCTAAGAGAGCAAAACAGACACCTGGGTCCTTTCCACTCCACCTCACCCCACAGTGTCTGGGACACCAGCTGCTCTTGGCTCCCCCCTGCAGCCTTTCCTTCAGTGGGACCAGACTTCTGCTGGCTCTACCTCCAAACGCCTCTACTCCTAGTGTATAGGGGTTCCTGGATATGACAGTCTTCCTCAGGCCTCAGCAACAACCCAGGATCCAGAGATCTACTCCACTGCCTTGTACAACGACATCAAGGTAGAAGTGTTAGTATACAGACACTGCCTCCCCAAGACCCATGCTTTTTCTCCAATGCAGGGACACTGGCCAAAATAGCCCCTGGGGGCTTTTGCCTACTTACAGATATCAATGCAGTCCACCCTGCCAGTACCTTCTGGCCATAGGCCACTGGTCCTCTTGGGAGTTGACCTTTCCCACGGCATCACAAGATTCAGCACCCTGCCATCACCCCAGCACCCCAACCCACAGATACAACCCACAGATAAGACTCAGGCAAGTGGTATGGTTCAGGGGGACCTGGGGCAGGGTGATTGACAGCATTCACTTGTCCTGCTGGCCCACACAGCCTCCCTCATCCTCTCAGAGCCAGGCCTACTCCATTGCAACGTATGAACTGCAACTCTTTTGTGCTCCTTGCTGCGTGAGTTGCCAGGCTGGACCCTTAGGTGCCATCCTGTGCCTCTCCCTGGCCCTAAGAAACAGTGTCATCACCCACGTTCACAAACCAAACAACGGTGAGGGCAGGGTCTCCAGCACAGAGGTTGAGTCACTGGTCCCAGAGTCAATGGCATTCTTCGGTGTTGTATTGCCCACAGGCCACCAGGCAGTACCTGAGGTTGCCAAGCCCACCTGCATTTACTCTGGCCTTCACCATGGATAGACTCCAAACCCACCTCAAGACCATACCATTTGTGGAGTTCAGTCCATCTTTTCCCTAATGTGAAGCAGACACTGGGCTGGAAATATGGCTCAGCACTTAAGAGAGGGGCAGAGAGTGTCCAGTGTTGACACAGAAGAATAAGACTAGAGCAGAGTTCACCAGCTCCTTATTCTAAATACTCCCACTGGACCTGCTGATCTTGACCAACTGGACTCTCCTGACTGGGCTACTTAATTCCCAGTGCAGACTGAGCAAAACAGATACCAATTCCATGCCCATCCTGGCCAGCAGCCTCCTCCCAACATCCACTCAGCTGGCTCTCTGGCCTGACCCCCACATACATGCATGCAAGCATACGCGCATGCACACACGTGTTCACACACAAACACATACACACACACCTCCAGCCTCGAGAATGCCAGCCTCTCTCTGGTTCTCCTCTCTTCATACCAGCTGGGAGAGAGACAGCAGGGGCCTCCTCCGGGCGCCACGGAGGAAGAGCTGGGTTTACACACATTCTGGTGGCCCCAGAAGGCAGCCCACGGACAGGTGGGAGAAGTGCGTGTTTTGAGGGGGAAGAATTTGGCTCAAGCTCTACAGAAATTTGCCAGAGGTCCAAGCCACGCAATAGTGGAGTAGGCCGCCTCAGAGGGGGTGGGGAATGAGTTCCCCCGTCTGTGGAGGTGTACAAGCTGAGGAGGGGTGACTGCTATTCAGAGACTACGGGCATAGGAAGTGGGTGGCTCTTGAGTCATAACAAAGGGACATCAGTGTAGCCCATCGTACCCTTGGGATCATAATGGTTTCTAAGGACAGTTTTCCCACTAAAGCCCCAGGCAGGACTGACAGCATCCACAGGCTACAAACAGTTCTTATGTTCTTTCTTACTCTCCTTTCTAGCCCTGATGACCTAGGGAAGACAGGAGAGGACCCAGACAGACAGACAGCCAAGCTACAGTCTCAAAACAGGCCAGAGTATGCATGGTTAGAGCCAGGAGCCTAGCTTCTAATGCCAGCTATACCTCTATTAACCTGTGTGACCTTTGACAAGTTACTTAGCCTCTCTGAGCTCCTATTTCTTTCAGAATAATAAAAGTATTGTCACCATCAGGAAATGTGTAAGAGTGCAGTGTGGCTGAGATTTCTGAAGTGTGGGAAAGTATGTGTTGTGTTAATGATTACTTCCAGAACCTCTAAGCCTTTTACAGCTCGCAGCACTGCATGTGTCTGGTATTTACTTTAATCCTTGCCAGGGCCTTAAAGAACTCCCCTGACACGGGGAGCAAGCAAAGAGGGACCTAGTGAGCTTCCCTTTTACAAGAGATGGGGCCACACAGGGTGACACTGCCAAGTGACAGAGCTGGGACAGCCTCCAGTTTGATCCTATCTTGCCTCTGGTCCCTTCTCCATTCTCTTAAATAGCTCATCTTGCTTAGGAAGAAGGGAGAAAGGGTGAAGAGACCTGAGGCCAAGTGAACATGGAATGCACGGTGGTATCTGTGTCCCTGGAGACAAACAGCAAGGGACAGAGGACAAGAAAGGCAGCTGGGAGTGTGTGCATGGCGAGGCTGCTGGCAACTGGGTAGAGCTGTGTGGTGTTTGGGCTGGGGACTGAGGTGCAGTGAATGGCTTAATAGACCAGGGGCTGGAACACAAGTGTTTGGAACCCTGGGGTGAGCAGTGGGAGGGGCAAGCACAGGCTTCATCCCTATGCCATGCAGAGCTGTGACACACAGACTTTTATGAGTACACCCCAGTGATGCAGAGGGGACAGATGGCTTCCAGGGGTGGCCTCGTGAGTAAGCCTGAAGTGGTTGGATGCTCTTGAAGGTGTCTGACAGGTGTGTGTGCGTGCATGTGTATAAAAGGATGTACTAATGATATAAAAAAAAATGTACCTGCTGCTGGGCCAGCGGGATGGCTCAAGGAGTTGACAAGCCTAAGTTCGATACTCGGTATATACGTGATAGAAATAGAAAACCAAGCCCTGCAGGCCGTCCTCTGACCCCTACATAGGTACCATGATACACATACACACTAAAAGGAATAAATGAATGTAAAAATTAGAATACCCATCGCTGACTAGGAACTTTCCAAGGGCCTGAAAAATACACAAGATTGAGAAGTTCACCGTCAGGAACACAGTAGGTGCCTACTAAATACAACTGTGGCTACGATGATTATAGTCATCAAAATCCTCTCAGCCAATCCCTGAGACATGCCTCAGTCATGCGCATGAAAACATGCCCCTTTTACAGATAAGGAAAATGAGAATCATTGGTGGGCAAGGCATGGGCTATGAAGCCTCACCCCTCATCCAGCCACATTGAACGGTGTCAGTGGCAGAAAACGACAGGGAGGTGTGCATTGCTGAATGAATCTCAGCACATGCACAGGCCTGTCAGTGTGGAAACAGCCAGGACAGAACTACACCAACAGATGGAACCACAAGGGGTGGGTGGTGTGTGAGGACACACTTCTGGGAGTCCCCGTGGGGGCTGAGCGGGAGCTTGAATTGAAGGGACGGACATTATGTCTCCAGTGTCAGGCAGGCAGAGAGCCTTGTGTGGAGGACAAATGCTGGGGCCGAAAGGCAGGTTCTGCAGAAGGCAGGCCAAAGCTGGCCTGCAGTGACTGTGGACACCATCAGGTAGGATTAGGTTTAAGAGCTTTCTGGAAGTCCGTTAGTGAACAGGAGAGTGACAGAGAAGGAACTTAGGTGGGAGTCGTGGGGTTTGGGTCAAGGCAGAGAGGATGTGCCCACCTTGTGCCCTAGTGCACACACCTATAGGCCCGGAGCACAATGCTCAAGAACCAGACTGCTATGCGGTGCATGAGATATGGCAGGCAGGGGTTGGTGTGTCTGGGAAAGTGTGTAGGCGTGGGCGTGTGTGCCCAGGAGAGGAAGCAGTGCGTGCCAGGAGGGCAGGTGGGTCTGAGTTCATGAACAGTGGCAGACGCTGTGCATCTCTGAGGGGAAAGGCTGTCAGGCAGTGCTTTGTCAGGAGACCTGGGGGCACTCAGGGGCTCTGTGTGTGCTGTGTGCTCAAGGAGGGCTCCTGGAGGAGGTCCCTGAGGCAGGCAGGAGGTGGCAGTGTCTCTGGGCGGGGAGCGTGGGTGGTTTGCTGCCAGGGAGTTGTATTGTATACGCAGGTGTGTGTGCCTTGTGTAGGTGTGTGTCTGGGCGAGTGCCGCCAAGTGTGTGGATCAGTGTCGGAATGTCTGTGTCACCGGCAAGGGTGGACAGAACAGAACAGAAAAGACCGAGCCTGGAGAGACATGGAGGTCCCCAGCGGCTATTCTAGAGCCCTGTCCCTTCCTCTCAGGAGCAGCTGTCATGTGGATTCAGCCAAGGAGCAGCTCCCCAGCAGCCACTGCCAGCTGATCAGTCCCGCCCACCCCTGTGCGGCTGAGGATGGACAGAGTCTGAGCACACTTCCCTTAGCAAAGGTAAGGGGCCTCCCAGCCAGACCCTACTCTCCCCGGCTACTACAGACGGAAGTTGCTCTGGCTCTGACATATCCATCCCTGAGCCATCCCCAGGTTTGGGGTAGCGAGCTGGGACCTGAGTAGCTGAAGCACCTACAAAGCCAAAGGCCCTCCATGTAGTTAACTGACTAGCCGACCTCCCCTCCTCTCTTTTTCCTTCCTGTTCCCTTCTCTCTCTTTTTCTAGCAGAAGACAGAGGATGTAAAGCTCTCCCCCAGAAGGAACGCCCAGACACTGAGAAGGTGGACAAGAGGGAGGGGCAGGAATGACTAGAAGGTCCTTCTCTACCCCACCCACCCACAATATGTGCAAAGAACGAGGGTGCTCAGAAGCCGGAAGTAGTCAAGGGGGCTGGAGACCCAAGACCCACCCCCTCAGATTTTCTTGAGCACTGTGGAGCTGGGCACCCTTTCACTGTGGAGCACCAAGAAACTACCCCTCCCATTCCTGGATGCCTCCTAAGGACTCAAGAGGGGGTGACGGCAAAGGCGACTGGAACAGCTCAATAGCCCCCTACAAATCCAATTTCACCTCCAGGAGCCCACCCAGGGTCCTTGTAGTCATACCCCCATCCCAAAGAACCCAGGCAGACTGCTCCTCCCTGTGGGGGAGAAGGCTGGAGCATGAGAAATGGTCCCCACCTCTTTGGGGTGGAGGGATAAGCCCAGGGCTCAGAAGATTCCTCTACCCTTCCAGTACTCTGTGACCAGAGCCCCACCGCTGCCCTCAAGTATATTCTCACCCAAGCAGAGCCTCCTCCGACCGGTTTCCCTCTCTGTCACCCCCAGCTTTCCCCAGCAAGCTTCTCTCCTCTTCCTCAGGCCCCCCATCTTGTCCAGCTCTTCCCCGTCACAGACTCATCTATGCCTAGAGCATCCTGGCACCTTCCCCTCTGCTCCCTCCTGATAACCTCCTCTCCCCTTGGCTCCCATCCCCCAGTAGTCTTTTCTTCAGTGGTTGCCCCCAGACCTCCCTCTCCACTCCCCAAACCTCTCTCCAGCCTGCCTCCTCTCCCGCTAAGACCAGTGTTTCTCCCCTGCAGACCCTTCAGACCACAACAGCTTGCAGCTTCTCTGGTCCATCACTGCTTCCAGCTGCCAGGACCAGCATAAACTGGGACCTCCCCCGACCTCCATTTCAGAGCCCTTCTCACAGCCCTATGGATGCCCCTCCTTCAGACCCCCTTCCCCCACCGACCCTCCCTCACCACCTTGCATTCGCCCCAGCTCAGGGCCAATGCCCCTTCCACAGGGAGTCCCCCAGCCTCCCCCAGTGGCTTCATCTTCTCGCTGTCACCCAGCCAGCCCTCTCTGCTCAGTGCCCCCGCCCCCCAATCCGTCCTTTCTGCATCCGCCGCCCCCTCCGACCCGCTCCCCTCCCCCGATTGGCTCCCGCCCCCCACCCGTCTCCGCCGCAGCCCCCCCATACCTGGTTTTGGGGGCGCCAGGAGCTGAAAGGTGGGGATCCGAGCCTCGAGACCGCTGGGTCTACGGCAGGTAACAGATCCGGGGCCAGCGATATCGGCCGCCTCGCGCCTCCTGGTCCCCGCCGCGTCCCCGCCCGCCCCGCCGCGGTGCCGCTCCGTGGAGGATGCTCTGAGAGTCAGGGCGGCTGCTCCCGCCGCCGCATCCCTGCAACACCGACTGACGGCAGCATCAGCACCAGGACCCGCCCTCCAAGCACAGTCATTGGACCACGCAACACTGACGGACGAGCGACACGACCAATGCGAAGGTGCAAAAGCCGCCAGTCCCGCGGCTCCATGACCCGCCTCCCTCCTCCGCGAGGACCCAGGCGTCCCGGCCCCAGGGCATCCGAGCCCTTTCCCACCTCTCAGGACCTTTGCCCGGACGTCCAAGCCTCTTAACCCAGCAGGTGCTCTCCCCAGGCTCGGGGTCTTGGGGATCCAGGTACCCTAGCCCCTCTACCCTTGGTTGAATTGCTGGATCCCACACCCACCCGCCCCTGCCGGCGGGTCCCGAAGATAGTGCCCAGGGCTGGGACAAACCAAAGGAGAGGACTGAACCCCGACTTGAGGCACCGAGAGAGCAGGACCCGAGCAGGCCCTGGGCCACAGCGCCCTCTGCTGGCTGCGTCTGGGGTCTGGCCTGGGCTACCCGAAGCCAAGGAAGCCTCTCCCACCCCAGGACTGCTAGTGGCTTTTCCAGTCGCTCACAGAGACCCTACCAATCACTGTCTCTGTATCTTCTAGCTGGAAGCCTGAAGAGCTAGGGGCTTTTCTGAAGAGCTAGGGGCTTTTCTGAGATAAGGACGAAGCTGGGGGTGGGGGGGCGAGATGCTAAGCTAGAGACAGAACAGACCTGAGGGTGTGGGGTTTCCCAGCCCAGACTCATGGGAATTCCAGAGTTTGGAACCAGCTTCCCACCCCTGTGGAAGGCTGAGCTGGGGTAGGAAAAGGCTAGTGGCGGGGTGGAAGCTACCCACTCCCTGTTACTGAATACAAGTCTAGTAGAATCTTCCCTTTGAGCTCCTACCCTTAGCTGTGAGTTTCATAGCGTGGTCCTGGTGTGCAAGTCTTCTGCAGTAAGAATGTCTGCGTCGCTGTGTTTGTGTCAGTGTGAGGAGGGAACACCCCTCTTCATTTACTCTACCGAAAAAAGGTAAATCCGGCGCCTAGGTGTGTTACCGTTAGCTAAGCTGGACACAGGGCTTCTCAATGAGGCAGTGTGCGGGCGTGGGTGTGGCCGTGGGTGTGTGGCAGACCATTTTGCCAGTTCTCTCCAGGCCCCTGATTTCTGTTACAGGGCCTGTGATCTGCACAGCTGGTAGCAGTTGGCATTTCCTTAGCCAGAGGCAATATGCAAAAACACACGTCCAACCACTAATGTATGCAGATACACATGGGGGCACACAGCCATGCACACCTATCCAGCGTTTCCAAGAGACACAAAGGGACACTGCAGAGTGCCCCACCATGGTAAGTCACCACGGGGGCGGGGGGAAGGGGGACCCACTCGCTCAAGAACCTGCATACTTGTGCGCACACAGGTACCTGCATAATCAAGGGCAAACACACACCCAAGGGACTCACAGGGGACCTGCCCATGGAGGATTCCCTGGCCAGCCGTCGGAAGGTTCTTTGCAGAGCAGTCAATTTCTGAGTTAATGAATGTGGACACTCCCCCCCCCTCCTTAGAGAGGACCTCCTTTGATAGCCTGGAAGGGGGATAGGAGAAGACCTAGCTGCAAAGGGTATTTCCCAGGCAATGGAAAGGGAGATTCCTGAGCAAGGTCCCAGACTTGGGGCCTACTCTGACCTTGGAGAGACCCTCAGGCTGCCCTGCCCCCACCACCACCCCCCCACACACACACCCAGCCGCTGCCAAGGCCAGTAGAGGTGGCAGAACAAGAACTGCTGAGTCAGGACCTCTCTGACCCCCCCACACACACACACACACAGCCCACTGCTCCACCCATCCTCTGCTGTTCCTCCACCTGCAAGCCCCACACTCACATATACACACACCAAAATGCAGAGGGACAAACAAGCAGGTGCAGTGACCCAGTGGCAAGGAGTGTCCCCAGGAGTCTGAGTGGGGAGGGAGACAAGGGTGAACAGCGCTCTCCCGTCCCTAGTCCCTACCTTCAGCTTTTCCCATCAAGGGCAGGAAAGGTCGCAGGGAATCTACTACACCTCCCTGTCCCTCTCCTCTACAAGGAAGGTCCGAGATTCAGATCCCTCATGGCAGCTGGGCCCCACCACTTCAAAACACACCCCTCAAATACACAGGCTCACACCCAGTGTGGCATGGATGGGCAGCATAAAGCAGACACCCTTCTAGGCAGGTACACAAGCCAACAAGGGACATACATATAGGGAGGAAAACCCCGGCAAAGGCAGGTGCAGGTCCCACACACATAGGCTCAGGCACACACCATATGAGGGCCAGACACTCGATTCTGACACATTTGAATGACAGTGGAAAGGCAGGTACAGGTCACATCCCAGATAAGGCAGAGCTGAACACCGGGCAGCACCACACACAGGGAAGAGGCCAAGGAGGGGTTGGGGGTGGGCTGGGGAGCCGACCAGGCTGCAGGGATGAAGGCAGCGGGAGGCAGGCTGGCAGAGCAGGAGCGAGCTGCTCTTCACAACACAATCGCCGTCTGTTGTTATAGCAACTCAGCCCCCAAATCGTGAAACGGATATTACAGCCTCGAGAGGGGGAAGGGGAGGAGGGGGCTGAGGACAGAATGAGAGGCAGTGTAGGGGACTCAATAAGGGACAGGGCTGAAACTGATCATTGTGACAGGGCAGGAGAATGAAGGGACCCAACATAAGCACTAGAAGACCAAGGGGATTGAAGTCAAAAAGGTAGAGACAGGCAGGAATCGGAGACTCTGAGATAGTGCACTCTTCCAAGAGATCGGAGGCCACCACCAGGTCTGCAGAATAGAGCGATGTACAGGTAGGGGCTTAGGGGAATTTAGGGTGTTCCTTTTCAACCCCAGAACAACCCAACAGCTGCTGTAAGGCACCCTACAGTGTGGAAATCTGGGGATATAACTCCCATTCTCAGCATTGGTATCTGGTACCTCCTGACCTTAGGGACATCTGGGTCAGGCTCTAGATCCTCTAGAAAACTCCCATAGACCACCCTCCTGTCCCAAAGCAGTCTTAGAAATAGCCTTGGCCTTAGTTAGTGGTGACAAGTATCCCCCCCACCCCACCCCCACCCCCGCAAGTTCTCAGTGCTGCCAACACAGAAGGGAAGAGCAAGCTGGGTTAGGAGAGGCCTCCGGAGCTGAGCAGGATCAATATGCATTTCCTCTGGAAGTCGCTGTCCTTCCGGCTGGCGGCAGCACCAGGCCAGGAGGCTGCATGACCAAGGATGTCAGCCCCCACCCTGAGGCACACCAGCCCCAGCCTCTGGCTGTCCCCACCCCTCCTAGCTCTGCTCCACAGCCAGTACCCTGGGCTGCCCTCTCCCTACCATGAAGTCCTGTCACTGTAAGATTGATCCAGGGCTTAAAAGGCAGGAGCCTCTGTCTTGCTTATGGGTTGAGAACTCTAGTTGCACCAGTACCAGCAATTCTAGGGTGCACAAGCTCACTAGTCCCAAGGCTCGAGTCCCCCAGATTCAGGACTCCTCCCATTCTTCCCAAGAGTCTTGTGTTCTGAGGTTTTCTGCTCCTGAGACCCCATCACCACGATCAGGTCCCAGTCTATCCACCCTATGGTATTCTAGACCGCAACAGCATAGCTAGAAGTACAGCATCAGAGGGTTTTAGGCTGATGATCCAGGTTAATTATTCGGGCCTTTTTATTCCATCTGGAAAATACAAATATTCACAGGAGTCTGTACAACCTTAGGGACGCCAGCCCTGGCCCTCTTCTCAATGCATGCCACCCTCGACCCCCACCCCCAGCCCCAACCTCCTGCCCCAGAATCCCTGGCTCCCATCTCTACTCCAAGTCTTTCCTCCGAGGCAGGAATGAGTCCTTGAAAGTCACAGCTGGGAAGAGAAAAAAACAGAAGTCATGAGGAACCTCTTGTCAAATGGCCCACCTGCCCAGGCCCTTCCTATAAGCCACCCCAGCCCTCTGTGGGGCGACCCTGGTGGCAGCCTGCAAAGGGAAGACTCACCATCTTATAAGTGGATGTCAAACACTCCATCCTCCACCGTCTGCACCTCCTCTTCACGGATCTCTGTGGAGAGGGATGGGAGAGTTGTCCACAGGCCCAATCCTGGGTCCCTGTGACCCTAGCATCCATCTCCTATCACAGGAGGTTCCCACCCCTTCCTCATCCTGGAAGCAGGCCCATCCCCCAAAAATCAATTCTCAGGACAACCAAACGACCCCATTTTTGAGGTTTATTCTTTGTTTCTTTCTGCTGAAGCTCTTCCCACAGCCACATCTCCGCCGGTGCAGTTTGCTTAAATGTCGATTTTGTGTATATTGCACAGTTTAGAGCCCAGCACATCTGAAGACTCACTGCAAATGGTTTTCTCTTTTCTATTTTTGAGGACTTAACGCCAACCCAAATGATTGTGGTCAAATTGCCTTGGACCTCAGTTTAACTGTCCTCGGGAAAATAATCATTTGGCAAATCATCACTCAGCAAACTGATCAAAACCAACAGAGACCCCAAGAGAATCACCCAGAGGTTATTGGGGAAGAGACTTTTATAATGGCAGACAAAAAGAGAAATGCAAATGGCTGGTGGAATGCCAATCCCCCTTACAAAACAGAGGTACAGTTGGCATTCTGAAGCTTCTTCAAAATTAGGGTGCATGCCTGTAATCCCAGTACTTGGGAAGCAGAGCCCCCCTCCACCCCATCCTCAGAAAGTCCGAAGTTCTTTGGGCACTTTCTGGCATTGTCACCTACCTAATCCTTCTTTATAGTCCCACCAAAAAAAAAAAAAAAAAAAAAAAATCACGATGTCTGACCCAGCCGGCATCCTGGACAAGTGAATAAGCCTTCCTGGAGGCCCTCTTACCTGGGGGCCGAGAGCTGCGCCTGCCTGGGCGAGGCAGGGAGAAGCTGAAGGCCCGATGGTGGGTATGTGTGGGTGAGGGAGAGGGTGCAGAGCCCTCCAGGCTGACACTCTGGGCCCTGCGGCGACATTCCACTGACAGGCGCTCTTTGCATTGCTTGTGGCAGTTCACACCACAAGCTGAGGAAGGGAAGAAGGGGAGCCCAGCAAGGGCCGTGGGTCAGAAAGCTCTCCATCCCATCCTCCAGGTCTGTGCTCCTCCTGTGCTCCTGAGAAACCACCCCCCCCATCAACTACAAGCCTTCCTCCTAAATTGCTTTCTTCATGTTAATTTGATACTGAACTACGCCCTCTCCAAAGTTTCTTTTCCTAGGCAGCTTGGCTCACCACAGCTTCTTAAAAGATAACCCCCTCATGTCAGTCAGGATGCCTCTCTGGTTACAATGTACTTCACCTCCTGGAAATTGCTGCCAGCAAAGTAAAAATCCCTACAGCAGTAACTCTTCCCCACCGCACTCCTACCACACCCCCAAAGCTTGATCCACCAGCGAAGCCATTCGTTCCATCCATCATATCTTACCTTTACATTTAAGGCCCTGCTTGTAGATGCCCAGGATCTGCAATAAAGAAGGGGACCATGCTTGGGGGTTAGGGTTTTATAGGTGCGAAGGACAAGGCCTGAATTCTACGTGTTCCTCGGGTTGGCTAGTGTTCCAGTATGGGCCAGCAGAAGGGCGGGGCATGGGCCCGCAGGCCGGGTCTGGAGGGACAGATGGAAGCGCTGCTATTCTGGGCAGCGGGGCGCTCACCAGAGCCTTGCAGTGGCGACAGGCAACCGGGCGTAGCGAGTTACTCTCCTGGAAGTTGTGTACGAAGCCCATGCGGCCTCCCAGCACCGAGCTGGAGCGCAGGAAGTAGGAGATCATCTCCTCCCGGCTGATGCAGCCATCCCTGGTGGTGGGCGTGGGGGCACCTCAGCTCGGGTCCTTCCCTGGGGCAAGGGCCAGCCTCCCTAATCCCACCCGCAGAGGAAAAGGTCTCCACCCAGCGCATGACTTTGGACCTTCCTTGCAGGGAACATCTGCTATTAACTAGTGTGGACTTGGCCAAGACATTTCCCTAAGGTTTCCTCCTCAGGACAATGGGGTGTCAGCTAAAGACCGGGAGCAGTGTGCTATGCAACACCTGCAGGACGCCTGAGAATTGGGATTCTCTGGGGCACCTGTGATTCTGTGATTCGGGATTTTACTCCAGACCCCGGCATCCCAAGGGCCCTTTTTCATCTAGTAACCTATTTTAGATGCCAGAATGTGTGTTCTGGGCATAGATCTCAGTTTAGATCCCAGCTCTAACTGGCCATGGTAGCGCATGCCTTTGATGAGAGTTCAAGGCTGGCCAAGTCTATACAGTGAGTTCCAGGCTAGCCGGGAATCCTATTTCCTGTGCTTCGTGGATTGTTGAGGGTCAAAGAAGAAAATGCATATAAAATGTCCAGGTGGCTAGGTGGGTCCGCAGTCACTTCTCTTTTTTCTATTTTTTACATTTTAATTTGAGATACCCTGCCCCTGCTCTGTTTGTTTGCTTGTTTGTTTTTGAGACAAGCTCTCCTTATGTAGGCTAGCCGGTCTGAAACTCCTTATATTCCTAGCCAGGATAGAACGCACAGAGATCTGCTTGCCTCTGCCTTCCATGTGCTGAGATTAAGAGCCTGAGCCATCTTGCCTTGCTACTGTTTTGGGACACAGTCTCCAGTATCTGAGGCTGACCTCAAACTTGCTATTATTGCCAAGTCTGGCTTTGAACACTCCTGATCCTCCTGTCTAAGCCTCTCAGAATTTGGAATTACAGGCATGTGCAACCACACCCCGCTCCTGGGACTGTCCCTTCCACAACTGGCCCTTACTTGAAACTTTATAGTCTGTGATGTGACACTAGAGAGCCTTCATCTCAATGGGACACCTAGTGATTTATAAAACAAATACTAAAATATAGACTTTATATGGCATATGCAAACTGCATGAAAACCACGTTCTCCCAGAATGAGACACAGACGAGCACATAAAACCATGAAAGGAAGATCTGAGAATTGTTCTGTGACCTTGAATGGGGCCTTTCTACACACCATACAAATCCAAAAAAGCCACCAAAGGAAAGGTTGACATATCAAACACACAAAGCTTTAAAAAAAAAATTTTTTTATATGGAAAAAAGACAACATCAGTGACAGACGGGAAGAAAATATTTGCAAACACACTCAACAGCAAGGGGTTAACATCCATTAGTACAGATTCTAAAAATCAATGAGAAGAAGACGCACAAACCCAGCAGGATGACAGACAAAGAATATGAACAATTAACAGAAGAAGTATAAGTGGCCAATAAACATATGAATAGATAGTCCCCGATCGAACTGAAGAAATGCAAATTATCAAGGACACCATTTTCCAACTCAACTGGCAAAACTACAAGGCTTATTATTATAGCCACTGCTCTTGGCGAGGAGTCTGAGACACAGGCACTTGGGCACGGCTGATGGAGTGCAACCTGCACAACCTCCTCCGAGGTCAGGTTGGCAGCCTCTCCCTCCTAACTTAGAATGTGCACTGCTCTGGATCCAGTGATCCCACTTCTAGGAATTTCTCCTCCAGAAACATTGGCCCAAAGGAGTGGCTACAAAGACTTTCCCAGCAGCAGGGCGGATAAATACAGAGAAGCTCTGAACCGGTCTACAAATACATCAGTTGGAGGAGGCACAGGTGAAGGGCAGCCAGTCACACGGCGCAGTCCTCTAAAGGATGACATAATATGGATACCACGGCCCAGTGGCAGGGTGCTTTCCTGAAACATGTAAGCCCTAATCTCCATACAATAAATAAATAAATAAATAAATAAATACTACACACCCACATGAATCCACATGGAAGATGCTTGTGATATAACAGAAAGCAAACATAAAAACAGGCCTGGGATGCGGTTCAGGGATAAAAGTGTTTGCCTGGTATGCAGAGGCCCTGGGTTCAATACCCTGCGCAGAACTAAGCTAAAAAGTGATGCTCATCCCTGAAATCCCAGCACCCTGGTGGCTAAGGCTGGAATAGTGTAGGCTGGAATGAGATCCTGTCTCCAAAAGAAATGAAGTAAATAAATAGTAGAACTGACCAACAGGGTTTTTTTGTTTTGTTTTGTTTTTTGCAAGAGATAGCAATCTATCTCCAAGTTCCAGAAGCAAAGAGAGCACTTCGGGATCCAGATGTGGTGGCACACAACTGTAAACCTTCAATCAGAGGAGCTCTGGGGAGGAGCCAAGGCAAGAGAATCTGGAGTTCGACACCTCTTTAAGCTATACAGTTAGTTGGAGGCTGGCCTGATATCACAGCAGGCTCCAGAGCAGCCAGGGCGATGTGGGGATACCCTATCTCAATCCCAAACAAACAAACAAAAGACTTAAAAAGAAAAAGAAAGAAAAGGGGATGGAGAGGCACGGATAAAAAATTAACTCAGGCCGGGCATGGTGGCACACACCTTTAATCCCAGCACTCAGGAGGCAGAGGCAGGCAGATTTCTGAGTTCGAGGCCAGCCTGGTCTACAAAGTGAGTGCCAGGACAGCCAGGGCATACAGAGAAACCCTATCTCGGGGGGGAAAAAAAAAGAAACAAAGAAAAGAAAATGAACTCAGGCCGGGCGTGGTGGCGCATGCCTTTAATCCCAGCACTCGGGAGGCAAAGGCAGGCGGATTTCTGAGTTCCAGGACGGCCTGGTCTACAGAGTGAGTTCCAGGACAGCCAGGGCTACACAGAGAAACCCTGTCTTGAAAAACCAAAAGAAAAAAAGAAAAAAAGAAAAGAAAAAAAATTCCAAAACCACCCACCAGCCCAAGAAGGAACTTCTGCTACAGTCTAGCAGAAGCCACAAAGCCACCAGCAGAAACAGATCCACCCGTGAATCCTGTTTGTCAACAAAACTCACTTCAGACCAAATCTACATCCATTTTTACATGGATGCCAAAAAGGATGGAGGCAGCCAGACATGGTGGCCTACACCTGTGACCCTTGCGCTAGGGAAAACAAGGCAAGAGTGCTTTGAGTTTGAGGCCAGCCAGTTTGAGGTGTATGAGTTCAACTAGCCTAGGCTACATAATGAGAAAGGAACATTTGCTTACTTTTTCGGTGGGGGTGGGGAGTGCTGAAACAGGCTATCTATGTAGAACAGGCTATGCTCAAAATCTACCGGCCTCTGCCCTGCCCCCCACCAGTGTTGGGATCAAAGGTTACAATGCCCTGCTTTTTTTCTTTCTTTCTTTTTTTAATCTTTGCTTACTTTAAACACTTTGTCCATTTATTTTATAACCTGGATCTTGTTCTTACATAAATTTTTGTAATGTGGGAACAATAATAATAATTTTTTTTCCAGACCAAGCCCATGTAGCCCAGTCTACCTTCAAGTCTGCTATGTAGTTGAAGATGACCTGGAGCTTCTGATCCTTCTGTTTCTACCTCCCCAGTGCTGGGATGGCAGGAGCGTGTCAGTCTGCTCATTAGTCAGGATTAGAGATGAAACCCAGGGCTTCAGTCATGCTTGGCAGATGCTCTGCCAACTGAGACCCATCCCCAGTCCCCAAACCACATAGTTTTGAAATACAGGTCACATTTAAAAATAAATCAACCTGGGATGGACAGTAAATTTTGCCTGGGTTTTGTCATCTCAGCAAAAAATGGGGCATAGACATGGTTACAGAGGGCACATTCAACCTGCTTCGGAGACCCAGATGTTTTCCAGACTGTCAGCGTATGAGTTGTGGATAAGCAACTGGGTGCTGCTAATTACAGCCTTTCTTATCTGCTCATTAAAGCCAGCTACCCAGGGGCTCGACTTGCCCACACTTGGCAGCTATGGGCTCTACAAATAAAAGTGTTCTCTTTGCCAGGCTCAGGTGGGGCTCCCCCATCTGTCCAAACTACCAAAATGACACTATCCCTCTAGGACTGGCAGCTTCCCTCCACCCCAAAACATCACAGCCACATGGGCAGCTTGCCATGCAAGGCCTCGCTCTCTGCACACGCAGAAACTGGAGCCCAAGGGGGAAGTGGATTGATGTCTTCCCTCTACCCCAACCCCAGGCCCTTGTCCTCCTCACTGGTTCTGGTCCAGGTCCCCAAAGGCGCTGAGATAAGGGAAGTTGCCCCGGATGATCTGAAACTCCTCCTGGGAGATGTGACCGTCCCCATCCACGTCAAAGTTCCGGAACACGGACTACAGAGGAACACACGGGGCCAGGAGAGGGGAGAATTAAAAGGAACCTCCAAGCCTAGTCTATATTATAAACAGTATCAGAGATGTCTCCCATGCTCCTTTTTGGTCCTGTCTCGCCAGCCCATAATGTAACTAGCTTGCCTGGGTTGGTGCCTGCTGGGGATGGTCAGCACTGGTATTAACAGTGGCTCCCAGGGCAAGGCTCTGGGGAAACCAGCTTCACACACCCCGGTTTCCAGCAGATTCCCTTGGCCTCTACGCCTCGCCTCTCACCTCCACCATCTTCTCAATGTGCTCTGTCACCAAGGCTTGGTCCAGCTTAGGCTTGGCAACTGAGGTCCACTCTTCCAACACAGGGGGCCGGGGAGGCGGGGTGCAGCTGGTGGGGCTGGTTGGCTGTGGAAGGGGGTCAGGTCTTATCCAGGGCCAGAGCAGGAATGAATCTAAGGCTCTAGTAAACTGAAAGAGAGTCTGCCCAAAGCCACCCCACCCCCACCTCCACCCCCAGCATTCTATTGTCGGGCAAGCCGGTGAGGGTAGTGGATGGGCTTTTGTCTTTGCATCCTAGGATCCTAAAGTGCAGTGACAAGGGGCTCCCTTACCGACGACTTGGACCGTGGCTCTCGCTGTAGAGAGAGCTGGTACAGCTCATCCTCCGTCTGATACTGATCCAGGGACACCTGCAACACATAGGTCTGCTCATACCCTCTGATCCCTGCTCCTCTCTCACCCAGGGCCACAGGACAATACCAGTCTGCCCAGAGCCTGATGTGAAAGCTAGACTCAGGGCAAAGGCCAGCTAGAAAACACCTGCAACCACTTCCGTGCCAGCCGGCCCACAGAGGCAACTTTAAACACAACTCGTTGCCAAAATATCAGCCAAGATGCAGCATCAGATCCTGGCCTAAAGACCTCCATGAGTTCAAGGTTAGCCTAGGCTCCCTAGTAGGTCTGAGTAGCCAGGCTACCAATGAGATCCTGTCTCAAAAACAAAATGAATAAATACTAAAAGAGCAGCAGGGCGTGGTGACGCACACCTTTAATCCCAGCACTTGGGAGACAGAGGCAGGCGGATTTCTGAGTTCGAGGCCAGCCTGGTCTACAGAGTGAGTTCCAGGACAGCCAAGGCTATACAGAGAAACCCTGTCTCAAAAAAAAAAAAAAAAAATACTAAAAGAGCCTCACCCAGGAGCCCAGGGCCATGTTAGCAATCACCCATGTCAAGGCTGGAGAGACGGCTCAGCGGGTAAGAGCTGCTTGCTGTTTCAGAGGTCCTGAGTTCAATTCCCAGCAACCACATGGTGGCTCACAACCATCTGTTAATGGGATCTAATGCCTTTTACTGACGTGTCTGAAGAAGACAGCTACAGTGTACTCATATAAACGAAATAAATAAATCTTTTTAAGAAAGAAAGAAAGAACGAAAACCCATGGCACCCACAAATCCAAAGGTTAGTCCTGCCTTTTGAATCTATAATCCACTGCCAGGAGCAAGGACCCTGGCCCAGCCTCCAGCCTCAGACCAAGCCTATGAACCACGTCACAGCCTCCCGAGATCAGACCCCAGGCCCGTGTCTCAGCCCAACCTTGAAATCACGTCAGAGTCCAGAGCAAGCCCCAGACAGAGCCCAAGTGAAACCTCAGAACCCAGCAAGCACACAGCCACAGCAGATGCAAATGCAGCCATGCTGCCCAGCCCCTCACCGTGAGCAGACTCAGCAGGTCGGGGTTGGCTTGTACGGGTGGGCGAAGGCTGGTCACCATGGCCAACTCCTCCAGAATGCAGAAAAGCTGCCTCATCTTGGCTCCGTTGAGCCGGGTCCGACCTGGATCCAGCCAGTCAGGCAGAGCCAGCTGCAGAGCCACTAAATCCTTGAGGTGCACTCCCAGGATAGGAAAGCGGAAGCCCACGCAGGCCGCCAGCCTGCGCCTGTAGTTGCTGTAGTTGCCAGTAGCTGTCACTAGTTCTGTCAGACCTTCCCAGAGCTGGGGGAAAGGCAGAGTGTCACTCACCCACACCACTCAACCATCCTCCCACTTCAGCCCTGGAACTGTGGGAAGGAAGGGGGAGCAAGGCCAAAGACAGGCAAGAATGTCAAATCCTCCCTTATCAGCTCTCAACATTGCTCTCTCAAACTCCAGGGGCCAAAGCTCACACACAGGTCGTGAGTCCAAGAAAACAACTATGACCAGCTACCATGCATACATATACACGCCAGGAATGAACACAGGTTATCAACATTTAAACACCAGCCTACTGACCAAGAAGGATGTTATTAGGCAGGGTGTTTGGTGATGGCAAACACTGAGGAAAAAACTTAAGCTGAGTCTGGTCACATAAACCCAAAACCCCAGCAGTGGAAAGGCAGACACAGGAGGATAACTATAAATTCTACAGCAAAACTCAAAAAGTGGTTGGGACTGGGGGGAGGGGGGGTCAAAGGAAAAGCTTTGAAAGTCTCTGACCAGAGGTAAAGGCAAGACCGCAGGAGGGCAAGGTCACAGCAAGTTCAGGGACAGTCTGGAATATATGAGACCCCCATCGCAAAAATAAACAAGACCCTGATGTGGACTGGGGAGGCAGAGACAGGTGGATTTCTGTGACTTTGAGGCCATCCTGGTCTACATAGGGAATTCCAGGACAGCTGGGGCTACACAGTGATACCCGAATCCAAAAGAGAGAGAAAAATAAAGAGAAAAAGAGACGGGGAGAAGGGAGAGAGGAATGGAGGGAAGGAAGGAAGGAGGGAGGGAGGAAGGGAGGGAGGAAGAAAGCTAGCAAAATGATTGAGAGGGTAAAGGCTTGCCATCAAGCTTGAAGACCTTGTTCAACCTCCAGGGTCCTCATCATAAAAGGAAAAAACAGACTCCTGCATGTTGTCCTCTGAGCTGCACACAAGAACTGTGGTATGGGCACATGTACACATCCATTATGGGCACATATATACACACTAAATAAGTTAATTTATAAAGAAGAAAACCCTCAAATGTTCAACAATACAGCAAATACTAAATTAGGACAGACTTAACAATAACATGCAACAACAACAACAAAAAAAGAATGATCACCACAGGTCAGGATGGGAAGCTCCTCCCATCACGTGGAATGGAAAGCTCCTCCCACTCATGCTCCTCCCACTCATGCTCCTCCCACCCACGCTCAATGAGACCATCTGAGACAGAAAATCCTATGTGTGTCTAGTATGTCTACTCGGAGGATGGCGGAAATGGACAACAAAGAGCCCCAAGTTTTGCTCTGGGGTACACACACAAAGCTAGGGAGAGAAGGAAAGTTCTCATCCGGAGGTTAAGACCCTGAGCCCTAGCCAGGCACGCCTTTAATCCCAGCACTCAGGAGGCAGAGGCAGGTGGATTTCTGAGTTCGAGGCCAGCCTGGTCTACAAAGTGAGTTCCAGGATAGCCAGTGCTATACAGAGAAACCCTGTCTTGAAAAAAAAAAAAAAAAAAAAAAAAGACCCTGAGCCCTGCTGCAGAGGTCTCCCGAATATCCTTTACAACACAGCAACGTTTTTTAAACTTCTGGATTTTAAAAGGATAGATGGAGTTCAAAGGAAGACAATAAATGTTAAGCTTCGGTCTCCTGCATGCACCCGTGAACATTCACACACTATACAAACACACACACACAATAAAATAAAAAGAAGGAATTGGCTTTGGGACCAAGCAGGCCTGGGGGCGACCCCGGACACTTGCATTGTACAGTTAGAGACCTCGCTCCCCACTTCACGTCTCAGTTTCCTCAACTGTCAGACAAGAACAGTCAAGCCTAGACCCCCAACACTGCACTGGGAAGGCCGCAGCTGTGAAGCACAGGCCCCTCCCAAAATCAGGCACCTTGATGGTGTCAGGGCTGACGTGGCTGTGGGTCTCCTTGAGGCGTGAGATGGAGCTGTGGCTCAAGCCTCCCACGACGGCCATCAGTGTGTTGAAGTTCTGCAGCTGCAGCAGCTTCTGGAAGGCAAATTGAGAGGTGGACATGGCACATGACCGGCAGCCCTTAGGAGAGAAGGGGCGGGGCTCAATGGACACGCGGAGGCTGGGAACGCGGGAAAGGTGGGCACCTCTGCCACATGCACGAAATGTGTGATGACCAGTGCCCGCTGCGTGGCTGTGGGCTTGCTGAGGATCATAAGTTGAACCCACTGAGAGACACTGTTGAAGAGGGAGATGAATCGCTCCAGGACCGGGTTGTCTACAGTGCAGCCATGAGTCACAAAGCTGTGGTAGTCCTGGAACTGAGGACAAGTGGGGTTGGCCTGAGCGCCCTCTTGGCCTCTCCCATCACTGTCCTTCTTGCTAACCCTCCTACTGTCATTTGATGAAACTGCCCAACCATCCCTGGGAACCAGCACACACACATCCCCAGAGTCTTAGCCCTTCCTGGAACTCCCTTCTCAGCCCACACTGCACCCTGACCACAAGCCTTCAGGCCACACCAGGATCTTGCAGAAGGAACGATACTCCAGGTAGGTAAGATGTTCTGCCAGCTCCATAGGCTCCAAGTGATCAAACAACAGGGACATCTTGCGCTTTTTCTGTTCCACGGGGTTCCGCTGGGTCACCTGCCGCTTCCATTTGTAGGTAGGGCTGGGGGGGGGGGGCAGGGGTAGTGAGCCCTGTGCTGGAGATGTCCCCTGCTTCCTGTGACCCCACTCTCACTCAGACATGCCACTCAAACTGACTTGGGACCCAAACAGCAGGAGCCACCATCCTAAGCAGTAACATTCCCCAGGTCCCAGCAACTCCCTCATGTGTCCCCTTCACCACGAGCTCAACACACACTGATGGACAACGTACTCTGTGCCAGGCTCTGTGCTAGGCGCTGGGGTACAGAGATGAGCAAGACACGGTTCCTGCCCTCGAGGAGCTCACATTCTAATGGGGGAGACAGACACAGAAACATACTATCACCGAACAGGAGTCTGCCCAGAGCATGGGGGGTGGGGGTGGGGTAAAGAAAGAATGGCAAATTCTGCTCTGCAAGAGGGGAGCACCCTCGCTGGGCAGGGACTTCACACTTGTGCTGAGTCTGGTGAGAATGGAGGAGTCAGGGCAACAAGAAGGAGCACCATGGAGAGGAAGGATGCAGGACACACAATGGTGAGCAGAGCCCAGGAGCCACAGTATGAAGTATGTGGGAGACAGGACAGGAACGTCAGGCTGGCCTGGCGTCACAAAGGGCCTTAATAGCTGGATGGGTGTTCTGAAGGAGCTAGGGGGGCATGGGAGGTTTTAAAGCAAGAGAGTGACATGACCCTCACTCATTCAATTGAACAGACATTTATTAAGCACATATGGTGTAGCATGCTTTAGAGTGAGCCTTGAACTCCCCCCCCACGCACACACTCTCGATGTCGATGAGGCTGCTGTGCCTGCGGTTCCCTTCTTGGTCTAACAGAGCCTTCAGCTCCTTGATCTGTTCAGCCAGCTCTGGGTTCAAGTCGAACTCTGCTGGGAAGGCTGAGATCCAGTACCTGGTGGAGGGGCAGGCACAGTAAAAGTCATCTAAGGCGGCCTTTCCTTCACCCACCATCCCCAAGTAGACAGGGGGGGGGGGACACCAGGACTGTATTCACCGGCAGAGTGAGGGAAAGCACCTCAAGGGGCATTGTGTTGTGGCGAAATGCACCCATTCCCACCCCACCCCTTCATCCCAGACCTCTGCTTCTCCATCCACAACCCCAGCAGAAACAACACCAAGCAGAACATAAGGCCGGCAGCACACATGGACAGGGTTCCCCGGTAAACCCACGTGGTAGGTCCCCTCAATGCTGTCCACTCCCACAGCCCACATGAAACTTCAAAAGGGTAGCAAGAGGAGGGGCCAGGGCCCAGACTCACCTGACCAAGTGACACGTTTTCATCTGTAGAGAATTGGAGTTGTCCTTCCGGGATTGCTGATAGGTAGGAGGGTTAAGGAAGCATAACAGACTGGAACCCATGGTTAGGAAGAGGGCCCGAGGAGCACCCAAGGGAAGGGGCCTGGGCCCTGAGGCATGGGATGCATGGGGAGAGGGGGAACTGATAGAGCAACTCTTTGGGGGTAGTATCGATGGAGGTAGAGGGCTGAATTTCACCATAGATGGAGAGGAGGACCTGGCCTCAAAGAAGGGCAAAAAGAGGCCCCTGGGGCAGAGCAGGGGCTGATCCTTAGGGGAGTGTGAGACCAAGACCTAGGTAACAGAAGAGCCAAAGTCCTCAGTTAGGAACAGGGCAAAGGCTAGGTCCTAGAAGACTGGACAGTGTCTGAATTGTGGGATATAGGTAGTGTCTGCACTCCAGGTTCTAAGGTCTTGAGCAAGCCAAGCAGAATGGACTCGTGGACAATGGAGCTTGAGCCATGCCCCATCAAGGATATAAGTGGAGCAGTTTCGAAGCCAGCTGAGAGGAAGGTATGTACCAGGGGTGCATCATGAGAAACATGCGCACTAGCTGTGGATCTCGCACCTTTCCGGAGTCATCTGCTCCAAAAGTACAGAAGAAGCCAGCTGAGGTCTGGAGGTTCAGATGCCTGAGCCTAGTCTGCACTCCAGACCTCACCCACCTACTGCATTTCCCAACACTTCAAAGCCAGGAGTGAAAATTGAGAATTAAGTCTGGGTGGATGAGGGGTATCACAGGATTCATAGGCTGGAGGAGGAGAGCTTGGAGCAAGCCCGTCATCCGGAGGGGAACCAGCTGGAGCGGAAGGAGCCTGGGTTCCCCGGGGTCAAGAATCCAGAGGTCATTTCCTGAGTGTTGGGGGAAGGGGCACCCCTTTCACCCGATAAACCAACCCCCATCTGCCGGAAACAGTTCCCAGGCTAGAGATAGAGAGTTCCTCCGGATCCCCCAGGGAGACAGATAATGCCCCTCCCAGGTCAGAGTTGGGACCCCGGGGCCCCTTCCTTGACAAGGGGGTACATTGGGGCACTTCTCTGCAAAATCGAGAAGCTTTTCTTAAGAAGACTTCAAAATAGGAGCCTGGGTAGGTTCTGGCCTGGAGTCTGGTTCAGGGTCCAGCTGGGTGTTTCCTAGTGCTGCAGGCAACTCACCAAAGGCTTCGATGCAGCCACGGAGCAGCTCCTCCACCGTGCAACCCTTGTCCAGGTCCAGAGTGCTCGCCATGGCTGCTGGTGCCAGGGGTCTAAACCCAAGCTACACTCTCAGAGCCTCCCACGGTGCTCAATTCGGACCCCTGTCCTGGGAGAAGTGGGAGTCAGCAGAGGCGCGGGAGGTGGGAGGGAGCGGCTAGGCGCGCAGGAACGGGGCGGAATGGGCACACCCCCTGCTGGGCAGGGACGGAGTTGCCTGCCGCTGCCCCTCCAGGGTTAAACGGTCCTGCCCCGGGATGGTGCAACTCGCTAGTTGAGAAATGGACTAGCTGAGAGGCTTCCGGCCCACCCGTGGAGTCGCGGGAGGGTAGAAGGGTTCTACGAGAAGAAGGGACGAGCCAGGACCCCAGGGGTTAGTTAGTGCCCCAAGCCTCCTGGCGGGCTCTCCTCTCCTTGCATTTGCTCCCCACAGGCACCTGCAACACCCCACAGCTTGACTCTGCACTCCTCCCGCTTCCCCTCCCTTCACAGCCTCCCTTCCCCCGCAGGGTTATTTTGGGAACCCAGTGCCTGAGGGGACCTCGGAGGAATTTCTCCCTGGGATGGAAGGAGGGAGGAGGGAACCCAGGCGTCCTGCCTACAGCTCCCCATCCTGGGCTCCCCGAGTGGGAGGCGGGGCCGTAGCATCCCCAAGGGGCCTGCCCTTGGGGAGGAGGGCTAGAGAGAAGAACATTCCTGGGGCGGGGGTGGGGTAACCCACTGCGGCTGGGAGATGTCAGTGGGAAGCCAAAGCCTGGGAACCGCGGACTCTCAACCCACAAGTACTAAGGTCCCAGGAGTCCCGTCCTAGTCCTTCCAGAATTGCCATATATCTTCCCAACCTGGGCTCCCGCCTTCTCACCCACCCTGCTGCATAGTTAAATTGTGCGTGAGAGCACCGAGTAGGGTGCCCAGAAGGGGCCGCTAGCGCCATGGCCTGCATGACACCATTAATAACCCTGGTCATCAGTGGGGACTATAAAAGCACCCATGCAGGAACAAACACCTATTCTCTAGACTAGGTATTTGCCGAAGGCCAATGACCTACATTAAGTGCAAGAAGACCCTTTTCACACACACAAGGGTCATAGACACCTCCCGTCCTGATCACACACAATAGCACCCACATCCCATACACACCTGCAATGAAAATCCTCAGCCACACATACCCAAGTCCTTTACTTCAGAATGCAAACCCGAATGCAGTTCGCCTCCCAGACCTTCTGTTCCCTTGAACCAGCTCAGCCTCTGATCCCTCGATCACTGACATCTGAACACGTGTGCACACACGCAAAGACAGTGCATCTCCACGCATGTACACTCCCACACGCATCCACATACCCCTGGTTGCGCACACACCCATTCTGCCTCCCCTCCCCCCTCAACCAGGCTCCGGGGCACGCAGCCCCATAGCCTGGGGTTCTTTACATTCCTGGACCTCGCTAAAACCTTGCCCCAAGGAATGGGACCTCGCCCTTACACAGACTCCCCTACATTAGGGAATCCTCCTGAGGACTTCTCAGAGTCGTTCTCTCTTGACTGTTGCTTCCTTGCTGGGTGACCTTGAGAATCATTTAGTCTCTCTGAACCTCAATTTTCCCATCTGTCAAATGGGGACTTGCAGGGAAGAGCCTGGTAGATACGTTTCAGGCGAGCACCGGAATGCCTCGAACGCCCCCCTCCAGCGGGTGACTCTAAATGCCTTAACCCCTCCGCAAGCTCTGTCCACCCAGGACCGCAGATCCCCACCCACCCGCAGTCCCCGCCAGCCTTCTCCTAGGAGATCCCTAGGGGCCGCACCCTCTGTGTCCCACGCCCCACCCGCGCGCGTGCTCGCTCACTCACTCTTGGGACCCGCAGCGCGGACCCTGAACCCTGCCCGGCCCGCGCCACCTCCGTGCGCTCCCGCCCGCCGGCCTCGCTGCGGCTGCGGCTCCCGCCCGCTCTCCGCGCCACGGCCCAGCGCCCTGCCGCCCCGCCCCCTCCCCGCCCCTGCACCCCGCGCCGCGCCTCCTCCACCGGGGACTCCCCCTCTCGCCCCGCGCGCGCCGGGCCCTGAAGCAGATTAACCCCTCCCCTGCCGCCCCAGAGAGCTTAACCGCGGGCGGGGGGTGGGGGGGCTGCACCACTGTTGGCGTGGGGACCGCGTGCAGCAGCCCTCCCCCACCACGACACCCCCGGGCTCTGCGCCCCGCCTGGGTGTCGCACGGAGGAAGCCGGGAGGGGCAGGAAGCGGACTGCGGTGGGGAAGGGGCGCCCCGCCCAGCCCCCCGGTCCGGGTTCCTGTTTTCGAGACAAACCGTTCCCACGGGGTTCACCCTGCCCGGGCCCGAGCGTCTTCCTGCGGGCGGCGGAGACCCGGGCGTGGTGGAGGTCGCGGGCGTGGGGCTGCGGGTCCTTGCGATGGCCTGGGGGAGGGGCTGGGACAGAATGCGAGCTGGTTTTGGTCCAGTGGAGCCTCAAAAAGCGAGGAATGAATGAACGAACACGCGGCTCCCTGGGAACCCAGGCTCGTTGTCTAGAGATGGGGCGAGGGACACCCCACTGGGCAAGAGAGAAAGAGGCATCTACAAATTGGGTAGGTGCTGGAACTGGAAGCCTTGGATGCATGGGCCCAGACAAGGAACTTGGGAGGGGCAGCCACAAGCAGTTCGATCCCTCACAAGCTAGCCTAGGGATAGGTAACAGTTTCCGGCCGTTTAGACTCACTATGAAACCCAGGGCCTCAAAACGCCTTCCGAGGATTGCCCCTCCTTGCCTTGGGCGAGGGAAGCAGTCCTCTGCACTTCAATCCTGGTTTATGTGAGTCTCAGAAGAGGCCCCTTATAGACCTCAGTTTCTCCAGAACCGGGAATATACCACTGTTCTCACCTAAACGGTTTGCGAATGCCCTAAACCCTAACACTCGCCTGGCTTTGAATTTATTTTAGCCACCTGCTAAGAGACCCTAAAACGCCGCAGTGGGGCGGGACTAGAGGCGGAGCCAAGAAGGCGCCAAGCCTCCTCTAGACCCTCCCCAGACAGCCGGGAAGCTCCGTAGTCCGGGAGGATTCGGCCCGAGTACCGACTCCTTGACCCGGTGGGCCCCACCCAGACAGACGCCCCGCCCCCGACCAACTAAGCTGGCCGCTGACCTAGTATGGACACAGCGCTGGGAAGAGAGGCGTGGTGGGCGACACCGGAAAAGGGACTGAGTCCCAGACACCGCCTATGGGCCGCCCCTCTCTCCCCACAGAGGATGCACCTGCCGCGGTGTGTTGGGGGGGGGGGGCGCGGTAAAGAGATGATTGCGCAGCAGCTGTTAAGCTCTCCAAGAGCTAAAAATATTTTGCAACAGAGAGGAGAGTAAGGAAGCTCAGGAAGAGTCTTTTTATTGGGGAGTGGGCGCACTTGGTTAGACCCCATACATAAATAAAAGGAGTAGGGAGTTGAGGCAAATGAAGAGGGCAGGGTCTTAGTCACACTAGGCATCAGGACCTAGAGACTGGGGAAAGTGGGTTCCAAAGGGGGTAGGGTAGAGATGTAATTCCAGAGGCCCACCTCCTGGAGTAGGCCTGATCCCAGGAATTGCAAACAGACTCAAGGGCAGGTATGGGGTCTCCTGTGGAAGCTCAGATCTTCTCATCTGGGGCTGGCAGGCGCTGGCGAGAAGGTTCAACACCCCAGATCTCCCGGGCATACTGGGCAATGGTGCGGTCACTGGAAAACTTGCCAGAAGTGGCTATGTTCCTGATCACCATCCGTGTCCACTCTCTTGGGTTCTGTAGACAGCAAGGAAAGCTCTAGGTTCATTCTGCCAGCAGGCTGGGCCCGCTCTCCCTCATCCTGGCCAGAGTCAAAGCCCTGCCAGCCCCTGGCTGATGGCCTCCTCACCTTGTACAACTCACTGACTTTGTCCTGGCATTTAATGTATTCCTCATAATCTGCAAAGACTTTAAACCTAGAGGAGAAAGGAGAGAGCAGAGCCCTGTGAGGTCAAAGACCATGTCCCTAGTGCAGGCGCAGCAGACAGCAGGAGCCTTCCCACCCACCCAAGCCCTGTTCATCCATGAGCCCCCATGCAGCCTCGCCAGCCAGCTCACCGGTCATGGTGCATGAGCATATTGACAATGTCCTTGAACAGGTCAGGCTGTTTGGGGGAGAAGAAGCCGCTGCTTAACTGTTCGATGATCTGCCGAAGCTCAGGAATTCGGTCGTAGTACTCCTGGGCATTGTACCTGCCAGAGCATACCTGTGATCAAGCTCGCTGCAAAGGGGTCCCCAGCTTCCCAGAGAAAAGCTGGGAAGACCTGAGGCCCAGGGCCTCCCCAGCTCTAATACACTGTAGCTCTGCTCCAACCACTTCATAGATAGAAACACTCAGGCCCAGACAAGACAAAAGACGAATCTGGGGCTGGAGAGATGGCTCAGTGCACCCATGCACACACAAACATACACACCCCTAATTTCAAAAAAAGGAAACACACAGACAAGGCTTGGTTTTCAAGACTCCGAGCAAGGACTCATCTTCCAAGTGCTTGGAGGTCAGGCAGAGTGCTTGCCTGGTATGTAAAGGGCCCTGGCTTCCATCCCCAGCTCTACCACACAACAAAACAAAACAAAACACCTTCCATGAATGTATTTGTCCATTGTCCCAAACCCATCTCTAACAGGCACATCCTTGGACGTGGCCTCTAAGTTCCCACAATCAGACCAAGGTCATTACGCTTTTGAGGTAATGTCCACTCACCCCCCATCTTAAACCCATCACAAAGATGGCCTACCCTCACTCCCTGACTCTCTGTCCCCTTCTGGTCAACAGCAGAGTGTCTCTCTTTCCGCAGTGATCCCAGATCCTTGTATTACCCTGCTTTTTGACTCTCTTTGCCTGGCACAGTCTCCACCTGGCTCCCTACCCTGTCCTCGGCAGTCATATTGTTTTCAAGTCTGGAGTCTGGTCTTGAACATCCCAGATCTCACTCGATGCACCTTTAGGCCCAGAAAACAAAATCTGAAATTTCTTTCATTGATTTGTTTGTGTGTTTGTTTTCCTTTCTTTTTTCCTGAGGCAGGGTCTTACTCCATAGCCCTGTCTGGCCTAGAACAAGGCTACCTTCAGACTCACAGAGATTCACTTGCCTCTGCCTCCAGAGTCAAAGGTGTGCACTACTGTGCCCCATTCAAAGTCTGAAATTTCTAGAAAAAAAAAAAAAAAAAAAAAACTTTCAGCAGTAAATGCCAGCTCTCTGAAGCTGTTGGTAGAAGTGTAAACTGGTACCAACCTTCCAGAAGCATTTGAAACTCTGTGCCAGAGACTTAGGAACTCTCACATGTTTGTCTCTGTGTGGGGGTGTGAGTGTGCCTCACCAGGGAAGATAAGCTTCAGGGGCCCTTCACCACCTCTCTTTCTTGTTTCTGAGACAGGGTAAGTCAGGTTAGCCAGCCTGCCGGCTTCCGAGCCTCCAGTCTCCCATCTGTGCCTCCCTTTTTCTACAGGCTTGCTAGGATGACACAAATTTGTGTTATGCTTCTACGTGGGCTCACGCCATCAGACTTGTCCACAAGCACTCTGCTCTACTGAGCCATAAGCCTGGTCCAAGAACGTTTTGATTCTAATATTTATTCCAAACTCACCCCGCCCCCATCATAAAACCCACACCAGCACTCAGGAGGCAGAGGCAGGCAAATCTTTTGAGTTCGAGGCCAGCCTGGTCTACAGAGTGAGTTCCAGGATAGCCAGGGCTACACAGAGAAACCCTGTCTCGGAAAAATCAAAAGATCAAAAGAAAGACCAGTGTGCTTTGCACACTACATAAAGCAGTGGACTGGGCGGTAGCCTAATATACTTTTGTTTTGTTTTGTTTCTTTTTCTTTTTGAGATAGAGTTTCATTGTATAGGCCTGGATGTTCTGGAACTTGCTGAATAGACCAGGCTGACCTTGAACTCAACAGTGACAAGCCTGCCTCTGCCTCCCAAGTACTAGAACTAAAGGCATGAGCTACAACCACCGCCATGGCTTCCCTAATAATTCTCAATGGAATAATCAAACAACTGGGTATTGATTGGAAAGTTTGCTCCCTGCAGTAACATTTACAACAGTTCAATTTTAATGCCCTGGGGTTTAGAATTAGTTACACTATACCTTGGCTGAGGAGCTGGAGAGATGCCTCAGGCACTAAAAGTTGATCTTCCAAGAGACCAGGGTTCAATTCCCAGCACCCACATGGCAGTTCACCACTGTTTGTAACTCCTGCCCTAGGGAATCCAACACCCTCTTTTGGTCCCATGGCATAGGGCACAGACATATGCAAGTAGAACACAGATGCACGTAAGTTTAAAAACATTTTTAAAAATATATAGCTTGGGGCTGGAGAGATGGCTCAATGGTTAAGAGCATTGACTGCACTTCTAGAGGTCCTGAGTTCAATTCCCAGCAACCACATGGTGGCTTACAACTATCTGTAATGGAATCTGATGCCTTCTTCTGGTGTTTCTGAAGACAGTTATAATGTACTTATATATAAAAAATAAATAAAATCTTAAAAATACATATGTACATATAGCTTGACTGTATCATGGAGCACTAAATAAACATTTACAAATTGTGTGTGTGTGTGTGTGTGTGTGTGTGTGTGTGTGTGTGTGTTTATGTACATTTGCAATCCCAGCACACAGGCAGAAGCCAGAGGAGAGGAGTTCAGGGCTATCCAGGGCTACATGAAGCATGTGAGATTACAGATTACAGATGCCAGGTTTGGGGGTTTTGGTTTTGGTTTTGGTTTTGGAGACAGGGTTTCTCTGTGTGGCCCTGGTTATCTTGGGACTTGCTTTGTAGACCAGGCTGGCCTCAAACTCACAGAGAGGAACCTGCCTCTGCCTCCGAGTGCTGGGATTAATGGCCTGCACCACCACACTCGTACCAATTATTTTCTTTGATGTTTTGTATCTCTCATTTTTGTTTGTGATATGTGCATGTGAACCCAGAGGTGGACAGTAGGTGTCTTTAATTTCCTGGGGCGTGGTCTCCAACTGAACTCTGAGTTAGCTAATTCAGCTATTCTAGCTGGAAGACTTGCTTCAGGGTTTTTCCTGCCTGGCTTTCATTGGATGTGGAGATCCAATCTTTGGTGCTCATGGCAAACACGCTCTATTGAGCCCCCTCCCCACCCTTGCACTTTTCCTGTTAATGACCATGGTGTGTGTGTGTGTGTGTGTGTGTCTGTGTGTGCATGTGTGTGTATGTGTGTATATGTGTGTATGTGCCTGTATGTACGTGTGTGTATGTGTATGTGTATGTGCATGTGTATGTGTGTGTATGTGTGTATGTGTCTGTATGTATGTGTATATGTGTGTATGTGTGTGCATGTGTGTATGTGTGTATGTGTCTGTGTGTGTATGTGTGTGTGTAGGCTAGGCTGACTGGTCTCTTTGCTCTACCATCCCAGAGTTGGGACCACTTTTCATGTAATTTAAGTGGCACCCACGTATTATCCTTATTTAAATTTTTCACAATTGGAGACTAGAGATGTGGCTTAATGGTTAATAGTGTTTGCTGCTGTTTCAGAGGACCTGAGCTCTGTCCCAACATCCACAGCAAGCAGTTCATGACCATCTGTAACTCCAGCCTCAGGAGAGCCTACATCTTCCTCTGGCTTCTGCATACATATGGCATTCACTCACATAGGCCCCCAACATAAACATAAATAAAAATAACAAAAGCAAATATTTTTTCTAAAAAAAAAAAAAAAAAAAATCACATTTGGACTGGCAAGATGACCCACAGGTTAAGAGTGCTGGATGTGGGCCCGGCTTGGTGGTGCACACCTTTAATCCCAGCACTTAGGAGGCAGAGGCAGGTGGATTTCTGAGTTCGAGGCCAGCCTGGTCTACAAAGTGAGTTCCAGGACAGGCAGAGCTACACAGAGAAACCCTGTCTCGAAAAAACAAACAAACAAACAAAAAGAAAAAATAAAAATTAAAAAAAAAAGTAATGTCAGGAAAGTGCTTGCTTTGAAGGGTCACTTTAGCACTGTAAGTCTTTGTCCCTTTCTGCTGCAGCGTCCAGAAAACTAATGATTTCATTTTACCTCCAATTTCACAATAATATTAAATTCAACTTTCTTTTTCTCCCATCCTGTTACTTCCTTCTTTCTCCTCTCTTTAACCTTGCTTGCCACAAGCTCCCTTTCTAGTTTCCAGTGTCTCAGCAATCATAACTAAGATGTTGCACAGGCCGGACAGTCTCTCCCTGCATGCCTCTTGACTGTGAGCTATTCACTCTGGCACTCCTGCCCCATACCCTCTCTGGTCCAGCCTTTCCACGTCCTCCACTCGCATGCCGAAGATGAAGAAGTTCTCCTCCCCTGCCTCCTCTGCCATCTCCACGTTGGCACCGTCCATGGTGCCAATAGTCAGAGCCCCATTGAGCATGAACTTCATGTTGCCAGTGCCTGAGGCCTCGGTGCCCGCGGTGGAGATCTGCTCTGAGAGGTCGGCAGCGGGAATAACTGTGGGATGGCAGCAAAAACCCAAAGTCAGCCCCAGGAAGAGCCCTGCCTGGCTGAGTTAGGGCCCAGAACTATGAGAGTTTACCATCCCAGTCTCTCATCCTCAACCCAGCCTTTTATAGATTACAACCTGAACCGGTCCCTCTGCTGTTTTTGTTGTTTGACACTGGGTTTCACCATATAGCCCTGACTAACCTGGAACTCCCTGTGTGCACCAGGCTAGCCTTAAACTCACTGTGTGATCTTTTCATTGATAGAGTTTTTTCAGGTTTTCTTTGGTTTCCTTGTACATGTATGGTGTGTGTCTGCACGCATGTGCGTACATCTATATATGTGTGTGTGTGTGTGTGTGTGTGTGTGTGTGTGTGTGTGTTTGGTGTAGTCTTCCTCGGTCATTTTCCATCTTATTATTTTTTAAATAATTTTTATTTTATCTTATTTTATTTTATGTGGATGGGGCATTTTGCCTGCATGTATATGTACCACATGCATGCAGTGCCTGAAGAGGGCATCAGATCTCCTAGGCTGCAGTTACAGAAGGTTGTAAACTGCCATGTGGGTGCTGGCAATCAAACCCAGATCATCTGGAAGAACAACCAGTGATCTTAATCACGGGACCATCTCTCCAAGCCCTCTCATTTCTTCTTTACCCTGACCAGAGGCCAGGAAGAGATGGCTAAAGCCTTCTCTAGCACTGAGCCAGCCAGAGCTCCCCCGCAGCCATGGCTGCACGCACCTTTCTCAGCCAGGGAGACTCGATAGTTCTCCAGGAAGATCACTCGGAGGCGGTCTCCTACCGCAGGGTCGTGGTTGACCACATCTCCAATGGCAGTGATAAGCTTGATGATCATCTTAGCCATGTGGTACCCGGGTGCAGCCTGTGGGGCAGTCTGGGGTCAGTGTTTCACCCTCCTTCCCACACTTTGATCTTGTGACTGCCCAGGCCTATGTTCAAGACACAGGGCCAATCTTCCCTATGTTTCTCACCTTGCCTCCGATCATGATGGTCCTCGGCACCATGAACCTACTGGGCTCCCTTTTGATGCCTGTCGAGAAGAGAAGCATCAGGCCTGGATGCTTAACAACACAGGCAGCCACAGGCAGGGATGTTACATGGACAGTGCCAGCATGGGCTGATCACTTTGTTCTATGGCTCTCGGGTCTGTTCTGTGATGTGGGGTGTGATGGTTAATGCTGTCTGCTTGACAAACTCTAGAATCACCTGGTGAGGTGTGGGGAAGGCAGGCCTCTGGCCATGTCCATAAGAGATCGTCTCCATTACATTAACCGAGGGGTGGGGACGCTTTTCCCTAAATGGGGTATTCTGTACTGTGTGAGAGTGGAGAAAGCAAGTGAGATGAAGGTGAGATGAAGGTAAAGGCACTGGCTGCCAACTCTGATGCCCTGAGCTCAAACACACAAGGACGCACAAGGTAGAAGGAGAGAACTAACTCTCTCAAAAGCTACCCTCCACAGGTGTGGTGAATTATGGCATGCACACATACACACAACACATATACACACATACACACAACACGCAATAAATGAATAAATGTGAAAAAAAATAATATAAGCACGGAGGATCTGCCGGGCATGGTAGCACATGCCTTTAATCCCAGCACTTGGGAGGCAGAGGCAGGCGGATTTCTGAGTTTGAGGCCAGCCTGGTCTACAGAGTGAGTTCCAGGACAGCCAGGGCTACACAGAGAAACCCTGTCTTGAAAAACCAAAACCAAACCAAACCACACACACACACACACACACACACACCACCACCACCACCAACAACAACAACAAAAACCCAAAAAACAAAAAACGGAGGATCTGACAGGACAGTGCATGCCTTCAGCCCCAGCACTCAGCAGGCAGACAGACAGATCTCTGTGAGCTCAAGGATAGCCTGGTCTACACAGTAAGATCCAGACAAGCTAAGGCTACACAGTAAGATCCTACCTCAGAGAAGGGGGAGGGGAGAGCCACCGGCATGCATGCATTAATCCACTGCTCTCATTCTCTGCTCTTGACTGAAGACAGTGTAACTAGCTGCTTCAAGTTCCTGCTGCCTTGACCTCCCCACAGGGGCAGGCTGCCATGGGGAATGCTAAGCCACGCAAAACCCTTTTTTCCCCAAGTGCTTTTGTTGGAGAATCTTCTGACAGCAATAGGAAATGAAACTAAGACGTGGGAATACCACAAATTCTAAGGGTAGTCACCAGCCCCCAGAAGATGCCACTGGTGGCGCTCTGGGAGAAGCCAGGCCCTGGGGACTGAGTTGGGTGGGTCCCAGCCACTCACGGTTATACAAGGTGATGATGTGAAGGCAGTTGAGAAGCTGGCGTTTATATTCATGAATCCTTTTCACCTGGACGTCGAAGAGCGAGTTGGGGTTGATGTGGACTTTGTATTCCCTCTCGAGGTACGCAGAGAACTTCAACTTGTTTTCCTACAGATTGAGGAGGCAGAGGGCTCACCAGAGGGGCTTCAGCTTCAAAAAAACCCTACAATCTCATTGTTTTCCCCTCACATAGACCAGGAAAGCAGATGCTACGAACGACTTCCCTCAGCCCCTGCACCAAGGCTGACATTATTAACCATTGCCAGCATTCTCTCCACGATAGCAGACAGCCTCCCACCACAGCCGGCCTGGTAGGAGAGATGGACTCCAGTGGCCTCTCCTGACCCAGCCATCGGGTCCCTTCCTGTCCTCTCCAGATGCTAGCCCTGAGGCGAGGGTCCCAGGTTGCGGGGCCTCCCCACCTGTTTCACTTTGGCCACGTCACGGATAAAGGCTTCATCATCCACATAGGAGAGCAGCTTGCGCAGCTGGTCCAGGTCTGAGATGTACTCCTCACCAATGCGCTGTGGGAAGACAGCTTTCAGCCAGGACCACCTCCATCCTGGCCTCTGTCCTCCAGGCTAACTAGACCCTTCCACCTTGGACTTCTCCTCCCAAAGCCTCCTAGCCAGAGGAAAGTGAATACAGCCATCTTTCTCCTGCACTAACACGGAGCCCCTCCAGTGACTGCTCCACCTGACCCCAGCAGGCCTCCTGACCTCTGCCCTTTCCTTCTGTTGGCCTGACCTGGTCCAGCCTCCCCACCAAACCCCTGCCTCTCTGCAGTCTCCTTTCTTTTTTTTTTGGTTTTTCGAGACAGGGTTTCTCTGTATAGCCCTGGCTGTCCTGGAACTCACTCTGTAGACCAGGCTGGCCTCGAACTCAGAAATCCGCCTGCCTCTGCCTCCCAAGTGCTGGGATTAAAGGCGTGCACCACCATGCCCGGCGTGCAGTCTCCTTTCAGATGTGACAGCACTTTCCATTAGACTGAGAACTCTCACAGGTTGGCCTAGATAGCCAGGCCCTCCATTAGCCAGAGGGCAAGCTTGTTTAAGTAGGAAAGCAGTGTCCCTTCCTCCAAGTGGATGCCAGCCTTGGGAACACAGGATTGTAGTCCTGAGCTGGGGCCATTGTATAGGGAGCTACACACTTGACTATCTTGTAGTGACCTCTATTGGTCCTATCAGCCATACCGTGATCTCTCACCTCAGCAATGACCTCTGCCAGCCCAGGGTTACACAGAACCAGCCAGCGCCGAGGGGTGATGCCATTGGTCTTGTTCTGGAACTTGTGAGGCTCCAGCTCATAAAAGTCCTTGAAGCTGCAGGTTAGGATTGGGTGAGAGTCACCATTAACCTCTGAAGCGCCCTCCTACCTGGCCTCTACCTGAGGCTTTTTTTTTTTTTTTTTTTTTTTTTTTTTTTTTTTTTTTTTTTTTTTTTTTTTTTTTTTTTTTTTTTTCTGAAAAAGGCTTGGATGCAGGTGCTGACCTGGGGCAGGTAGGGGTGCTGTGTGTAAGAGGGCGTCATCTGGGACAGGACTGTACTGGGAAGAGGCTAGTGTGTTCTAAGAATGGGTCACTAGTGAGGTGGGTGAGATGGCTCAACGTGATGGTCGCTTGCTGCTAAGTCTGCCCTGAGTGAGCAAACAGGGTGGAAGGTCACTCAGGGGAGGGGTCTGCCTAGGAAATCCTGGCTGGTGTCAGGTGAAGGGGCGGGGCCTATACGCAGCGGAAGTGTGGTATAGCGGAGCTAGTGGAGATGCTTACATGGTTTTCTTGAGGATTTCCGAATGGATGCGAGCCACACCATTGACTGCGTGAGAGCCAGCAATGCACAGGTGTGCCATGTTGATGCGTTTCACCGCTCCTTCCTCCACGAGTGACATGCGCCGCAGCCTATCTACGTCCCCAGGGAATGCGGCCGCCACCCGCTGTGCCCCCAAAGAAACAAAAGCTAAGACCAGGATTCGGATCCAGAATTAGTCTCCAGGCACCATCCCCGCCCCCAGCTCCCTCAACCCCACAGACTCAGCCCATAGGCTTCCTGACTTCAAGGCTGGGGCCCCTCTCCCACGTCGCCACCAGCTCACGTTAAGGAAACGCTGGTTGATCTCGTAAATGATCTGCAAGTGGCGGGGCAGCAGTGTCTCCATGAGGTGCACTGGCCAGCGCTCCAGGGCTTCAGGCAGCACTGTGTGGTTGGTGTAGGCACAGGTCTTCACTGTCACGTCCCAGGCCTGGCGTACAATGCAGGAAGTCGGGACAGATGATCTCCACACACTGTGCAGCGAATGGCACCCCCCAGGGCCCAGATGGGTTTCAGCGAGCCCTCTGGTCTACAGTCCTTGTTCAGCCCTCTGCTGACCTTCCTCCTCACACTAGGAAGGAGACCCTGGGACAGAGTGGCTCCTGTAGGGGTGAGGTGGCTGATACCCACCTTGTCCCAGTCCAGTCGTTCCAGGTCTACCAGAATCCTCATCAGTTCTGGGATGGCCAGAGACGGGTGGGTGTCATTGAGCTGGATGGCCACCTGTAGGGGAAGAGTGGCAGTCAGGATGGGTTCCAGACCAAGGACTATTGTGAGTGTTCCTTGCCCCTTCAGAGTCCCCAAAAAGCCAGACGAAGTTCTGTGGCTGGGCTGGGACCAGGCATGGTGGCAGCTGGAGCGGTGTCCCTGGTGCCTGAAGATCCTGAGCTGAGCAAGCCATCCCCCACAATACACTCCCAGCCTCCACTTATCTGTAAAGTGAGGCTAGAAGGAGGAGGCCATGGGACTCTAGAGAGAGAGAGGGAGAGACAGAGGCCTTCAGGCCAGCAGCCTACCTTATCAGGGAAGGCATCGAAGTTTGTGCGCACAGGATCTCGGCTGCCAAACTTGGAGGACTTGAAGCGCCGGATGATGTCCTGGAGGGTGGCAGCCACCACAAAGTACTCCTGCTTCAGCCGCAGCTCCTTCCCTTCAAAGAACTAAGATACAAGGCAGAGTGCAGTTGAGATGGCAGAGGGTGGGCCCTAAACGACTGTGAGTGTGACCAGGAGAGCCCCTACCACACAAGGTCCCAGAGCCCTAAACTACCCCCACCTCCTGGACCCAGGGGGTCTTTGCCCCACCAAATAACTACAGCAGGTGATATCAGAAAGACACAGATAAACAAGGAGTCCTGTGGGTGTTCCCCAGGAAAACAGTTCTCAGGAAATGTCATATCCCAGCCCCTCCCTCAGCACCCAAAGGACTTGATAGGACACACAGGGACAGTAATAAAGGACTAGGACAGTCACAAAGGTCCCCTGGCTCCCCTGTCCCTCCCCAGGGCTTCCAGTTTCCAGTCTGAAGGGCAACGTACATTATCATTGGGGTACAAAACTCGAGAGATGTTCTCAGCCAGGTTTCGGTCCAGCACAGCCTGGATGTAGCCGCCAACATTGACTGAGGGACAAAATGGGTCAGGATGAGGCTGGGGCTGGGCATGGGCCAAGCAGGGGGTAACAAGGGCTGCCAGCTACCAGCAGAGGGACTCACAGTCCTTGAGGTTGAAGTCATTAGGTGCCTTGGCCGACCAGAGGCGCATGGTGTTGACAACGTTGTTCCGATAGCCGGGCACAGGAGTGTCATAGGGCATAGCCAGCACTACCTACAGGGGTTACCCAAGTCAGAAGCTGGACAGGCTGCCAGGGTCCAGCCCTGAGCAGGGCCTGAGTCTGGTTTGTGGGGCCTCTCCCACCAAGAGCTGAAGTTCAAATTGCTGCCATTGAACTCTGCCAATGCCCAAGGGAGACTACAGTTCCCCCTGTGGGGCTTAGTAGCTGGGTTCCCAGAAGCCCAGCCACTGGAGAAGCTAAGATCAGAGGATCACAAGTTCAAGGCTTGTGTAGATTACTGGGTGAGTTCAAGACCAGTTTGGGCAATGTAGCGAGGCCCTTGTCAAGTAAAAAATAAAAAGGGGCTGAGGATATAGCTCAGTGGTACATTACTTGCCAAACAGGTGCAAGGACCTCTCAGTCCCCAGTGCTGCAGTAAGTAATTACATAAGTCTCTCCGGCATCCCACGGGAAATCCCAACACCTGCCTGCTCTGACTGTCATGAAGATTATGGGAAGGGAGAAAGTGACAAATGCAGAAGCCAAAGCATGCTTCTGTTGGCGGCTGCTCCACAGCCCGGCCTCACCAAATGAGACCAAACTGGACTCAGGAGAGGGCTGGGGGATCTCAGGTTCAGGATGAAGATCACGCAGGGGTCAATTCTATCCAGAGGTCTTACATCTAGGAAGCCACTGGGCTAGTTAGCAGTAACCAATGCCAGCCAGCCCTGCCTCCCATGATCTATAAGTACCAATTTGCTACACAGAACTGCCAGCTACCACAGTGACAGTGACACCTCCAGAGTAGTCTCTATATGGGGCCTCAGCTTGCCTCCCAGACACCAAGTGATACCCTTGATGGGGCACAGGGGAATGCAGGTGAGAAAGACAGAGGGACTGTCTGAACAGACAGCAGGTGGAAAGCCAGAGGGAGCCAGGTCTGCAAACTCTTCAGCCAGAGCTAACTGTGCCAGGCTGTCTGAGGCACCTAGCCTGTGCAACAGCAGCAGCCCTGACTGGGCCCAGGCCTAGATCAAAGAGCACCAAACACCATTGCCAAAGGTCTAGGGGTCCCCATGCAGCCCTGGAGGAGACTGATAACTGCAGCCACATGTAAGAGGGAGCCAAGGACTGGGGCATCCAGGTGGCCTTTCAGACTCTCTCAACTTGCTGTGTGGCTGTGGGCATGCCAGTGCCCAGTGCCACCCAAGAGGCTCCATTTTCTTCCCTGCCTCTCTCTCGGGGCTGCTGCCTTCATCAGATCCCTGGCACACATACGCAGAGATGACTACCATCACTGTGCTAAGTCAGGGTGGAGTGCTGCTGGAGGAGGAACATTTCATTCCTCCTTCCAGGGGTTGAACTTTGCCTGCCCTCCTGGATAACCCTGGCTGGCATCTCCCCTCTCTGGCTGTGTGACTCCAGTAACTCTCCTGACCTTTCTGAGCCTCAGTGCCCTCCTTTGTAAAATAGCAGGGGGTTCAGTACCCTTCTGCCTCTCTTTCCATGTCCTGTTTTCTCAGGGAGCTCCCCTTCCTTTCTGCCTCTCACGGAGTCCCGTTCCCCCACACCCACCCACACCCACACCCACCCTGCCAAGAGCCTGTGGCCATGTTCAGCCTCACCTGTGTGTCCACCCACTTGGCACCCTGGCTGGTGTGCTCCACTCGGCCATAGAAGTGCACAGGCAGCGTGAACTCTGGGCGGGCCTTCTCCCAGGGGTTGCCATAGCGAAGCCAATCGTCTGCTTCTTCCATCTAGAGGATGGGGGAGGTCGTAGGTAACAGGAGCTCCAGGTACTCGCATACTGTGGGTCACCCAGCAGGACACAGTGTGTCCTAAGCATTCCACAGGGGAGGATCACAGGGGTCACCAGGCTTTGAAGCAAGGGGCAGGAGGGAAGGATGTTTATCTGAGGAGCTGGGGTGGGTTCTGGACCTATCCAGAGATAAATGACTGAATGAAGACCCTCTATTGTGACTAAGTAGCAGGAGGTTGGGGTCTGGATGGCTTACCTGCCAGCCCCCACAGATCTTCTGATTAAAAATCCCAAACTCATAGCGGATCCCGTAGCCATAGGCTGCAAGCCCCAGGGTAGCCATGGAGTCCAAGAAGCAAGCTAGGCATACAGAGGAATGAGTATCAGGGATCCAATGTGAGAAACTCCTCTGCCCCACCCCCTCAAGTTATGGACTCACCTGCCAGGCGTCCCAGGCCCCCATTGCCCAACCCTGCATCCTCCTCGATTTCCTCCAGCTCCTCCATGTCCAAGCCCAGCTAAGGGAAGGGGAGGCAGCAATCAGGCCCGAATGCCAGCATAAGAACCGCTCCCCCACAACCTTAAGTGCTTCCCCCACCTGGTAGGTGGCCTCATCACAGGCGTTCTCCAAGGCCAGGTTCACCATGGTGTTTTGCAGTGTCCGGCCCATGTAGAACTCCAAAGACAGGTAGTAGATCCTCTGCTCAGAGACAGGCAAATGAGGAAGAGGGATCAGGGCCACCCACTGACACTTCTCACCCTCCTGCCCTCCTGCCAGGCCCCAGCATGTCTCATCTCTGTCACCAGCTCTTTTCTGCCTGCTCAGAGTAGCTATTTCAGACTTTGGGGCCCAACAAAGGTGTTGGTCCCTGTGTTCCTTTGAAATGCCTTTCCGTCTGGCTTGGTTTCTCTTTTAGAGAGTAAGGCTGGCCAGGCCTATCTCAGGGGTTAAGGTGCTTGTGAGAAGTGGGGACCCCTTTTGAGGTATTGAGAAGCAGCTTTGAGTGCTCCCCAAGAAGACCTTGCCAAAGCCTAGAGGAAAAAGTCATTTTCAAGGTCACACAGTGACTCAGGGCTGGAACTGCCTTCTGTCTGTGCATGCTGCTCCCCCTATCCCCTAAGCCTCAGTCCAGACACGAGCAGAAGTATGAAGATGCTGAAGGCACAGCCTCCCCATTTCCTGGGTCCCTCCCTGCTCCCCCCCCCAACTCTGGTTGTGCGGTGTTAGGTTCCTGACATTTACCAATGACCCTACCAGATACTTGATACCTGTGATGCCAGCTGCCCCAGCTTTGCCCTGCCTGTGGCACAAGCAGACTGTACTGTGCACACATCTGATGACATGTCCTTCCACGCCAGGTCCAAATCAGGCCACAGGGGTATACATTTCCTGCCTACCAGCAGTCCCTCCAACCCTGTCTAGCATGTGCAACCTACTCCCAGCACCCTTAGGTCTCCCTCCTCAGTATTCTGTCCAGCACCCCTAGATCCTCCAATCCCAAACTCCTAAAACAGCAATTTATTTTTCTGAAGAAAACTTGGGCCTCAGTAAGGGGCTGCCACATGCTTGAGATGTCTCGGCTCTCTGCCAGGCCCAACTCCCTGCTAATTCCCACCCAGGGTGTCCCCTCCTGTAGCACCTTGGGGTCCTTTTCGTAATAATGCTGCTGTGTGCGGATCCAACGTCCCACGAGGTGGTCCCGGACAGTGTGGGCCAGTGCAAAATAGTAATCTCTCGGAGTCGCCACATTACGATCCTTGACCAAGGTGAAATGCAGATGGCGGTTGAAGTTCTTTTTCAGCTCAGACACATTTTCCACTCCGGCTAAGCCACGAACGCTGATTTGCTTTCTCTTATCCTGGTCTGAAAGAGGCCTGGACATGGCTGCAGGAGGGTGGGCCGAAGTGGACAGAAGATGGTCTCCTGGCTGCCTCCAACCAGGGAGTGGAGCTGCCCAGCTGTGAGGGGATTTAAAGCCTGGCTCAGGGCAGCAGGCCACACCTCCCTGGACGTGGGAGGGTCTTGGCCGTGAAGCTCGGGGAGCTATTTTGGGGGGAAGCGGAGAGGAGAGGGAGGAACAAGCTCTCCACAGCCCAGAGAGGGGTGTGTTCATAGCTGACCCACTTCTTCCAGGTTTCCTAAGCCTTCTGGCCTTATCCACTGGCCCCTGGCTTTTGGAAAACTGGAACAGGGGGACCAATTTGGAAGGCCTGAGGCTTGCCTAAAGCATTCTGGTTGAGACTTTGTCTAAGACATTATCCAATCTGGGGCCTTTCTTGAGCTACAGATGAAAGGTGGGACTGGATTGCAGATCCTCTTTAGAGAGGCCAAAGGGTTGTCACAAGTACAGGACACTTTCTCCTTTCCTCCGAGCAGCAGGGTTTGTATGTGACATCTGCCTAGAGTACCACCAGTGGGGCATGACGAAGTGGCTATCAAGCTGGTCACAGCCACTTCTCACTGGGACATGGTTCATGGCTGCACTGAGCTATGGAGGTTGTGAGCATGGGCAGCAGAACCATAAGCTGAGTGTGTGTCCTAAGCAGAGGCACTGCTAGTACAGAGGAGTCTAGCAGCCATGGAGAGAGACCAAGCCCCTGGATTGCAGGGAGCGCTGTCGGGGAGGAGAGATGCCTGGGGAGGGGGGAGAGCCACTGCTTCCACCCCACCCCCACCAAAGCCTGGTGCTTCTGAGCTTCCCCCTGTCAGCTGTCCTTCAAGGAGCTCTGAAGTGACCTTTTCCGGAGGGTATGGTCGGGTTACAGGACAGCTTTGGCTGAGGCTGCAGCCTGAAGCAGGGGCTACTGGGAACTATAGTCCTGTGGTCTGCGTGTGTGTGTGTGTGTGTGTGTGAAAGACAACAATCCTCAGGAGTTCATAACATGGGGTAAATGGGGTGTCACCAGTCCAGAATGCTACTTAGGAAGCTGATACAGGAGGACTATAAGTTCGAGTCTTCTATTTTTAGTTTTCATTTTGTTTATGTATGGTGTTTCAAGACAGGGTTTCTCTGTGTTGCCTTGGCTGTCCTGAAACTTGCTCTGTAGACCAGGCTGGCCGCCAACTCAGAGATCTACCGGCCTCTGCCTCTTAGGTGCTGGATTAAAGGTGTGTGCCATAATAGAACGCTCAATTTCTACCATCACAAAACCCAACAAACTAACCAACTCCTGGATAACAGCGGGAGGTGACTAGAGGCTCTCTCCTGTTCTCACGCAGGCTCTACAGTGGGCAGGTATTTTGTGTTAGCTCTGTGACTTCAAGGAGCATTTTCTATCTCTTTTCTCCACTCACCCACCCGTACTAGGCTCTCCCTTCTAGTCCTAGGCTGTCTCCATTTGCAGCCCATGAACTGGTCCCAGCACTATCTTGCTGTGTGTCCATAGGCTGGTTGTTTTACTGGACTGAATCTTGGACTCCTTTATTAAACGTATAATCTTGAATAAAATTCCTGCCTCATAAGCTGTTGACTCCTAATTGTGGAGTGGAAGGAAGACAGACTCCTTCTTCTTTGAGGGAACAGAACCTAGGCTCTCAGGCTAATTCAAAAGCTGGCTGTGCCTCCAGAGTAGCAGGCTGACTGAGGGGAAGAACTGGGTGTTCTACTCTGAAGGCCAAGAAGTTGGATAACTTCAGGATGCTACTGAACTGGTCTCTGGGATAGCCAAGCATTTTCTGAGAACTTTCTACCCTTCAGCAGGTGGGGTTTTGGAGTCCCAGGCTGCTTAAACTGTGTGGCCTAACCTGCAAGCCACTCAGGTCTTTTCAGGCTAAGCTCTGACTGCCCCTACCGTGGGCACAATGCCTTGCTGACTTCCCGGAGCCAGGTTATCAAATATAGCATCCAGGAAGCAAACACAGATGCTTACACAGATGGAGTGGGAATATAGCATGGACATTTTTCTCTACATTTTCCAGTGCCTAGGACCTTGTGCGTGTTAGGCAAGTACTCTACACAGAGCTACGTTCCCCCGCTCTACTTCCATCTTTAGTTCTTTAAGTTGAATTTACTATTGTGTAAATGTGAGTACACAGAGGTAGGTCAAAGGACAATTTTGGCAAGTCTTGCCAGCCACATTTTAGTCTTTCATAATTCTCATTTTTCAGATGTTTATTAGTATTATGTACAATAATGGCTTTCATTACATCATGCATATATATGTATATATTTTGATCATATTCACTCTCCATACCTCTCCCTTAATGGATCTCACTTCTTTTTTTTTTTTTTTTTTTTTAAGAAAAAATTTTTTTTTTTTTTTTTTTTTTTTTTTTTTTTTTTTTTTTTTTAAGAAAGAAATGCTTTTTTTTTTTTTTTAAGATTTATTTTATTTATTTAAGTACACTGTAGCTGTCTTCAGACACTCCAGAAGAGGGCGCCAGATCTTGTTACGGATGGTTGTGAGCCACCATGTGGATGCTGGGATTTGAACTTATCACCTTTGGAAGAGCAGTCGGGTGCTCTTACCCGCTGAGCCATCTCACCAGCCCTCTCACTTCTGATTCTCAACTAGCCAGTCTGCTTCTGTCGTGTGTGTGTGTGTGTGTGTGTGTGTGTGTGTGTGTGTGTCCCAGTGAAAACCATCATTAGGGCACTAGGGCTGCTGGTTTATAGAAGCATGGATGAAAGGTCTTTACTGGAGCATGGACATCTTTTTCTTT
>LR749531.1:171756-273653 GCA_902729485.2 Mus minutoides | reverse complement strand
TGTAGCTGTCTTCAGACACTCCAGAAGAGGGCGCCAGATCTCGTTACGGATGGTTGTGAGCCACCATGTGGTTGCTGGGATTTGAACTTATCACCTTCGGAAGAGCAGTCGGGTGCTCTTACCCGCTGAGCCATCTCACCAGCCCCGGGCATGGGCATTTTAAAAGTGCCTACAGCACTGCAAAAAATGTCTCTTCGAGCATGGGCATTTTAAAAGTGCCTACAGCACTGCAAAAAATGTCTCTTCCGGGCTGGTGAGATGGCTCAGCGGGTAAGAGCACCCGACTGCTCTTCCGAAGGTGATAAGTTCAAATCCCAGCAACCACATGGTGGCTCACAACCATCCGTAACGAGATCTGGCACCCTCCTCTGGAGTGTCTGAAGACAGCTACAGTGTACTTACATATAATAAAATAAAATAAATCTTTAAAAAAAAAAAATGTCTCTTCCCTCCTTCAGCAACCATCCAACTACTCATTTATCACCAGGGAGGACTGGGGCCTTGGAAGTCTCATCCCCTTCCAAAACAGGATATTGGCAAGACCAATCTTATGTAGTTAATCACAGCTGCTGGGAGCTCAAAACTGCCCTGAAGACCACATGATACCCCACTCTATCCTCCAGCTCCTATCTGTGCCCTGTTCCACCATGTCCTCTAAGCCTTGGGGTAATATATCATTTATGACTGAGCATTCGAGTCACCCTCAGCACTCTGACCAGTAAGGAGTATCTGCAGTTACCACTGTGCTCCCTCCCTCCCATGCAAAACAAAGCCTCTGGGGCTAGAGAGTTGGTCCAAGCAGGTAGAGTACATGCTGCTCTTCCTGAGGACCCAAGTTTGGGTCCCAGAACTTGTCAGTAGCTCCTGTACTGCAGCTCCAAGGATCCAGTGTGCCCCCCACCCCCATTATCCTGGGCAGCTGCACACAGCATACATGTACACATACACAAAGGTAAACTTGCTGAGCATGGTGGCACACACCTTTAGTCCTAGAACTCAAGGCCATGCAGATCTGTGAATTGAAGTTAGCCTTAACACTAATCTATAGCCACAATTATTGAAAAGGCAATTTGATACCATTCAGACCATTTCATTAAATTACAGCAGTTGTTTCCCAAGTAGGACCTAAATGCTCCTTAATCATGAGCATTTACTAAGTTTACAGTACCATATGTGAATTTCTTCCTGTGGAGGTCTCTAATTTCAAACGTGGCTGATTACTTCCAAGAGACTTGTCCCTGTTGCAGGAGAGCACAGCTGCAACTATTCTCTCCCACGGGACTGCAGAGTGCCTTCCAGCATTACAAGACAGACTTGCTCTTCACTTCCAGCTTGTGATGGCTTAGGGCCTCTGTGACTTTCTGTGTGCATGCTAGAGGGTTAGCGCTTCCCACCCCATCCCTGGGATGGGACACACTGAAACTAGAATTAGGATAGTGCTCAGCAAACTCCATATATCTTTATGTGCCAGTTTCATACAGGTTCTTGGAATCTGCCTCCTGAGTGCTGGGATTAAAGGTGTGCACCACCACTGCCTGGCCTTCAGTGATTTTTTGGGCATATTCCACTATGTAGTTCTGGCTGACTTGAACTAACTATACCCCAGCAAGCTGCAGGAATCCTCATGTCTCCTACCTCCCCAGCACTGCTATCACACCCGAATCTATTTATTTACTTATTTATTTATTCATTTATTCATTCATTCATTTATTTATTTTTGGTTTTTTGAGACAGGGTTTCTCTGTGTAGCCCTGGCTGTCCTGAAACTCACTTTGTAGACCAGGCTGGCCTCAAACTCAGAAATCCGCCTGCCTCTGCCTCCCAAGTGCTGGGATTAAAGGATTAAAGTGCTGCTCTTCCTGAGGACCCAAGTTTGGGTCTCAGAACGCCTGGCTTCACACCTGAATTTATTAGTTGAGAATTTGCCTTATTTTGTGGCAACTTTTTTTAAGATTTATTATATGTAAGTACACTGTAGCTGTCTTCAGAAACCCCAGAAGAGAGCATCAGATCTCATTACTGATGGTTGTGAGCCACCATGTGGTTGTTGGGATTTGAACTCAAGATCTTTGGAAGAGCAGTCAGTGCTCTTAACCACTGAGCCATCTCTCCAGCCCCTTGTGGCAACTTTTTCATAAAAGCTTGTTTTTTTCGAGATAGGGTTTCTGTGTAGCCTAGGCTGTCCTGGAATGCATTCTGTAGACCAGGCTGGCCTTGAACTCAGAAATCTGCCTACCTGTCTCCCAAGTGCTTAAAGTGCACCACCACTGCCCAGCTTCATAAAAGCTTATTAACTTGTGCTGACCATGGTAGGTTCTTTTTTGTTTGTTTGTTTTTTGAGACAGGGTTTCTCTGTATAGCCCTGGCTGTCCTGGAACTCACTTTGAAGACCAGGCTGGCCTCAAACTCAGAAATCCGCCTGCCTCTGCCTCCCGAGTGCTGGGATTAAAGGCGTGCGCCACCACCGCCCAGCTCCATGGTGAGTTTCTTAACAGCCTTGGTTGGCCTAAAACTTCAACTTGGCCTCAAATTCAAAGATCCTCCTGACTCTGCCTTTAAGTGCTATAATTAAAGGGTGCACCCCTGCACCCAGCCTTAGACCTAGTATTTAGGTTCTGAGGATCAAACAAAGGCCCTATAATGCTTGGCAATGTTTGAACAGTTGTGTCACCATCATTTCTTTTTTTGAGACAGGGTTTCTCTGTGTAGTAACATTGGCTGCCCTAGAACTTGCTGTCACCAGCCTGCCTCTGCACCTCACCATCGTTTTGTGGTTTCCAACCTCTGCTTCTACTGCACCTCATTCTAATGCTAGCTTGGGTTGTACTGTCCCCTGGAGGGCTAAGGTGGCCAGAGCTTTGCTTTAGTCACCAACCATAGCTTGTTATCCATATTACCAATTCACACTCAAAAGGATCATGCTGGGGCCACATAAACTCCATTTGTATTATCTCTATTGCTCCTAAACACCTTGCCTATCAACACAGCCCATCCTACCTGATGTTCTCCAGCAGTTCTCAGGCCTGCTCCTGCCTCTATCAACCCAGCCCCACTACCCTATGAGTACTCTATCTGCATGTACATCTACATACCAGAAGAGGGTATCAGGTCATACTATAGATGGTTGTGAGGCACAATGCTGGGAACAGACAGCCCTTGAAGACTGAGCCATCTCTCCAGCCCCACACAACTCCTCTAATCCAACCTGCAACCAACAGCAAGAGGGCTGTAAATATGGCCCAACACACTTGCAGACCACATCATGTTACAAAGCCAAAGGCTGAACATGCTTGTCACAAACTTTATCCAGGGACTTTATGTAACCTCCATAGCAGGGCTCCCCCTTCCTCTATTCTACACATTCTTTCTCAAACATACTCCTCTCACCCCTCCTGCCCCTTACCTTCCTTTACTCAGGGATATGGATACTTCATTTCCTAGATCCCTGAAAATACATCCAACCCAGACCAAGTTGAAGTTATGTCTAAGTTTCTAATTAGAAACCTGGCCCCCTACCTGAACCAACGTTGAGTTTCTGCAAAGTAATTGTCCTCGTCTCGCAAATAAACAGAGACCTCATGCTGTTTCTACTTGGCATGTCCCTTGCGCCAAAGTCTGAGGAGGTAGGGATACTGCTGCTAGCATCAAATACTGTTGTCTAGTGAAGCATAACCCTGACACAATAGGACTGTGTGTTCCCTAAGATGTCATAGGCCAAATGGATATTTCCCACCTCCTAAATACTGACTCTATGCACAGGTGCTTGTTGTAGCTGGGCCTTCAAACTTGCTCTTAGAAACTCTAACAAAGGCTGGCAGCAGGGTGAGAGAGGGGCCATTAAGAGCACACTGCACAGGGAGGAGGGTAAGACCAGAGGATGGCTGAGCCATGGTTAAGTCACTTATTGATTTTACTTCTAAAACCCACACAGCGCCACTTTGCCGCTTCCAGAGCTTCAAAGAGCTAATTAACCGCCCAATGAGCCCACCAGGGAAACCAAGATTGTGAGGGAAGCAATGAGGTAAAGCCAAGGTCGAAGAGGGTGGCCAGGCCCTGCCCCCACACTGTAAGGTTAAAGACAATAAAGAAAGCCTCTAGTTCAGGGCTTGGTTAGGAAGCCTAAGGGTGGGCAGTAACTGTAGTCAAGCTAACTGGACAAACCAGCCACAGCTGTATGAGCTGCCCAAAGATGTGGCTCTTACAAAGACAGAAGGGTTAATTTTCCTGGTGCCAACTGTGTACTACCTACTATCCTAAACAGGAGAAACTGCAGAAGACCCTTTGTAGAGGTGGCCACTCAGCACAGGGCACCACGTTTCGTCCCTCAACTCCCCTAGATCTGCAGTCCTGGCAGGTTGAGAGCCACCAGCAGAGAAAAAAAAGCCACTCGGCAGTTTTAATTTTAGCAGCTCTGTGCCCGACAAGCAGGATTAGTTAGCGTGACCTTTAGTGCTGATGCCTCCCCAGGTCCAGGTCCTTAAGTCAGGCAGCACTAGGAGACACAAATCCTATCTAGAGCTCATCAATGTGGGGGTCGGAGCCCCAGGAAAAGGCTGTCACAATGACAAAAACTCCTGAAAATGTGGAGCTTTTCAGTTCTATCAACTAGAAACTTTCTAGAAACTAGAAAAAGTGAGGGGCTGAAGCCATTCACACCTGGGGCCAGGTGTTAAAACAAGGTAGGTAGGGAAAGCTTGGTGCTGATGGTCAGGAAAAAAGGTTTTAAAAGAAAAGAAACGGACCCGGAAAACCACACTGCTCTTTTATTCAATGGAACATTCCCCCCTAGTGCAGTGTTGAATCAAACACAGAAAAAAGGCCCAGAGAAATTTCTGTAGATAAACCAGTGAAAAGAACGCGCATTACACATTGTCAACATAATCACTCCATGAAGAGGGAAGGGGCAAAGAAGCAGAACGAAGAACAAGGGGCAGAAGCCCCAGACACTGCAAAACATCTGGACATCTGGGGTCAAAATAAAACATAAAGGGAAGCTTTCCAGGAAGGAGAGAAGCAAATGAGTTCTGAGGCAGCTTGTGTGACCAGAGCATGAAAAAGACTGCAGGCTGGCCTATGGTGGCTTGGGCTGTGCCCTGTACTGCTGGCAGGAGTGCAGGAAGATGTGAATCCCACTGCCAGATAAACCCTATTGAGCAATGAGTCAGAATTATCAAGACTCTTTAAACCACCTATTTAGAGTGTGGCTGAGGCCCTTCAACAATTAGAACCATAGGACCCCCACTCCCACCACCAAGCCTGACATTACTAGCCAAAGCCTGTGCCTAAACCATTTGCCCCTCTCCCCTTGGGAGGAGAGGAATGGAGACAAGGGGAAGGATCCTATCTGCAGCAGAAGACCGGGGAGAGCATCTCCTTGGACGGAGTCTGAAGAAAGGAAAAGATAAGGAAATAACAAAGGAAAAAGATAAAAATTAATAAAAATTTCACAATATGGAGCCAGCGTGTTCCGATTCCGTCCACAAAAATAATTCAGGCTGCTTTGCCGAACCATCCTGTCCACCAGGGGCGCTGCTGAGGCTGTCTGCCTGGAAGGGTCACCAATGGGCGCGGAAAGTCCTCACTCTCATGGCTCGAGCCATCGCTGCCGCGGGGAGGGATCCTGGCGGCCCGGTTTGGGGAGAGGCAAAGGGAGTTGGGTGAGGAGAGAAGACAAAGAAGACACTCGATGCTACAGGGCGCCAGGAAAGCTCAAGCTGGCGCCCCTACTACCACCTGCCCGTTTCCCAAGCGAGTCCAGTCACTTGGCCCAGCCCAGTGCGTGCACACACACACATGCGTGCACACACAATCACATGCGTGCATCCCAATGTCTGGCTCCATATGGTGAGGTTCGGCGTGTGTTTAAACGAGACCAACTCTCTATGTATATAATATATATTTTCTTAAAAAACAAGTCTAGTTCTGTGGTGGAGGCGGTGGGGGAGCTGGAGGCATCCCGAAGGGCGGCATGCCCGCCACCCCCATGCCCATCATGGTGACAAAGTTAGAAGGGTCCATGGGAGGCGGAGGAGGGGGGGGTGGGGCATACATCATGCCGGCGGAACCAGGTGGCGGAGGCGGCGGAGGGGGAGGGGCCCCGGGCGGCAGAGGCGGCTGGACCCCGGGGGGCAGGGGCACCATAGTGGGGTTGCCTTGCATCTGAGGGGTTCCTGGAGAAGCTGCGGCAGCCGCCTGCTGCTGTTGCCATGGCGGGATGGACCCTGTGCCAGCGCTCGTGGTGGTAGTCGTCGTATCTGGGGTAGTAAAGAAGCCCAAGGTCACACGCGCGGGGGGTACACCGCGGCTCTCTGCGGCTGCTGCCTTGGGACAGGGGGGACGAGGGGCGCCTGCTCCTTGCTTGGCATGCTGTACGGTGGTGGGGGGCGGGCGGGCGGGGCTGTCCTGGTGATGGGAGTGGAGGGGTGGGCAGGACTACCCTGGGGTCAGCCTCATGGTCTCTGGGCTTAACAAAGTAAGCCCTTTGTCACCAATGCCCCTGGAGGGGCTCAGGGGAAAAGTTCCAGACACAAGAACCGGCTTTGACATCCCTCCGCCCAGCCGCCGCCACCACCGAACGGCACATTCAACCTCAAGCCCACAGCTACTCTCTCCCCACGGCCCCCTTTCTCTTTTTTTCTGCAGTCTCTCAGGCCCAATCACAACCCCCTCCAGAACATGCATGCACCATCCCACTCTTGACTCCGAACACAAGGCACGGCCAAACCAGCAGCTCATTCAGCAGCTTAGCCTGGACTTCTGGTGCTCTATCTACAACAGCAAGCTCCCCTCCAGACCTCCCAAGTCTCTCCCCAAACACAACCACACCAAACATCAGCTCTCCTCCCCAAGACATTCCTTTGGGCCAGGCAGCCCGGCTTTCAACCCCACTGCCCTTGCTGAGAGACCAGAGTCCTCACTGAAGGTGTCTCCAGCCTGTGTGAAATTATGAGGTTCTTGTTCCCCTCAGCCCTAGCCCACATCCCACCCACCCCCACAAGCCCAAAATATTCCACTCACTTTGCTGCCATGGCAAGGGGGTGCTGGAAGCCATACTGCTGCTGGGCGGAGGGGGCGGCGGAGGCTGCTGCTGCTGCTGCTGCCATGGAGGAAGAGGACCAGAGGGAGGAGGCGGGGGCTGCCCACTGGGAGGTGGCGGAGGCGGCGGCATCATGCCCATAGGCGGCGGCGGCATCATACCTGCAGACAGTTAAGACCAGGGTCCTGGGCTTTAGAGCAGGGTCCTGGGCTAGAAGCCCCATTTGCTCCCAGCCCTAGACAGAGATCCCAAATGAGTAGCATTACCTTTTCCTTGATGCAGGCGATAGACCCCAGAGCCCACAGGCGTACTTCCCAGGTACTGATCTTGATGGAAGGAAAGAGCAGGGACTTAGCAGGACATTTGAACTGGCCAGGCAAAACACCATAGCTTTCTCAGCTTTTTGACCCAAAAGTTCATGGGTCTTCCTGCACAGATCTTCCATGAGCCTAGACCTCAGCAAGATTCAGAGTACTAGCTAGCCAATCTGCTGTTTTCAGCTCACAGCTACTTGATGTGAACCTATTTTTCCCTCCCAAACCCCAAGGTTTCTGGTCTGACACTTACTTACCCATTGGAGGCGGGCCATGGTGCCCAGGTGGGTGGGGGCCCTGGTTCATCGGTGGTGGTGGTGGCTGCATCCAAGGTGGTGGTGGTCCATTTGGGTTGTGCTGCATGGGATGCCCACCATGTCCACCTGTCAGGCTGGGTAATGGGTGTGGGAAGCTGTGGGGGCCACCTCCAGGACCACCAGGACCACCTCCATGCATTCCATGGTAGGGCCGATTCTCTGAAGGACCAGAATTCATCCAGGGTGGGCGACTCTGAGTTGTAGACATGAGAGACTACGTGAGAGCATTTCCTGCCAATGTCCGTGCCTGCGCCCCCTGGTGGCAACATTGTTCTTCTGACTATGTCAGAGGACCAAGAACACATGGACAGGGTCTTCCCAAAGTGAGAAACCCCAGAGAGGCCAGACATCCCAGAAAAACAATGTTGCCAGCTATATCCACCTCTAAGCTTTAGCCCAAATCCATGGCCATAGCTCCGTATCTCTGCAGAAGAGAATAGGGGAGCTAGACCAGAGAACTGTTCCAGGGCTCACCGGTGGTGGTGGATTGCTGGCAGGAGCAGCAGGTCTTGGTGCACTAGCCAGGGGTGTGGTGGCAGGCCCAGAGGTGGAGCCCACAGATGCAGGGACAGGAGCTTCCCCTAGCTCAGCCATAAGGGACAAATATTCTTTATCCATCCGTGCTTTATCCTGAGCTGATTGAGGGTCGCCAGGCCTAACATAGGGTCAGGAACACAAAGTAAGAAGAAAATACTCAACAGAGCTCTAATTCAGTTAAATGTGACCCCCTTTCTAATCCCTTACTGGAAATAGTTATCCAATGTCCATTCTGTGTCTATTTTTAACCACTGCCAGTCACAACAGAGCCCCCGGATTACAGATTGCAGCAACCAACCACTGTATAAGACCCTCATCTTTCTCCTTTTAATTTATTTTTATGTATATGAGTATACTATAGCTGTCTTCAGATACACCAGAAGAGGGCATAAGATCCCATTTCAGATGGTTGTGAGCCACCATGTAGATGCTGGGAATTGAACTCAGAACCTCTGGAAAAGCAATTAGTGCTCTTAACCACTGAGCCATCTCTCCAGCCCCATCCTCATCTCACGTGTTTTATCAATCCTATCTCTATGGTTCTTACAAAGAATATGGGTTCAGTTCCCTGTGCCCACATGGCAGCTCACAATCATCTGTAACTCCAGGTCTAGGCGATCTAAAGCCCTCTTCTAACTTCCACAGGAACCAGGCATGCAAAGTATAGAAGTACATGTAGGCATAGGTAAAACACTCAATGAATATAACTATAGTACCTTCCCTGTTTGAGAGTAGAGAATTTACACTATTGAGAGACCTTATAGAAAAAAAAATCTTAGTCTTAAACTTAAAAGCAGTTAAGGTAAATTAGTAACGCATCCAATGGAAACATTTATAGTCAGGGCATACGTTTCTGGACAACAAAAGACAATACCAGGAGGCGTCACACATTTGTAGTCTTCTTGAGTTTTAACTCGCATCACCCAGATCCACAAAGGATGCTGTTCTGGTGCATGAGATGAACCATGCGTTGAGTCAGTATAAAAAACAAAGATCCTGCAGGGCATGGTGGCGCACGCCTTTAATCCCAGCACTTGGGAGGCAGAGGCAGGCAGATTTCTGAGTTCGAGGCCAGCCTGGTCTACAAAGTGAGTTCCAGGACAGCCAGGGCTACACAAAGAAACCCTGTCTCAGAAACAAAACAAAACAAAACAAACAAAAAAACAAAACCCACAAAGATCCTGAATACCGGTGGATGCTAAAGAGCCACTTCAAAAGCCAGGCCTCACCTCTGAAATTTGCAATCAGAAGCAATGTGACCAGCCCCTCCACACTTGGTACACACAGTAGTATTGGTAATGCTTCGTGTCTCTGAGCTCTGCCATGGCCTTAAGATCCTGTTGAGATGGAGAAATCAATTAAAACACCTGTAGAGACCACCGCCCCACTTCAAAAAGGTTCTAGTTTCTATGCATTCTTCTCAACATTATCACTAACCTATTATCATCTTCCCGTAGAGTGCCATTCAAGCGAGCCAACTCTCGAAGCTGCATTTTCCGTAGGTCATTCTGGTCTTCTGGGGTCTCAATACCCTGCTTCAGGATGTTTCTGATCTATTAAGATGCAGCAGCAGTTAGTTGTCAAAGTACTTGGGGCTATCACCTAGGTTTCCAGAAAGAAGCCTCCTCCAGGGCTCACCACACACCTGTTCTACTGCCTTTTTGACATTCTCCATCGTATTGGCAGTGACCAGAGCATGAAGAGGCTCATCTTCCCCTGGCAACATCTGACCATCTTTACGCCCAACTTTCCCTTCTTTCACTGATCCTTTCCCCCGTATCATGATCTTGGCGTTGCATTCCTTCTCAATGTTCTTCAGGGTGTTCCCTCTATCAAAGGCAGAAAAGACTGTTTACACAACCTGTGCAAACTCCTACTTTAGTAAAAAGGCTGGGCTGCATTAGTGGGAAACTGTAAAATGCAGAGCATGGGATCACCTAGCTAAGGACTGTTCAGAGTTCTACACTAAGGTCAGCTCTAACATCTCAGGATTTTACTTCACAGAAAACGGTGTGTGTGTTGGGACAGACACCTTGACACAAATCAAGTTTAAGCATAATCCAGCCAAAACAAATGCCACGCCAAATTCAACAACAAACCCAAATACAATCAAAACCTAGGGTGCCATAGACTAGTAATTACTCACCTGGGTCCAATTAGGAGCCCCACAAAATTGATTTCTGGATATTCGTCTTGGGGGATCATTACTTTATCGCTCACACGTGTTGCTGGAGGCCTAAGGAAGAAAAGATCATGACCATCTATTTCTGGGAGGTGGCACACATAACCCAAGCTCTTTTTTTAAACTAATCAAGAGGGTATATACTATGCGAGAGAACTGAGGATAATTTGGGCCAAAAGGTGAATGTAGGTATACCAGAATTGTCCCAGCAGGTCACATATGAGCTCAATGTGCTCTTGTAATGTGTTCTTTGCTTACTTGTAATCTGCAGGTGGTTTAAAGTCTGGGTTGAGAGCAACCATCTCCGTAATAAGGGTGTGCCGTTCCTCTTCAAGCTTTTTGCGGGTACGGAACTCTCGAGTGTTAAGCCGCTTCCCCTCGCTGTTGTAGATTGGTTCAGGGGAAGGGGACCTGTGGGAGACAGATCCCCATTACTGCTCTAACCCCCACTCACCTTGCTCCCACATGGACTATAACAAGTCTCCCCAGCCCCTCTGCCTCTCAGATCCTAACAACACTCTTCGGAGGAACCGACCATAACGTGTGCTATTCAAGATCGTGTGGAATGAGGAGATGGAATCTGACTTAACGTTAAGCAAACTGGGGTGTATGTGAGAAAGGAAAAAATGCTCTTATTTCTATGTGATCAGGGAAGGGTCTATTAAATAGAAACCTCTGGACCACAAGTGGCAAGAACAGGATCATCCTCAGGAAGCTTCTTGCCAAATGACTCTTTCATTTGAAAAAATATGTAATAACCAAACTTGATGAACCACAGAAACCCAAGTTATGGTGAACTGTGCCTATCAGGAAGAGCATCTGTACCCCCCTGCCACATAGTGAACACAAGCTCGTTCACCCAAGCAGCTGGGACTCAAGCTACTGTAGCCACTTGGCCCCACAATGGAGAGAAATGGTGCAAGGCTTCGTCTCTGCTTTTCCTTCAATGGCCTGGCTGGCTGTTCGAGGTGGGGAGTCTGAGTAGAGAAAACCGTTAAAGTGCTAACACAGCCTCTGCCAAGAGGCTGCAAATGCAAATTTAGTCAAACACTTGTCTAGGGTCTGAACCTGCCAACAGCAAGGGGAAAGGAACTACAATTCTCCACCAGAGTTTACAAGTTCCGAAAGCAGAAATTTCTCTCTCATTTTTAAGGAGTAAAATGCTGATATTACAAGCAAAAATTAAAAAAAAAATATGTGTGTGTGTGTATATATATATATATATATATATATTAATGATAAAATGGTCAGTTTACCACAGCTAGACTTTTGCGGTAACAAAAAAGAGAAGTTACACTCCTAGAACTGAGTTAAGATTACAAAAAGGACATAGGCTTGATACTCTGTATGAAAATTTAGTAGCAGCTGCAAGAAGGGAAGAGACCATGTGGATCAGGTTATTTTAAAAAACATCCTGAAAAGAGTCCCGACTCCTACACCCTTGGTTTAGTTGAGAGAACTGTGCCTAGTTGGAGAGCAAGAACTGAACTCGGCTGCTCCCACTGTCTTCAGCCTAAAGGGAACCATGTCATACCAGGTTACACACACGATGGAATAAAAGGTCAGGTTTGTTCGTGGCTAATGACGGCTAAATGACACCTCCGTTTCTAATATCTGTATGAACTGTTAGCACAATTCAGTCATGGTAAACACAAACAAATGTCCCCAACTCATTAGACTGTCATCTTACACATTTAAATCTATAACATTTTTAAACATTTTAACTGTGCAAGTTAAGCAACATCAAAATAGCATAAAGTGGCTTAAATTTGAAATACACTTTCTTTAGAAGTCATCTTATTAAGGTAAGAAACTCATATATTTCCCTCCAACCTGGGCTTAAAAAGCAAAAGCAATCAGGCATTAGGGCCTCTTTCAAAATTGAGCATATACAGGGAGGAAAAACCCTGCCCTGGTTTCACTCATTTCTAGCATATCCACCCCATTGCTATCTAGAATTGAGTGTTTCTGGCTAATTACCAAATTATACAAGAACCAAACTAGCCTTTTAAAGGCTTTATAACCATTTAACCTCTTCCCAAACCGTGGAAGTGAAAAGCAAAAGCTAGCAATCTAGAGGTTAGACTGGTCGGACTTCTTCACCTAGAAGAGGCATCAGAGACATCAACTGCACTCTAATCCCAGTTTTCCAGGAAGCAAACAAGGTTTGTTAAAAACTCAACCTTTGGAGGAATTGCCTGGTAACCTGTAGACATACCATTAAAGGGGAAAAGGCCAAAAAGGCACTAAACAGTTGTGGTCTATAACCTATAATGTCAATCTTAAAAAAAAAAAAAAAAAAACTAAAAAATAAAAATCTTCAAATCAAAAAAGAAATATAAAATTTCCAACCAAAATCTCTATGTAAAAATATAACAAACTTGATAAGCAAAAGAAAGTCAATAATGGAGAAATCATTAAGTTCATTTGTTTCATGGTAAGGGGCAGAAGAACTGCATGTGACCAGGATAACAAAAGCCAGAAACACCTTCAAAGCAATCTTTTCAACTATGCTACATGCACAAGAAAGATTTCAGTGGAAGCTTATTGTCTATTAAATGACCAGACTTTAGCTGTTCAAAGACCCGTATCAGCCAATAAAATTCCACTTAAAACATTCCTCTCTCACATAAATTTTAACTTTCCAGAGGTGAGAGAAACTATAAACTGAAATGGCATGACCACAGCTGTTTGAGGCCCACACTCCCTTTTAAAAAGGAAAAAGTAATAATTTAGGGGGTTGGTTGCTTGCCTTCCCTTCCCAAAACCCGCAGGCAATGGCCAAGGCTGAAAATTAACTGGCAATGAAGGAAGTTGGTTAGAAATCTCCTGATTTTAAAACAATCTCAAAACCACAAGCAGGTAAGACTTCAACAAGCTTTGGCCTGCTTAAATTCTATGATAGTTAAAAATACTCTCAAATCCCTGCATAACATACCCAATGAGAAAAACTACCCCCTGTGCTTTCAGCCAAAGCAGCCAGTGAAAAGGCAGGTTAATGGCCACCTCTCACTGTCCCTAGGGGTGGGCAAATTACCAGGTTAAAATCTATATGCTTACCAATTAGAAACCAGTTAACCATTTTCTTTAACTTATTCTCCCATTAAGAGAACTTTCCTAACTGTTGACTGAGCATACATTCTACTCTGGTCAGAATACCAGTCGTCTTAACTAGGATTTTATTGAACCGACACAATATGTTGCCACCAGTAAAAACATATTGAGAAAAAAGGTAAAAGCGTTACTGTCAGCTGGTTAAAACTGTTTCCCAACCTGTCCTCAGGGTTAGGGGGGATGCCCAGGTCTCCTGTGCGCAGTTTACGAGTCAGGTCTTCTATCTGTAGTTGCACTGGAAGAAACCAGGTTAGGAAAGAAAAAAAAGGATGGAAAAAAGACAATGTTACCAAAAAACATCTCAAATCTCAATAACAAGCATGAAGAACTCGGAGACTTTGAAAGGGACGACTGATCAGTGATACACTGAGGCAAAAACCCCCAACCACCTAGCGCAGGAGTCCATTTACATCTACAGCTAATGTCCACCTCAAAATGGTTATCACTTAAGGAAGCAAACAGTTTGTTGGAAGAGGGGTTAGCAGTTAAGACTGTTCACTACAGCTTACAATTGCAATTATCAGGAGGTATTCACCTCTCCCTTCCCCACCAACACTTGCTTATGATTGGTACCCCAAACCAACGGCATTTAAGATATCATCAGTATGTGCTTCCCACCAAACTCCGGGCAAAACTTAAGTTTCTATTTCTTTAATAAGTATTAAACACAGCCCAAAATTACTCAATTAACATGGGACAACAAAAATAGCAGTTGAGCAAAGATCATTTTCATTAAGACCAGATTTAAAACTCTTTAAGCAAGACATTCAATAACCAATTTAACATCTTATAGATTTGTGTGTATACTTTCTGTATAACCAGATCTGTACTAAAAGAGCCCCCCAATGACCTGCACCTTTACCCAAACCTTTCTTCATAATCCAATGGGTCTAAGTAAGGTGCTGTAAGCTTTATGATTTTTTTTCCCCCATTTTCCAGATAGGGCCTCAAAAACACAGCCCTGGCTGTCCTGGAATGCACTGTGCAGACCAGGCTGGCCTAGAACCCAGAAATCATCTGCCTCTGTGACTGGGTTAAAAGTGTGCACTACCTTCACCCACCTATGAATTTATTTTCAGACCAGCTACTGATATCTTAGGAAGGTGTGTAGATGCTAAGTGAGGGTCAAGAGAATGTATATGGCCCCTAGGTTTGAAACATGAGAGATTCACTAAAAGCTGTCAGTAACTCAGACAAGATATAACACAGCACTAGGATAGCAAACCTAAAAGTAGCTTCTTCAACATGGTCTGTTACTGCTTCTCCTGTATTTTTACCATGCCCCAGGTCTCTGAGAAAGCAGTAATGGCACAGTTTCCCTACAATTAGGTTTAATACATACCTTAAATACAGAAAATTCTAATTATCTGCATTAAAACATGTTTCACAGGACTATACAACATCTCCATGCTGAAATACTGATTTAAAAAAAAAATTGACAAGGCCGGGCGTGGTGGCGCACGCCTTTAATCCCAGCACTTGGGAGACAGAGGCAGGCGGATTTCTGAGTTCGAGGCCAGCCTGGTCTACAAAGTGAGTTCCACGACAGCCAGGGCTATACAGAGAAACCCTGTCTCCAAAAACAAAAACAAAAACAAAAAATTGACAGTGAAGATACCAAGGACCCTTGGACAAAGCAAATGTGCCATGGAGACAATGCTACTCTCCAAGCTCCTTCACTCCAACAAGCTCTAGGCTTGCAGCCAGACTAAGCTCAGCAACTTAACGTGAAAGTATCATATCAAGGGCCGCCTCTAGCTGTGGGATCTAACGTGAATAAACATCCAGCACTGAAGAATAAACCAGGAAAGACTGCTACCTCCCTTGAAGTAAAAAGGCACCCTAGCTTCTAACTCTGAATCTATCTACTTCAATAAAATATGTAAATAGTCTCTAAGGGCTTGAAGCATTAACTGGGCCTCCAGAGGAAGAGAGAGGAGTTGTAAAGTACTGTTTCTTAGACCGTTCTTGGGCTGTGGGAGCACTAAGGACATCTTACAAGTTTACAAGGTCCAATGACACTGGTCTAATGACACCTCAGGCTTAGGTGAGCGTAAACAGCAGGAGAAAGGAGGATTAGTAGTAAGTACTGTGAGAAGCAGACAATTCCACACCTCAAAATCCTCAGCCATCTAAAAACCAGGAAACGAAGACCTCCAGATTCAGACATTAGCCTTGAAGCTGTTTTGAGAAGGCCACAGCTCAATGGACCCAACGAGGTTTCTGCCCCAAAGAGGATGTTTACTTGGTTAGTTGAAAATGTTTATCAAGTGCACTTTTTGAGACAGCAGGACAGATATAAAACTTCCATTTATTATGACCTTGGATTTTAAGTAATTTTGAGGTTTAATTCTACTGTGGACAGTAACCTAATTTTTAAAAGTCTGTCACCACTTCATTTCAAATTAAACAGTAAACCCTTCCCAGCAGAGTCCTTTAGTGGTAAATTACAAGAGCCTTTGTTTTAAGACAGCTCTCTAAAGATGGAACAAGGATACTGAAGGGAAGGATTAAATTCAACAAAATGGGTAAACTGTAAATGCTTTCCGAGCCACTTTCTGCTTAAACTATTTTGTACCTATAAAAAGCAAAACCACAATTTTAGGGAAAGGGAACCATTACATTATGGTGAAAGGCCACGCTACAAAAAAGCAACTGGTTTACAATACCTGCAGTGTTCTCCACTGGGGCCTGTCCAGAGAGGAAGATAGCATTCACCTCATCAATGAGCAAGAAAGAACAGCAGCTGAGAAGTGGGCTGCCGAGCTAAGGCCTACTTGCTGCTAAGAGCAGGCCCAAACAAGAAGCTGCAAACGCAGGACTGGCCAAGCAAATCACGGATTACAGAGCTATGAAAGCATAGCTCATCACACTTTGTTCCCATAACTAAAATCTTAACTTTCAACAGGTTCATCACTCAGAATAAGCAGTAACAATCTGAAGATGCACCTGGATGTAGAACGTGTATTTACCTATGTAAGCTCTTTCCTGTTCCCGAGTCAGTCCGGGGGGGATAACCGTAGGCATGCCTGGAATCACTGTCTTCTGCTCCATTGTGTCTTGGTTCCATCGGCTCCTCTTCCTCTTCTTACTTGGGAAGTCTAAAGACAGACAGAGCCCATCAGGCAGAAATATGAACCAGAAAGCAAGCAGTTCATGATAATTAATTAAAACTAAACTGAAATCACCTAAATTTTAAAAAAAGTCTCAGAGGTCAGAGAAAACAAGCAGCAATTATAAAGATCCTCCTGTCAGGAAAGTTAAGGAAAAGTTCACATTTAGTTCTTTTATAATGAAAGAACTAGAGAATGTAACAAGGAACAAATTTCTTTTGTAGTGTTGTTAACATCAAAGTCTTTGCATATATTGGGTAAGAGCTCTACCACTGAAGCATATCTCCAACTCTTTGGATCTTTTGTTTGTTTTTTGTTTTTAGACAAAAGTCCCTTAATAGAACCCTGGCTCTCTTAAACTATGTATACTGGCATCAAACTCACAAGAGCCCCACCTTCCTCTGCCTCCAGAGTGCTAGGATTAAGCATGAACCTTCACACCCTTGCTTCCAAGTCTTAATGCATAGAAACCCAGAATAGAACAGTTAACAGATACATATTATCAATTCTGAATGCCTTAAAGGGAAGAAAAGAGAAAGATGGAATGAATGAGGCCCACAAAGCATTGGAACTCAAGCTCCAAGAGTACACAACAAATCTCTTGCTACACATTACTGTGGGAAACATCCCATCCTTCAATATGACCATCCTTACTCGTGGAAAGATCAGCATTCAGTTTTCCTGACCAGTGGTCACTGGTCATCAGAACTCTGATTTATTAGATTCTTCCCTACAGTTACCACACAAGGTTTTCTACTTCTCAGATTACAGGCCCAGAGAAAAAGCCTTTTAAAACAGCACGGGGAAAGCTGGTCACTCTGAGAACCTTCTAGAAAACAAAAGGAGAACAGCCTTAATAAATGATCGAACTCAAGCATCCCTAGTAGCCTTCCGAACTCGCCTCATTGTGAGAGGTGATACTCTTGCCACGGGGCTGCTAAAAAAACATCATGGGAACCGCTCACACCACATCGTCCCGTGGACCTGACTCTCCTGTCCTCTATAGCAGGAGCTCAGGGGGCAACAGGTGGCCTCTTCCAAAACTACCACAATTGCGCCACAAAGCCTGAACGTCTCACTGCGTCTGCGCGAAGAACGCTTCCTCCCGCCCTTCTAGCCATCGCGGTGCGCGTGCGCACTCGAAGCCTCCCAAACCAGGCCGCGCGTTCCCCGCGGCGCGTCCGCCCGGGCCTCCCGTGCACGCGCGCGCGTCCTCGCCGCGTCCAACCGCGGTGGCGTGGCCCCTCGGTCGGCAGGTCCGGTTCGCCCGACGACTCTCGCGCTCTATCGGCCCGACTCACCTCCGCCGCCACCGGGCTGGCCCGGCTGCTGGTCCTGGCGCGGAGGCGACCCTCGCTGAAAAGGAGCGGCGGGGGCGGCTGCTAACGGCGGGTACAAGGCCGGGGGCGGTGACGGCACCGCCGCTAAGGACAAGGCCGTGGTTAGGGCCCTCAGCGATCCCACCGGCGGCGGCTACCCAAGCGCCAACAGGCTCGGCCCGAAGCCGCCTCTGGGCCCAGGTAGTGGGGAAAGGCCTAGTAGGCCTAGCTTACCCAGCGGCGTGGCGTTCGCTCCGGTCGCCATGGCGCCCCAGGGGACCGGCAGCAGCGGTTCCTCGTCCTCCGCGGCGGCTTCTCCTTCACGAACCTTCCGGGAGCTGAGGGAGGGGGGGAGGGGACCCGACTACGCTGCCGACGAGCGCGGGGAGCCCGTCCTCTCACGCGGCGGGCGGCGGCGGCGCCAGACGCACAAAGAGGGAGGAGAGAGGACGCCGCGGGGGCGGGCTCGGGGCGGAGGGGCCGCGGCCTGGATTGGGCCGGTCCGAGGTGAGGTCGGAGGCAGTGGCCTCCGATTGGTGGAGCACTGGCTCTTTTCAATACGCGTCGGGATTGGCCGAACCGTTAGGCCCGGCGACGAAATGGCGGCGGGGCCGGGGGAGCTGGGAGGTGGCACAGCGCGCACTCCTTGTTACTGCGCGGACTGAGCTCTGAGGCCAGAGTGGCGGGGCAATAGGAGGGGGCAAAGTCTGTGACGTGAGAGAACGGCTAGCTGATTGGCTGAAGCCGATGGAGGTAAGCGCCTCGGCGTCGTAGTGCCACACGATTGGCTGAAGCGACTCCCTCCCTCAGGGGCCAGCCTCTCGGGAAGGGAGAATGCCGGGAGGAGAAGCCGAAACCAAGGCGGAGAGCAGGGGTGCGCATGCGTAGGGCGGGCACGCGGTCTCTCCGCCCCCTTCCCCAGAGAGGCGGAACGGAGGCCTTAAGTGACGTTAGTCATTGTGCTAGAGGTAACTAGGGACCGCGGGGAAGGGGCGGGTTCGAGCTGACCGGATAAGTCGACGCTGCAGGTATAGTAGAGAAGAACTTCCTGTTTTCTCTGAAATAGTGTTAGGAATGACTCTAAAATAGGGTACTTGGTGGGTGTGCTTAAAAACTTTATTTTGGGGCCGGGCGTGGTGGTGCACGCCTTTAATCCCAGCACTCGGGAGGCAGAGGCAGGCGGATTTCTGAGTTCGAGGCCAGTCTGGTCTACAGAGTGAGTTCCAGGACAGCCGGGGCTATACAGAGAAACCCTGTCTCGAAAAACCAAAAAAAAAAAAAAAAACTTTATTTTTTTCCGGTACAAGGTAGCCACGTAGTGGCCTATCATCCAAGAACTTGAAAGGCTGAGACAGGAGAGCTGACATGAGTTTGGGGCTAGCCTGGGGTACAGTATATCTGTCTCAAAAAAAAAAAAAAGCCAGGTTTGGGGCTGGTGAGATGGCTCAGCGGGTAAGAGCACCCGACTGCTCTTCCGAAGGTGATAAGTTCAAATCCCAGCATCCACATGGTGGCTCACAACCATCTGTAAAGAGATCTGGCGCCCTCTTCTGGAGTGTCTGAAGACAGCTACAGTGTACTTACATATAATAAATAAAATAAATCTTTAAAAAAAAAAAAAAAAAAGCTCAAGCCAAGCTCCACCTCCTAGATATTCCACAGCCTTAAAAAACAAAGAAACAAAACAAAAAAAGCCAGGTTCAATGGCACATACTGTAATCCTAACTCTTGTAAAGGAAAAATCAGGAGCTCCAAGTCATTCTTAGAAGGAGAGGGGAGAGAAAGTCCTTTCAAAAGTTAGTCTAAAAGTGTACACTTCCATGGAAATCTCAATGTGTTGGGAATTTGTTTCAGTTACCTTAAAACTACCCATGGAAATGGTAGGGCACTTGTAAATGAAACTGAGGCCAAACATGCCTTCCCATGAAATAAACATGAGAGTAATGAAACAGGTTAGCACAACACAATATAACTGGGGATAGATAGGGTTCTCACAAAGGGGTTATTTAGACCCAGTAGGGGAAACAATGTTTAATAAGTAATTAGAGTGGCTAGAGAAGTAGCTTAGCAGATAAGACACTCACTGGCTACTCTTCCAGAGTCCCAGGTTGGATTCCTAGAACCCACATGGTGACTCACAACCATCTGTAACTTCAATCCCAGGAAACCAGAAACCTCTTCTGGTCTCACAGGCACTGCATGTATATGCAGACAAAACACCCATATACATAACACATAAGTAAATAATCTTTTAAAATGATGTAGAAAAGTGTACATGTAGACTACAGAAGATTGGGGGTAATCTAGGAATTAAGATACTACAAAGATAAGAAACTCAAGTCTGGTGGATGGTACAACAACAGACTAGGACAGATAGGGAACAGCAATGGAACAGAGAAAGAGCAAATGTCTGGGCAGAAAATAAAATTTTGTAGAGCCTATCACATGCAACTCCCAGATTCCATCCGCAGACCTGTAAAAGTAGAACAAAACCAACTGTAATACCCAAGAAACCTGTAAAACTAAGTAGATGAGGGCTAGCTCAGCGGTTAGGAGTGCTGGGTACGCCAGTGGAGCTGGTACCCACATATCAACTAACAACCATCTCACTTTTGTTCCAGAGGATCATGATTCCCTCTTCTGGACACCTCAGGCACTGCTCTTAGAGCTGGTGCACAAACATACATGTAGATAAAACACTTATACACATTAAAGTAATCTCTAAAGATTTAACAACAACAACAAAACCCACAGTAGAATACTGGCTTAGTACTGCCACAGGCCTCAGTTCAGTCCCAAATACTGAAAATAATCATTATGTAGCTGGGCATAGCAGGATGTGGTGGTTTGAATGAGAATGGACCCCTTAGTCTTACTTGAATGCTTAGCCCCAGTTGGTAGATCTATTTGGGAAGGATTAGGAGATGTGGTCTTGTTGGAGGAGGTGTATTACTGGGGGTAATTTCAAAAGCCCACACCAGGCCTAATCTCTGTCTGTCTGTCTGTCTGTCCCCCTCTCTGTGGATTCAGTATAAATTCTCAGCTACGACGACAGAAGCCTGCCTGCTTCCTCCTGCCATGCTCCCCACCATGGTTGTCATGGACTCATCCTCTGAATGTAAGCAGTGAGCTCTCTCCTCTAACTTTTCCTTGGTCACAGTGTCTCTTCACAGCAATAGTGTGGTGGAGGCATAGCATGGCAGCTCTTGGAACCCTGATCAATCATGGCACTGGGAACGTCAAGGAGCACTCAGGCCATGGTCCATCCGCTGCTTGTATCCACCATGGCTTCCTGCCCATCCAGGGATAGGACTGCACACCAGACCCACTGTGCTTTGGGGTGAGTGTGGTGCTCTGGAAAATGTGCAGGCTGCTAGCGAACTCTCTATTGGAAGAGGTAACTGAAGTCAATGAAACCCTTGTAGAAAACCTAGGGCTTGTGCACAAATCCGTGACGGGAGCTGGCTGATCAACATGACACTGTGGGATTGTTTAGAGCTGGGTGAACTAATGAGTGAAGAAGCATGAGAAATAATGAAATCCACTGAAGAGTGAACATGGCACCACATACCCCAAATCAGTGGGAGGTGACTTGCTCTAATATGCTTGTCTTAAATGAGTAGAGGATAGAAGGCTTGACAGAACTTTTAGCAGTACTGATGGAAAAGAAACCATTCTTGACAATACTAAAGAAAAAAAAAACCCGCCGGGCATGGTGGCACACGCCTTTAATCCCAGCATTCCGGAGGCAGAGGCAGGCGGATTTCTGAGTTCGAGGCCAGCCTGGTCTACAGAGTGAGTTCCAGGACAGCCAGGGCTAAACAGAGAAACCCTGTCAACAAAAACAAAAACAAAAAACAAAAAAAAGAAAAAAAAACCCAACTTGCTAATGGGTGCAGGTAAGCACTGTGTACATAATTTTTGTAATACAGTAGATACATATTTAGACTAGGGATTTAGCTCCAGTCTTGAGAATTCATGAGATCATCTATGGAAAAAGTAATTATAAAGTTAGCTTTGATGACAAGCCACTGTTTTATTTCCAGCACTCCACAAACAGAATTCAAGGCCAGCCTGGTGTATGTAACCAGTTCCAGGCCAGCAAGAGTTACATGATGAGACCCTACCCAGTGATTATAAGAATTCCAAAATTAAGGATAACAATGCTGTAAGTCTTGCATAATATTCTAATCCACCCATATCTATCCCTGGGTTTAGGTCAAGAGACTTACTGTACCTTCTCATTGGAAACAGTGTCAGATGAAAGACTCTGCTGCCTTCGTTTTACCATGTGCAGCAGTGATGGCTGCTGGGTTTACAGTAAAGCACTGACTCCGCAGCACAGCGAGAAACAAAACAGTCATCCCCCCAAGTCAGGCATGGCCTTGGTAGGGACAGAATGACACCTTGGTAGGGACAGAATGAGGTGGCTCTGGCCCTGGGACAGGGCCAGCAGGTGTGGGCCTCTACTTGTAATGGCTGCTGTGGGCATAAGATTTGTTTGTATAATAATGTACATATTTTCACATTCCTCTGAGGAATGTCCTCCCTGCTAACAACATTAATAACTCCTTGATAACCAGAGACAGCATGAGTCTGGGAGGTGAAGGTGTGGCTAATGGCTCAGCATATTGGTAAAAGCTGGGACCTTAGCCGGGTGTGGTAGCACATGCCTTTAATCCCAGCACTAGGGAGGCAGAGGCAGGCTGATTTCTGAGTTCGAGGCCAGCCTGGTCTACAGAGTGAGTTCCAGGATAACCAAGGCTACACAGAGAAACCCTGTCTCGAAAAACTTAAAAAAAAAAAAAAAGGCTGGTGAGATGGCTCAGCGGGTAAGAGCACCCGACTGCTCTTCCAAAGGTGATAAATTCAAATCCCAGCATCCACATGGTGGCTCACAACCATCCGTAACGAGATCTGGCGCACTCTTCTTGGAGTGTCTGAAGACAGCTACAGTGTACTTACATATAATAAATAAAATAAATCTTTAAAAAAAAAAAAAAGCTGGGACCTTTAGGACAGCCCTTAAGGCAGTGGAAAAGAACTCTCTAAAAACATGAGTTTGAAAATACATAACTTCTCAATTATGCAAAAATATAATGATGTAATATAAATTGCATAAGGGGTTTCATAGATCTAAAGGAACAGAGGCAGCTGCAGTATGAGCCAGTTTGTGAGAAAGATACTAAGGAAATAAAACGAGTGGTGATAGGAAGCTGAGATCCACTCAGCTAAGTTTTTGGCTTTTGTTTTGTTTTCTGTTTAGGCTTACAAATGCAAGCACTTTCCTGAGCTAGGGTCAGCCTGGGACAGAGAGAATTTAGGTCCAGGTGTGGTCAGAATGGCAATCTCAGGGTAAGATTTACAAAGCTGAAATTACAAAGGCAGACAGAGCTCTCAATTCTTTTGCAATGTTTAAAAAGGAAAAAAAATGTACTTGTTATTCTTTTCCTAAGAATCAAAGAGCCTGAGTTATAGGATGCTGGTTCATAGGATAATCTGGAATAAAGAATTGATATGTAAATAAAAAAACTGGGGTTTTCGTGGTGGTGCACGCCTTTAATCCCAGAACTTGGGAGGCAGAGGCAGGCGGATTTCTAAGTTCGAGGCCAGCCTGGTGTACAAAGTGAGTTCCAGGACAGCCAGGACTATACAGAGAAACCCTATCTCAAAAAACAAAAAACAAAACAAAACAAACAAACAAAAAAACCCTGGGTTTTTGGTCTGCATGTCCTAAGCTAGCAGAAAGTGGTAGCAGTCCTTTTTTAGGATGTTTTCTCTAGTGAGAACTGAGCTGTCTGGAAATCTCTAGAGAGTGAAAACAGCTATTCTAATAGGATTTCTGATTTTACTTGGAAAAATCCATGGAGCACGAACACAGCTCTTTTAGAATTTTTTTGGTCAGAAATCCCAAGAATTACTTAGAGAGCTGACACAAGTCTTTTAGAATGTTTCCCTAGCAGCTATCTATAGAAGGCTGTCTGAAGGGTGATCTGGCTCTTTTAGAATTATTTTCAGGCTTTCTGATTTTTTTTTTTTCGAGACAGGGTTTCTCTGTATAGCCCTGGCTGTCCTGGAACTCACTCTGTAGACCAGGCTGGCCTCGAACTCAGAAATCCGCCTGCCTCTGCCTCCTGAGTGCTGGGATTAAAGGCGTGCGCCACCACGCCCGGCCCAGGCTTTCTGATTTTGACCAGAAAACCCAAGAGTTACTTTAGAATTTTTCTAACAGGATTTCTGACTTAGTCAGAAAAATCCAAGAATTTTTTTATAGCAGTTTTTCTGACTTCAGAAAACCCATGAATTATCCAGAGAGCTTTTAGAATTTTTACTAGCAGAGAGAACTGTCTCAACCACAGTTTTTAGATTGCCTGGGGCGGGGGAAGACTGTCTAGAGCAGAGAGAGAGAGAGAGAGAGAGAGAGAGAGAGAGAGAGAGAGAGAGAAAATGAGAATGAGAACACAGAGTCTGGAAAGCCATCTCAGCAGAACTAGGTGGCCAGCTTGGACCCACAGTTTAACTTCAAGTTGTTTCTTTTCACTGCTCCCAAACACTCCTCCTCTCAGAATCTGATCCTAGCTTGTGCTGGTCCTTGGCATCATCCTCTTCAGAAGACATAAACTAAGGCAGGATAATTATGAGTTTGAAGCTATACACTATATAGTTAGGCCTCATCTAAAAGAAAAAAACTAATTCAGGAAATGGCAAAAAGACCAAGGAGAGTGGCTTGGTTCCCTAATCCCAGTGCTGGAGTTCAAGGCTGGGAGGACCTATCTCAGGAAGGGGATGGGAAGCTGGGGAGAAGGAATAGGAATTGCTCTTGCAGAGGACTGAGCTTGGTTCCCAGCTTCCATGTGAAGTAGCTCACAACTGCCTGTAACTTCTGTCCCATCACGCACTGCACTCACGTGCACATATCTACATGTGGATAAATACACATCATTAAAAATAGTATAAACAGGGGCTGGTGAGATGGCTCAGCAGGTAAGAGCACCCGACTGCTCTTCCGAAGGTGATAAGTTCAAATCCCAGCATCCACATGGTGGCTCACAACCATCCGTAAGGAGATCTGGCGCCCTCTTCTGGAGTGTCTGAAGACAGCTACAGTGTAATTACATATAATAAAATAAAATAAATCTTTAAAAAAAAAATAGTAAGCCGGGCGTGGTGGCGCACGCCTTTAATCCCAGCACTCGGGAGGCAGAGGCAGGCGGATTTCTGAGTTCGAGGGCAGCCTGGTCTACAGAGTGAGTTCCAGGACAGCCAGGGCTACTCAGATATACCCTGTCTCCAAAAACCAAAAAAAAAAAAAAAAAGAAAACAAGTAGTGAGAAAAGGTTCTGCCTGCAGGTCACGTGTGAGACTCCTGCTTATCGGGTAGACTCCTCTCAGGGCTTTTTGTTTGAGACAGACTCACTATGTAGTCCTGGTTAGCCTAGAACTTGCTGCATAGACCAGGCTGACCAGGAACTCAAAGAGATACAGAGATCTACTTGCCTCTGCTTCCCCAGTGCTGGAATTAAGGGCTATGTACTATGCCCAGCTTGCCTTCCCCACCCCCTTTTTTTTCCCAGACAGGGTCTCTTGTCCAGACTAGCTTCAAGCTACTATACATTTCAGATGGATCCTTCTCTCTTTCCTTTTTTTTTTTTCAAGATTTATTTATTATTATAATATCTAAGTACACTGTGCTGTCTTCAAATGCACCAGAAGAGGTCATCAGATCTCATTACGGATGGTTGTGAGCCACCATGTGGTTGCTGGGATTTGAACTCATGACCTCCAGAAGAGCAATCAGTGCTCTTAAGGGATGAGCCATCTCACCAGCCCTAAAAAAGTCTTTTCCTTTTTTTTTTTTTTTTTTTTTTTTTAAGATTTATTTGGGATCATCCTCTCACCACCTCCAGGGTACTAGGATTATAGGGTTCCTCTAACCACTGCCTATTTATTGATGCTGGAGATGGATCCCAATCCTTCTTACATGCTAGGCAAGTTTTCTATAAACAAATCCCCGATCTTTTTTTTGGGGGGGTGTTTTTTGTTTCACTTTGGTTTGGTTCTGGTTTTTTGTTTTTTATTTTGGTTTTTTGAGACAGGGTTTCTCTGTATAGCCCCGGCTGTCCTGGAACTCACTCTGTAGACCAGGCTGGCCTTGAACTCAGAAATCCACCTGCCTCTGCCTCCCGAGTGCTGGGATTAAAGGCGTGTGCCACCACGCCCGGCCTTGTTTTGTTTTTTTTGAAACAGAGTTTCACTATGTAGCTCTGGCTGATCTGGAACTCACTCTGTAGACCAGGCTGGCCTAGAACTCAGAGAGATCTGCCTGACTCTACCTCCTGAGTGCTGGGACTGAAGGTGTGCACCACCACAGCCCAGCTAGTCTACCCTTTAAAGAAAACTGAGACAGGAACTTGAAGAAGCCAATTATATTAATAGTCAAAAGCAGAGAAAGAATTGCCTTCTCTACCCCAGGGCCCCCTTCTAGGGAACAGTGCCATTCACAGTAGACTGAATCTTTTTTTTAAAGACATGCCCACAGGCTAACCTGATCTAGACAGGACTTCAGCATTTCTTGACTGTTCAATAGCCCTATTTAGCCAATGCATCCTGAGTAAAGCTCAAGGAATGTGCCAGCCCCAAGTTCCACATCACTTTCTCAGTCCATAGGCTCCTCTGCAACTACAGGGCTTTCTGGTGTGACTTTCTGGCACAGGCCTGTTTGTTGAACCTGCTAATGAGCCCACCCATGTTTCTGTTCTGCTTTTTTCACACAGGGTCTCGGCATGTAGCCCTGCCTGGAAATCCTGCCTCAGAGCCTAAAGTGCTGGTGACAGGTTTGAGTCACTGTAACTGCTGATGTATCTCTATCCCCAGAAACAAAAAGGAGGCCCCATCCCATAGCTAATATCCACAGAGGATATCTGCACCCCACTTTGGCAAACACAGCCACTCCAACCCAGCAATGCCTCTTCCAGGAATTGATCCTCACACAAAGTGGCTCTGACACAGGAGTTATTTATTGCAATGTGGTTTGTGATATTAAAGTAGAAATACATTCCATCAATAAAGATCTTTCAGTTAACATTAGTCACCTGAAACGCATAAAACCATACACTAGCTATGCAAAAAAAAAAAAAAAAAATTCCAAGTTGATAAAGATCTCCAGAATGTATTTTCAAAAAGTCCGAGGGATATATAGAATGTTTCTATGTAAATAAAAATATGACAAATTCTTTAAATATAAATACTTCTAGAAGGAACTGGAGAACAAATGAGAAGGCAGGTTTTATTTTTGAGGCAGTCTTGCCTACATATAACCTTGGCTGGCCTGGAATTCACTATGTAGACCAGGCTGGACTATAGCCTCCACCTCCTGAGTACTGAGATCACAGGCATTCACCATAGCCTAACCTAGAGTCTATTTTATATCTGAAAAAGGCTATAAACAAATGCATAAATAAAATTATGTCTTTTAGTGCATATTCTTGGCTTGCCCTGTCTTTGGCTTGTGGCACCCACCTTTGCTGGGAGCAAACATTATCAGTGGATCTTGCCTTTCACAGGCTCCTCACTTTGGCATACTATACCCCTAAACCTTTTCAGATGGGCTCCTGTCACCAGGTGTCACTGTCTGCAGCCCACTGCTCTAAAGTCTGAGGACCATTTCTCCCAGGGCACCTGGGATCAAGTGTTGTGAACTGGATGGAGAACACCTCTCACCCCTACCGCCAACATTCCCCCAAGAAATTGGGGAGATAGGAAGCTAGGTATTTACTCTGTTCCCCTGGTCCCTCAGTTGACTTGGGTCTGTCTCCCTGAGGACAAACACTGTCCCTTTCCTTCCTTTGGCTTATTTTGGTCAAGCAAAACCTCTTGGTCACTGGAAACCAGTCAGAGCTTTGGAAGAGGGTAGTCAAGAGGACAGTAACAACCACAAGGCCCACAATTCTGCTCACATGAGCTGTCACCTGCCCACCCTTACTCACTCACTGCTTCACTCAACTGGCAAGTATTTGCAGCCAGCATACCAGGCACCTTCTGCCAACATTTGTTCTAAATGTCAGAGGGTGACAGAGCTGGACCTTTACTCCACACGCCCCCTTAGCTCTCCCAGGCCGGGCCTTATCTGTGTGCCCCACCATTCTTCAGTGGCCTTCAGCCAGTGTCTGAAACCACAGGAATGGGGACTAAGGGAAGACAAAACAAAGCATAAGCCACAAGGGAGAGGCATGCCAGTGAGTTTCCTGGGTGTTAAGCTGTTTCTTGGTATGGAGTGACTAAACAGTAAAGGAACCCACATCCATCTCTCCAATGTAAGCAGATGCTTCACTATATTGTTACAGGCTGCTCACTGGACACTGTAGTAGACAGGGCCAGGACAGAGAGCAGGTCTCAGAAATGGACGTGGTAGCTAGCTCCTTGGCTAGCTGGGGCAAGGCTGCCCTGGACAGGTCTCTGCTTAGAGTTCCCCTGCACGAGTCCATAAGACACCAGGTTACAGCAGAGGACTCAATCTACACAACGGAGAGAGGGCTGCCAGGGCAGAGACCACTGGCTTATGTCACCTGAGCCTAGACTCCACAGAGCACTAGTGGACTGGCCCTTCCATGGCACACACCTGCAACCAACCAAGTACTTACAGAAAGATGTCCTGTAGGAAAGAGGGAGACAGAGGAAGGGAGAGAAGGTGAGGGCTCAACTCCTCTACCTCAGAGGGACTAGTGGGATAAAACCAACCAGCTTTAATACCAATATAATTCTCTCTTAAATACATGTTGCCCAGGATAGAACCTGGGGCAGGCTCTTCTTGGCAGAAAGAATGGAAAGAAAAAGTGAAAACGTGGAATGGATCAGCCAGGCAGCCTATCCAGTCCAGGGCCTCCTGTGCTGGGGACAACGCTCCAGGGAGGGTAGGTGCTCACAGCTCCCTGTGGTCCAGTTATTGCTGAGATGGGTGGGCTACCTCCCCTCTCTGCCCCCAAACATGTCTCAGAATTAGGTCTGCCCTCTGGGACCCCAGCAGAGGCTGGAGGTGGCAACTGAGGCCTAGGTGCCATCAGGATAGCTCAGTAGCTGCTCTGGTGACCCGTGAGGATGTAGAGGTTGCTGTGTGCCCCGGGGTTGTCAGTGGGGATGCTTTCCAGGATGATGTCCCTGGTGGGGGAAGAGGTACAAAGTGAGCAAAGCAGGAAAGCTCGGTAAGCCCATCCCCAAATCTAGCCTGGGGGGGGATCTGAAATTGAAGGTACATTTCAGATACCTGTGAGCCCCCAGCACTCGGAAGATCCTGGTCTCATCTGTTATCTCCTGGGTCACCTGGAAGACAAGGGACCCTGAGACCATCCCAACAGTTCTTTCTAAACAGGGGCTCATGGAGGCAGTTAGGATCCTAGCTCCACTCACCTCGTTGGTATCGAGGCTTCGGCCCTGCATGCCATGACTCCAGAACGCCAGCACACTATCCTGCAGACACACTGGAAGAATGGTCTTTTAGCCCTACACTACCCCTGCACTCCACAAATCTCCTCACCCTTGCCACAATGTATGGTGGCTGATCCAGCCCCAATTGACACAGACTAATCCACAGGGTCCTCACTGGTGCTGGGTGTCCAGGCTGAGTCCCCAAAGACAATAGGGAATCTACAGTGGTCCCACTGTCAACCCTAAGCCCGAAGCCCAGTTACCTACTTCTGGACTGGATACTACCATGTCCACATCTGGCTTACTCAACTCACCCACAGTCTCAATAGTGAAGTCAAAGGTTAGTTCAGGGGCAAGTACAGCCGTGGGTTCCCCCTGCAGGTTAACAATTCTCACACAGCCTGCACAAAGAGAGAGCTTGTGAGTGGGGTATACCTGGCTTTCTGCTGGGACGGCTGACCCATAAAACCTGCCTCACCACCATACTCTCCACTGTCATCTAACCCCAATCCTGAGACACTCACGTTCAAAGCTGACCAGGACTGTGTCCCTGTCCACCTGGATCACCTGCTGTGCAGAACCTGGGATCCCCTCTGTGGACAGAGAAGGAAGGCAAGGCCCAGCTTGCTGAGCCAGTCCACTCTATCATTCCAAGGACTGAGGGGGCATGCTACAGTCAGTCCTAAACCAACAGTGTATTTCACCTCACACCAGCCTCATGGGATCATACACAGAAGGGACTTGCCCTTAGGCCTATTAGGATCCAGGAAGGGGTTGCAGGGTCCTGTAAGAGCCTACAGAAGGTCCAGGGTCAGACAAACCAGGCTGTGAGATTCAGTTGCCAGTTGCCGAGTGGCTGATGCAAGTCACTTCCTCTCTCTGAACTTCATTTTCCTCTTTGGTAACTCAGACATGAGTTACTACCTATTTTACAGGGCCGTTGTAAGAATTAAGACTGAGCCAGGGCCAGGCAGTGGTGGCGCACGCCTTTAATCCCAGCCCTCGGGAGGCAGAGGCAGGTGGATTTCTGAGTTCGAGGCTAGCCTGGTCTACAGAGTGAGTTCCAGGACAGCCAGGGCTATACAGAGAAACCCTGTCTTGAAAAAACCAAAAATAAAATAAAATAAAATAAAATAAAATAAAATAAAGACTGAGGGGGCTGGAGAGATGCTCAGTGGGTAAGGGCATCAGTGGCTCTTCCAAAGGATGCAAGTTCAAATCCCAGCATGCACACACAGCTCACAATCACTTGTAACTCCAAGTCACCCTCTTCTGACCTCCAAGGCATGCACATGGCATGTATACATACATGGAGGCAAAGCATTCACACACATTTTAAAATGTCATTTTAAGAACAGTAGCAGAAAGCCGGGCGTGGTGGCACACGCCTTTAATCCCAGCACTCGGGAGGCAGATGCATGCAGATTTCTGAGTTTGAGGCCAGCCTAGTCTACAAAGTGAGTTCCAGGACAGCCAGGGCTAGACAAAGAAACCCTGTCTCGAAAAACTCTTTAAAAAAAAAAAAAAAAAAAAAAAAAGCAGAATAATTAGGAATTAAATCCAGAGGGGCTCCTGGCACCAACAGCCCTTTCTTTTCTACCCACTGCCCAAGCTTTCTCTATGGCTGATATGTGTCCTGCTCAGAGTGGAAGCTGCTGTTCCCTACCTGGCCAGAGTCCCTATTCTTTCTGCTGCTGCTGCTGGCTAAAGCTTAAGCACCACAGCCAGCTTTTCCTTGGCTGCCAAGCCCTTTAATTGTATGAGGTTTTTTTGTTGTTGTTGTTTTTGTTTTTGTTTTTGGAGACAGGGTTTCTCTGTGTGCCCTGGCTGTCCTGGAGCTCACTTTGTAGACCAGGCTGGCCTTAAACTCAGAAATCCACCTGCCTCTGCCTCCCAAGTGCTGGGATTAAAGGTGTACGCCACCACGCCCAGCGAGATTTTTGTTTGGTTTGGTTGACTGTTTTATTTGTTTGGTTTTTTTAAAGTTCTGGCTGTCCTGGAAATTATTATAGACTAAACTGGCCTTGAACTCCCAGACCCACCTGCCTCTGCCTCCTGATTAAAGCCATGTGCTGCCATGCCTAGCCTTGTTCTGCTTTTGAGACTGGACCTCACTGTGTAGGTCAGTCTGCCATTGAACTCTTTTTTTTTTTTTTTTTTTTAAGATTCTTTTTATTTTATTTTTTGTTTTTTGAGACAGGGTTTCTCTGTATAGCTCTGGCTGTCCTGGAACTCACTCTGTAGACCAGGCTGGCCTCAAACTCAGAAATCAGCCTGCCTCTGCCTCCCGAGTGCTGGGAATAAAGGTGTGCGCCACCACTGCCCGGCTTTTTCTAAGATTTGTTTATGTGTGTGCGTACACTATTGCTGTCCTCAGACACAACAGAAGAGGGCATCAGATCCCATTACAGACGGTTGTGAGCCACCATGTGGTTGCTGGGGATCGAACTCAGGACCTCTGGAAGAGCAATCAGTGCTCTTAACCGCTGAGCCATCTCTCTCCAGCCCCCTGCCACTGAACTCTATATAGCCTAGACTGACCTCAAACTCAGGATCTTCCTGCTTCAGCCTGCCAAGTGCTCATACCACCACGCTTTTCTTTTCTTTTCCTTTTTTGTTTTTTAAAGCTTTGGACTGTTGTTACCGAGGCTGGCATCTATTCATGGGTTCATGCCATTCTCCTGTTTCAGCCTCAAAAGAGGGATCACAGTCCTGTGCCATTGTGCCCAGGCTAGTCCATGAGATCTTTCATGGAAGCCAGATGAGAGAGGCAGGACTGAAGTGCCCCTAGCCCCCCTCCGATCTTCTCAAGCATCCCCTTCCTGCAGCACCCAGCTCTGCTGCTCACCAGGAGGGATGAGGATGTCTGGAGTCAGGCCAGCCTCCAGGGGCAAGACATGAAACAGGACACGGCAGCCGGGTCCCTCGGGTCCCTCGGCGCCCACACACACCTGTGGCAGCTCCTTTCCATCTAGCACCAGCGGCTCCAGCATCCCCGCCGGGCTGGGCAAGGGACTGGAAAAGTTCTGGGGGACAGCAGAGAGGCTTGGCTCTGTTTCTTCTGTAGGCATCCTGCCTCCCTCCCAAGGGTCCTCTGGTCTCTTACCTTCAGCAGCAGGAATTTCTGCAGTGGCTCATACCACTGCAGCAGAAGCAGGCTGGCAGGCAGGGCGGCCAGCAGGAAGGTACTGCCGGTATAGGGGTTTCGAACTGCGGGAGGAGGAGGTAGTGGGCAAGGGCTCAGCCTCACAGCACCTCTCCCAGCCCCGTACAGCCAGCTCTTACCCACACGACACTGCAAACAGCCTTTGGTGTCAGGAATCTTGGTGGACAGGGCAAAGCGTCTGTAGGGGTCAAAATCAGCATATGTTCTGGGAGCCATCCATAAGCAAGGCCCCCACTGAACCCTGTCATTTTCCTGGCTTTATGGATGAGACCCGAGGCTCAGCAGTGTGCCTGCAAAGAGCTGTAAGGGGCTGAGGCTCTGTGGGCATCTTGGGCTCCTCAGCCTGGGCACTCATAGGGGGTTGAGGAGGTGAGGTTGTTCTTTTGTTTTGGGTTTCTCTTTTTAAAGTTTATTTTTGGGTATTTGAATGTTTATTTGCTTGCATCCCTAGCTGAGGTTAAAGGTGTCTGTGAATTACCATGTGGATGATAGAAACTGAATCCAGGGCCTCTAGAAAAGCAGGGAGGGAAGAGGGATGGCTCCTAACCACTGAGTCATCTGTCCAGTCTGCTTTTGTGTTTAAGGTTTTTGGAGAAAAGCAAGGTTCATGTCATCCAAGCTGCTCTCAAACTTCTGATCATGCTGAATCCCCCCAGGCACTGACCTTAGAAGCCTGAGCCACCAGATCCAGCGCCACCACACACCTTTTTTTCTTTATTCTTTTTTGTTGTTGTTGTTGTTTTGTTTTGTTTTTTGTTTGTTTTTTTGTTTTTTGTTTTTCGAGACAGGGTTTCTCTGTATAACCCTGGCTGTCCTGGAATTCACTCTGTAGACCAGGCTGGCCTCAAACTCAGAAATCCGCCTGCCTCTGCCTCCCGAGTGCTGGGATTAAAGGCGTGCGCCACCATGCCCGGCTTCTTTATTCTTTTTTACCTTTTCTTGGGCTGACTAGATAGCTCCATAGATACAGCCAGTTATCTGCTACCACCAAACTTACAACCTGAACTCAATTCCTGGGATCCATGTGGTATACCCAGGAAAATTACTCCTGTAAGGTGTCTTCTGACCTCCATTTGTATACAGAGGCAAATGGGTTATCCCCGGCCCTTCTCCCCTTTCCCCCAAATAATGCCTTTAATCCAGCATTGTCAGGAGGATCTCTGAGTTTAAGGCCAGCCTGGTCTACAAAGTGAGCTCTAGGACAGCCAAGTCTAGGAATCTGTCTCAAACAAAAACTACTCCTCCTTCTCCTAATGATACTAAATTTAAAACAAGTGTAAATAAAGCATTTCTTTACACCAACTGGTTGACTGTGGGGATACACATCATGTCACACATGTAAAGATTCAGAAGACTTGTCGAAACTAGTCCCCCTTCCATCTCGTGGGTCCCTGAGGTTGAACTCAGGCCTTTGAGCTTGGCAGCAAGCATCGTTTCCTGAGAAGCTAAGCTGCTGCACCTGCCCTCGTTTAGTTTTGGCACAGAGTCTTCCTCTGTAGCCCAGGTTAGCCTGGGATTTGTAGCAGTCCTCCTGCCGTAGTCTCCCATGTGCTAGGGTTCCTGGTAAAAGCCACCGCTCTAGGTTCTGTGTAGTTTCTACAAGTCACCCAGCCTCTCGACCCGTCTGCTCACTGGCAGGTGACGCAGCTCGTATGGAGACCAGAAGCTGAGGCAGGTCCCAGCTTGAGTATGCTCAGTCCATTTCAAAGACTGACAAACAGGCCCTGGGAGCTGGAAAGACTTCAAACAGCAAATGGCCTGCCTTCTGCACCTAGGTGGGGCTCTGACCCTGTGGGGCAGGTGGGTGGCTGTCTTATGGGGAGTCCCCCCATGACCTCAGGGGACTGACCGCTGGAGCCTCTTTCTTCATCTGAGGAACTGGGCTGTTAACACTGCAATCTCCTTGTCCCCGTGACTCAGGTCCTGTCTGTGCTCCTGCCAGAACGAGCCCCCGGGAGGAAGCCGGTGTCTGGCTCCCTGTGCTGACCTCTGCCCTCCCTCTTCCTCCTACTCTATCCCCAGCTAGCATCTGGCTAGGTTATGGGCATTCAGGTACTGCTACTTTTGCATCTGGAGTTTCCTCTAAAAAAAAAAAAAAAAAAAAAATTCCACGATTTCCTCTTCTTTATGTTCAAAGTCTGGCAAGCCCTCTGCCTAAAGATTATGGGTCAGAACAGAGACTCAGGAAGCCCAGAGGGCACAGAGCACCAATACAGGCTTGGTGTGAGCTCTGTAGATAAGGCTGTCCTCCATTCTCCACAGTGCTGCTGGCCCCAGGAATCAGGTCATAATAAAGTTAGAGCTGCTTCCTGGCCCATGCTTCTGGGAGCTCCAGCTCTCTCAGCTGGACTAGGAAGGTCCCACTCAGAGAATCTGCATCTTTTGAAATGTGACTTTTCAGAAGGGTCTCATACTATAGCATCAAACTTCCAGTAATCCTCCAGCCTCAACTGCTTGAATGCTGAGATGACAGGCATTTAATTTACTTTAATGTGACAAAGCCAATTTAAGCCCAGACTCCTGCATCACTCACAGCTGGTGACAGCTCCATCCTTCCTTAAACCTTAAACTCAACCTTGACTCCCTTTCTCTTTCAGTAGCCACCTCTCACCAGGAAACCCTGCTGGCTCCACTTGTAAAACAGAAGGAGAGCCAGACCATTTCTCACTTCCTTCACTCTTACTGCAGCCCAGCTACCACTGCAACCGGCTCCATGGCCTTCAACGTCCTCCCTCATCGGGGGCTTAGTCCTTACCCATAGTAGGCCTGTGAAGACCCGCAGTGCCACTCACACCTCACCAGCAGCCTCTCTGAGGAGCCAGCCTTGCGTCTGCCCTAGGACCCCTGTGCTAGCCTGTCATTTCTTCTCCTGAGCCTTCCCTACAAATCTCTAGCTTCTTTGGAAAATTAAATTTATTGGAGCTGGAGAAAAGCTTAGTGGATAAGAGCACTGGCTGCCCTTCCAGAGGACCTGGGTTCAATTCTCAGCACCACATGTCATCTAACAACTGTCTGTCCCAGAGGCTCTGACCTGGACCCTCACACCAATGCACATAAAGTGATTTCTACAATTTTTTTCATTGCACACAAGTGCATGTGTACATATCAAGGTGCACACGTGGAAGTCAGCAAATAGCCCGCAGCAGCTGACTGGCTCTCCAGACCTGACCATTCGGCTTCCCAAATACCAGTCCTACTGTAGTTCTTGATATGGCCAGTATATTCTGTTTTCAGAGACAGGAACTCGCATAACCCAGACTGGCCTCAAACTCAATGGGCAAGGATGACCACGAATTCCTGATTCTCCTGCCCCCACCCACCATGTACTAAGATTACAGGCATGTAACACCACACCCAACTGTATTTTGTTTTTGAGACAAAGTATCTCCTACTGGCTGGCCTCAAACTTGAGATTCTCCAGCCTCATTCTCCCTAGTGCTGGGATGTCTGGCAGGAGCCACCACACCAGCCTGGCTCTTAGACAGTGAGTTGAACCATCTATCGAAAGAAGCACATTGACCAGTACACAGTAAGATCCTCTGAAACGCTGAGAGTACTGCTGTACCCCGGACAGAGGCCAAGTCCCAGGCAACAGAGGAAGGGTTCAGCCACCGCTCTCCACCCTCAGGCTCAAGCCCACAGGTTCTCCAGGCCTGGCTGTTTGGTCTCATCTGCACTCATTCTCCCCTCCCCTAGAACCTTGGAATGCACCCTCTAATTCTGCCTCTGCCTCCTGGCTTTCAGAGCACCCTCTCCAGCCGTACCCCCCCCCCAAACCAAGCAGTCTGCTTTGTTTCTGTCCTTTGTTTCTCCAAAGCAGGGTTTCTCTGGACACATTGCCAGGCCCAGCCCTGGACCACTGAACTGTGGGATGAAGCCCACCATCTACGATGTCCACAGAGCACGTTGACGCTCACATCCTTTTGTGCTTTTCAACGAGCCAGGTGGACAGGACCAACTGCCAACCAGGAGGAAACAGCTGCAGAGGCAGGAAGTGCCTAAGTGATTAGCTAAGACCCTGGCAGTCCTGGGAGTGGGTGGAGTCTCATCCCGCAGGCCCTATTCTGACCTCCTGGGTACCCCATTCCTGCTGACCTGGGGATGATGCGCTGCGTGATGCGGTTGGTAGGGATGGAGAGGGGTGCCTGGTGTTGCAGCCTCCGCTGCTCAAACAGGCCCGGGAGGTCATGCGCCCAGATATGTGTGGATTTCCCTGAAGTGGAAGAGGAAGACCACATAGGGCTCAGAGAAAGCTTGGGGAATGCTGCTCTGGCTGCCTCTGCACCCACAGCTTCCTACCTGAGAGTGACAGCAACACATTGTTCACACAGTAGAGCCAGGAGCAGCGCTGGGAGATGAGCTGGGACCAGAAACAGTGGACGGGTGGTCAGCAGCCAGCATCCTGTGCCTCTGTCCCCAACAGCCAACAAGCCTCACCTTCTCCAACGTGTCCTCGTGCAGTTCGTGCAGGTTGAGGGTGTAGATGCCCTCCTCGGCCCCTACCACCAGGAACTGGTCTGCAGGCACGGGCATAAGGTCAGAGGCTGCCACATGTTCCTGGCCCAAGCTAAGGGTGTCCTAAGTTATTGCTTGTGCTCTACCCCTGGCCTACCTCGAGTCACAGGGTGAACCCAAGTGACGGCAGCATGGATCTGCAAGGGGCAGCCATTGAAGACCTTGGAGAAGCAGGCACCCATCTGGGGAGGAAGTGATTAGCTGGCGAGGGACCCAGTGGCAGTGCCAGGACAGCAGGCCCTAGGGACAGCCAGTGAACACTTACGTGCACCTTGGGGGTGGGAGGAAGCCCATGGCAGGATGATCGCTGTGTGCAAGGGAGGGAAGGAGTTAGGGCCTAGGTGGCACCCTGCAGCCCCATCCCCACCCTTCTGCTGTTCTCTCACCTCACGATCCTCCCGTTGCTTCAGAGTAGCCCAGGCGGTGGGCAGCAATGGTGGGCTGCCAGGGCCAGCTGAAGGTGCTGACAGGGTACCTGTATGCACAGACCATAGTGACTCCAAGCCCCAGCCCTACCCCAGAATTCCCCATGGCCTGCCAGCCCCAGGCCTCACCTGGGGAGCAGGACTGGGCATTGTCACCAGATGTTGACTCAGTGTGGGGCAGCCCCAAAAATGGGGCCCGTTTGATGGTTCCGATGACATCATCTGGGGAGTCCAGCTCCTGTCATGAGGATCAGAAGCAGCCTGGTCATCAGCAGGTGTCCCATGATTCACTTCTACCCCACAGCACTCTATGCACATGGGTGACTTCCCAGCTCTACCCTCTTCCAATCCACACCTGGAGTTCTAAGGCTGGCCGGATAGTCAGGCTCCTACAAGGACACAGCACATGGCATGATGGGGTGTGAGAAGAGACTGTCCCTCAGGCCTGGAGGCCCCTCTTTACCCCAGGTATGGGTCCCTCACCTTTCCTCCAGGGCCTCCTGGACTGACTGCAGCAGGCTCCTGGGCCAGAGGAAGGGGTCAGTGGTCAGTCGTCCATAAGTCCCAGCCTGCCCCTCCACTTCCCCAACCTCGCTCACTCACCCACTCAGTTCCTCTTTTCCCAGGAGCGTCCACTCCTCCTCCCACTGGAGGAGACCGAGGCAGAGACACCAGAAGAGAGGTGAGAAAAAAAGAGAGGGGTTTCAAGAGATGAATGGGGAGAGCCAGGAACGACCTGGAATTCAAGGCAGGCCTAGACTACAGGATGAGTTCAAGGCCAGCTAGAGCAAGCGAGAGTATCCTGCTCACAACAGCAAAAAGAAAGCGCAGGAGAGAGCAGAGCAGCACAGACAGAAAATACTCTGCAACAGGCAAAGACTTGTGAAAAACAAAACAACAAAAATAAGAGAGAAGGGGGCTGGTGAGATGGCTCAGCGGGTAAGAGCATCCGACTGCTCTTCCGAAGGTGATAAGTTCAAATCCCAGCAACCACATGGTGGCTCACAACCATCCGTAACGAGATCTGGCTCCCTCTTCTGGAGTGTCTGAGGACAGCTACAGTGTACTTACATATAATAAAAATAAAATAAATCTTTAAAAAAATAAAATAAAATAAGAGAGAAAAGACAAGAGAGGGAGACAGCAGCCAGCAGGGCAAAGAGATGGGCGCTGTGGGAGTGGAGAAAGGAAGCAGTGGCGGACAATAAGAGGAGATGTGGTGATGTGATCCTGTGACAGGCAGACTGAGGAATATGGCCAAGTGGGGAGCTCTTAGTCCTGTGAAACCTGGGTTTCAAAAGGGTATGGCCAGCCTTCCACATCCTAGTACTGTCTAAAGGATAATGGCAGAGGGGATCCTCTAGCCCAGGACCCCAGGTGACACAAGCCCAGGGGGAGTCCCCAGGTGACACAGGCAACCCCTGCTTCAGACTAGCCGTGATTTGGGGTATTCCACCTGCATCTGCACACCCAAGCCCCTGCCTCCCGGAACCCCCGCCCATGTACACACACATAGCCAGTGCCTCACCGGTTCGTTGAGAGGATCTGTCTCCTTCCGGCGAGGAGCACCAAATTTCACTTGGTGAACTAGGGAACCGGTGTATTAGATTAAAAGGGGGTCCAAGTCTTGGAATGGACCCCCCCAAATAACAGCAGGTCCATGGGTGCATTTAGCCCTATCAGAAGACCTACACTGGATCTCGGAGGGGGTCCTCTCAGCCGGACCATGATGGCTGCGGGAATGGATGGTATCTGGAAACATGTCCTGGGTCTAAGAAAGAACACAAACGACGGGCTTGCATCCTGCACTCACCTCTCACCAGGAGTTCTTCCAGGTCTTGACACCCATCAGGTGTCCTGTTTTCCTGACAGCCCTCTAAGATTACTATGAAATACAACAGCCTTCCTTTCCACAGATGGGAAAACTGGCACAGAAACATTAAGACACTTGCCAAAGGCCACACAGAAAGGAGGACTGCTTAGTCACAGTCATGGCTGGCTTAGGCCCGAGGATGTGCAGTGGGCCTGGCTAGAGGGCAGCCCTGCCAGAATTCCACAAGTCACAACCATTCTCACGTATATGTATACCACCTTCCCATCGGGCCAGGCTGACTCGGCTCCCAGGCCCCGCCTTACCTCTAGTTCACTGTCTTCAGGGGAGAGGGTTCCCAGGTGGGGGTCACTGGCCTTGTCAAGGAGCTGGGTGAGGAGGGCCGGAGGGAGATGCTGGGTCGTGAATGGGTGCTGAAGGAGCAAGGGGTGACGAAGTTGCTTCCAGGCCTTGTCTTTGAGTCTCAAGTCCCCAGGCTCACCCCCTGCCTCCCACCTGCAGAAGCCTCTCTGCTGTAGGCCTCTTCTTGGGGTTCTTGGTTAGAGCCAGCTTGAGGAAGTGGTGGAAATTCTGGGTCCTGGTGGGTACAAGAGCCCCACCCACCCAAACCCAGGTTAAGCTCTGCAAAGAAGCATCCTGTTAGTTGCCCCAGCCGGCTACCAAAGGAACAGCAACTTGGTCAGTGCTGTGGCCGCGCCATAGGAGTGCCTCCATCACAAGCCACCAGCCCTTCCTTCCCTCCTGTTCCCCCGCCTACAGTGGGAACCAAGATCAATCCTTGGCAAAAGCCTCTAGCCCATGGGTATCTTAGCTGTGGGTGAGGCCTCACCAACGCGTCTTGTCCCTTAGCTTGGGTGGCTGGAAGCTGCTTTTCGACATGAGCATCAAGGCCCTGGGGAGGATGTGAACTCATGGGTCAAGGGTCAGTGGGGTAAGGGGCAGGCGAGGGGCATGAGGGGCACGAGGGGCAAGGCTGACCTCATGGGGTGTAGGTGGAACAGCGGCGGTTGCAGCTCGCCCAACTCAATGGCAGTGATGCCCAGTGCCCAGACGTCACACAGCTCATTGTAGCCACCCTTGCGTTCCACAGCAGCAACCTCTGGCGCCATCCTAGAATCGGGGTCACATAAGAGATGGCCAGTTGCCCTCCTTGTGCCCACCATCCCTATTGCCAGGGCACCATCTTACCAGTATGGAGTGCCAATGAAAGACCGTCTCTTGGCCACAGATGCCGTCAGCTCACCCGACACCCCAAAGTCCGCTGCAGGAAAGAACTCTTACCAGACCCAGGGCCTACTTACCTCCCACCCTGGGGCCCAGGCTATACCAGGTAGGGCTTGGGTCTGGCCACAACTGTCCCAAGCCAGGCCAGGCCCCTCTTCTGAGAGGGGTCCCCACCCTTCCATCTCTAAAAACAATCCCGTGTCAGATCCCTCCCCAGCCAATCTCACTCAGTCAACTATTGGCAGGCAAGTAATAATGCTATGTCCCCTAAGTGGGGACACTGAGGCTCAAGCAGTAAAGTGACTGGGATCTCCAGCACTCAGTTCTATGGTCCCTGAGCCCCTGCTGAACTCTCAACCACAAGGCGTCCCCCGGTACTGACCCAGCTTGACATCGCCCTGCAGAGTGAGCAGAAGGTTGGCACCCTGGTGGGGGGACACACAGAAAGAATTGTGTCAGGTACCTGGTGAATTCCTCCTCCATCTGAACCATGCCCTTGGCTGACCCCTACCTTAATGTCTCTGTGAATTTTCCCCTGAGAATGCAGGTGGTGGAGCCCCTGGGGACAAACAGAGGTCTCTGATGACAGCTACTTTGCACTATTTATCACTTCTGAGCCCCTCCTCAGGACTGGGGGCCCCCCACCCAAGCTGCTTCCTCCACCCCTCTCCTCAAACAGGAAGTGACTGAGCCAAGAGGGAAATGGGCTGCTTCCGGCAACAGAACTGCCCCCCCCCCCTCCTGCTAGGACCTCCATCCCCTGAGCCAGCCCATCCCAAGGTCCCAATCTCTCACTGGCCAGATGTGTTGGGCCCACACTCCTGAGGATTCCAAAATGGGTGCTGCCTATGAGCCCGTACCTTTAGTGCCTCCCGGCAAACATAGGCAATCTGCCGTTCTTCCAGGGGCCCAGTGGCTGAAACATATAGAATGGGAGCTGAAGAGAAAGAGCCCGAGGGATATGCTGACCCTCCCTACCCACCCTGCAGAGTGGGGAGCAGCAGGCACCACTACAGCAAAGTGATGTTAGCCACATTTCTTTCAGATTCAGGCTGGGAAACTGAGCCCAGAGGAAGACAGTATTTCTCTCAAGGTCACACAGCCAGTCAGAAGCTAAGAGGAATCCAAGTGCAGCCAGAAGGATACCTTCCTACCCCTCTGTTGGGATTGGGAAAGGCCATGTCCCATGGAGTCTGGATCTCACCGTGGTAAATCTCCTGCAGTGACCCTCCTCCACAGAACTCCATACAGATCCACAATCGGTCATTCCTGGGGAGACAGAGAGCTGGGCTGGCACAGTGCAAGGCACAGGCGGGCTGTCTGGGGTAAGAAGATAAACAACCTCACCTGAGGTAGCTGCCAATGTAGGCCACGACATTGGGGTGGCGGCATTCACGAAGGATGGTGATTTCCTGCTGAAGAGAGCTGATGTCGTCCCCTGGGGAGCACAAGGCATTATGGGGGGCACACGGACAGCCTAGACTCTGTCCCTATGTGCAAAATGAGCATAGAGTATTTCTCTCCAGGCCCAGCAGGTGCCAAGCCTTAGCTTCTCCTGGGGTCCGCTTCACGGGGCGGGGGGGGGGGGGGAGATCTAGAAAATGTCAACTCTCCGCCCCCGCCAGCTCGTTCGCTCGCCTCCCTGGAGTACAGAGGCCCCACCCGGGCCCACACCTGGGTCTAGCTTGACGATCTTCACCGCGGCCAGTTCGGACGTGACGGTGTCACGGGCCTAGGGGTGCAGGGCGAGAAGCGGGGTGAGGAGGGGGCGGGGCCGAGGTTCCCGCGGCGGGACGTTAAGATGCACCCTCCTCCTGCGCTCCCGCCCGTCCCGCAGCCCCGCTCAGCGCACCTTGTAAACGTCGCCATAGGTCCCGGCCCCTACACGCTGTAGCAGCTCGAAGCGGTCCCGCGGATCCTGCAGCGACACGTCCCGCAACAGCGCCATGGCCCGGCGCCGGACCTGCCGGCGGGCGCAGGCTGCGGAGCCGGCGCGGAGCGGCGCGGGGTGGGGCGGGGCGAAGCGAGCGGGCAGGCAGGGGCAGCGCCAAGACTAGGAGGCCGTAGGGGCGGGGCCAGCCCGGGGCGGGGCCAGCCCGCGGATGCCCCGCCGCCCGCCTGGCCGAGAGGAGGCGCCCTGCTTGCGCGGGGAAGTCCCCGAAGTAGGGGCGGAGCTTAGGTACCCCTCCCAATTCTCGACGCGCTACAGGTGCGGAGCATAAAGTTCAAAATCCCAAAACAGCAAAAGCTGATATCCACTCCCGCCCCATCCCCGATTTCTCAGATGAAACACATACATACATCTCTCTTTTTTTTCTTAACAAAATGCATTTATCTTTCTTGGAACTGAAAAATAAATCTATGTACAAAACAGGAAGAGGCTGGCCCTCCCCCACCCCGTGCAGATTTCCTCCTGAGGCCTCAGGGAGGTTCCCAGAGGGCTGGAAGAGGTCCTGCTCTGTTCTTGGGCCAGTTTGGTCAGGAAGGGGGCGAGGCTCAGTATTCACAGATAAGAGTCGGAGCTTCAAGTCCTAGACTCCGGGGCTAGGGAGACGAGGAAGATTTCCAAATTCAGGCAGCAATGTGTAAGTTCTTTGGGGTAAGGGACTTGGATTCCCAAAGGATGGAACTCTATAAAGTGCAGAAATCTACCCCTAGGGACTGAATGGTCCTTGGATTCCAGGTAGCAACTGTGCTCTTGGGCTAAGGTCAATCTAGCCCCCAAGTGGGAGGAATGCCCTACTGTTCAGGCGTAGGTTCCTGTCATGGTCCACTGAATTTAGGGGATTGGAGCTACAATGAGGTTCCAATTGGCCAGCTGGTGGGAGATGACACCTACATTCTAAGAACTGAGCCAGGGCTCTGGGGCCTGAAGAGGGGCTAAATGAAGGCTCCTAGTCACTGCAGGACAGCTCTGGGTCCCCTAGGACTGTGTGTGGAGTCTGGGCTTGAATTAGAGGACTAGGGTGAAGCCTGCTGGGAGTGAGGGCAGGCCTGGGGCCTGGCCACAGAATCAGAGTTCAGAGGCCCTTGCGCTGCCGCTTTAGGAAAGAGAGTGTGTAGTCGCTGGGTGTGGACACTTTCTGTTTCTTCATCTGCACTTGGGACTGTGCCGTGAGTTGCAACTTGATGGCGCTCGAGTTGATCTTGGTGGCCACCAGTAGCTCCTTCATGCCTTTCATCTTCTCACTCTGGAAAGTGAGCACTGGGCCCTCTGGGGGTGGCGACGCTGCAGGTGCTGGGGCTTGAGCAGCATTGCCAACTTCCTGGCCACCACGGGTAGTACCTGGGACAGTCCCTGACGTTTTCCTAGGTGGTCCCGACCCTGCACTTTGTCCTGAGCCCGGGCCCTTGTCCAATGCAGGTTTCTTGGGTGGTGGTGGCTCCTCAGGCTTGGACTCTCTGCGGGGACCACGCCGACGGCCTTCTCGGGCTTCATCCCCCCATGGTTCTTCAGCCTCCGCTGCCTCTGCTTCCCGGCTAACTATGTGCACCTTCTGCCGCACCTGAGCAAAAGCGCAAGCCAAGTGAAAGGTTGAGGATCATCAGTGGGACCTCCAGGTTCAGCTCCTGGCCACCCCTCTAGCAGTGTCCTCTCATCTGTACTCATACACATGCAATATAACTTCACTCCCCTATGACTACTGTCACCACCTGTAGTTCCCATGCCCTTGATAGGCCCCTCTCACCTGTCCCTCGAAGCGGCCTAGGGACTGCACAAGGAAAGTTGCCCAGCCTACATGCAGTACTGGTGTGGGGCTACCCTCCTCCCATTTGCAGATGCCATCATAGAATCGCAGCAGATGGGCAAAGCATTCTGGGTCCTGGAGGGCAGAACCTTGGCCCTGGGTGCCCTGGATAAGAGGGAAGGTACAGCAGAGGTCACACAGCGTGCAGGCCAGGCTCCCTCCACCTGGGCAAAGCCTTAGTTTCAGGGAAGGCAAGTGTAGGCAGGACCTCCTTCCTTTTATAAAACCAACCCTTAGTGCGAGTGAGGGGAGGAAGGGCATGCCTTTCCTCACCTACAGCCTAGCCCAGGTTAGAACCTGGCCAGCAGAGATATGGACCATCAACCCATTTCCCTAAAAGCTTTAACTCTAAAACACTCTAAAGTCCTTTCAAACCCTTGCCCAGGGTATCAGCTCCAGCAAAAGAGAATCCCCAACCCTGTCCTTGCTGTCCAATCAATGTGCCCAGGAAGGAGGGTGCACTGATGGAGTCCAGCCCTTCACCTGGGCTTGCTCCCCAGTCCGCTCTTCGCCTGTTTCAAGCAGGCTGGCTGCCTCCTTCAGCAGGTTGGGGATGACGTCATTGGCCACTTCAAAGAATTCCTTGTAGATCTCCTCATCCTCCCGGCAGTAGTTGTAGCTGTGAGAACACACAGGATTCAGTTGACAGTTGTCCCACAATGGGATATCCCACTGACTGGGTGAGGGGCTGGAGTCCTTGTTCACCCAGATGTGATCATGCTGGTCAAAGGCAAGGTTATGGAGTGGGATGTGGGGTCTGGACTAGAAGTTGGGCAGAGACAGAAGCACCATGTCTAACACACCTGACTATAAAGCAGGAAAAACTGGGCAGACAGGAGTGACAGAAGGGCATGAGGAGGAGGAGCAGCTAACCGGGGTTCTCACTTCCCAAGGCAGCGAGCCTTGGCTGTATAGCGGCTGGTCAGAGAGGACAGAGCTTGAGACAAGGTCTCACAACTAGATGACCAATTGGAAAGCCATAGAGAGAAAGGGCAGGCTGGAACCCTGGCAAGGGAATCCTCACTCTTGGATTACAGTGGCAGTGTCGGCCCAGGCCTGCAGGGCTTCGCGCACATTTCGGTTGCGACAGTGGTAGCCAGCCAGGTACATGTAGGGGTAGATGTGTTCATCCTGGTAGTAGGCCTTAGCCGAGGCAATTCCCTGGAGGATGGAGCAGAAGAACCTCAGGGAGGCAGCCCCCGGCTGCCTCGTCACTGATGAAAAAAGGATGCTAAAGGGTCCTTCCTTCCTGTCTCTAGCCCTGCTGGCCCTTTGCCTGGTATTCCCTAGTCCCTCCCAGCTCTATCCCAGGCCTGGATCTACAAGCCCGCTTGCTAAAGCAAGGGCAGACAGTAGGAGTGGTGACCCCACAAAATAAGGCCTAGGGAGGAGCAGGTAAACACTCAAGCCTGGGGCAGGTTTCTTCCCCACATAGTCCTGTATAAAGACTTCTAAGCCCAACCATCTTCCTACCACAATGAGCAAGCTAACATCTCTCCACAGTGCTACCACAGGCTACAGCCAGGATAATAAAGGGCAGCTGAAAACCGCAGGGCTTGTGGGATCAATTAGGGCCCTGCTCCTCCTAGGCTGGGGGAGCCAGGGCTCTTCTTAAACACAGAACTACCCTCATTATACACATGCCTTAAGGCAGGAAATACCCTCCAACACACAACCGTCTTCCCTTTTCACCTCTCTCCTCTCCATCCCCAGAAGGGAGCGGCTGTTTTCTGAGATGCCCTCACCTTGTGATAAAGGGTGAGTGGGTCTGGCCGACCCGGGGTAGGCTCCAGCTCCTCCAGGTCTGCCAAGTTCCCTAGCGCCATGGGGTATCTGGGAACAGATCATAAACTCAGGCTATCACTCAGTTCCCTGATCATAGGCCTATCTGATCTATCTATGATCAAGGCCTATCTGATCATAGCCTTCCACTGACCTTTCCAGATGTCCGAGGTCATAGAGCAGCCAGAGCAGCTTCTAGAGCCAAAGGGAGAGGGACATGGTAAGTAGAAGGGAGCTAGAGAAGTGACCAGAGGAAATAGAGCCCTCCCACCACAGAAGGGCTAGGAGTCAAGACTCACAAAGCCCTTCATGTGCACTGAGAAGGGGAAGGGAAGGTCCTGGGCTGGGGCAGTCTCCTCACCTGCTGGAGTTGCAACAGTTCCAAAGAGTCAGTGTGAAGATCGATGGAAGGGTTGATGGCACACACCATGAACGCCACCTCCATCTTACGGTCACAGCGCATGTACGACCCCTTCAAGTACAGCCAGCTCTTGGAAAGGGAGAAAAGCAGACATCTCAGGATGTCTCACCTTGAGCCTGCTCTAGGGCACAGCAACATAAATCAGTTCACCTGCCCCCCCCCACCCCCACCCTGGTACATAAACACAGAGGGACGGTGGGTTGAGGGGAGCCTGGCCAGTGGAGCGGAATCCCTCAGATGACTTACAGAAGGAAGAGGGCAAGATGGAGGGAAAATACAATACCCGCTCAGCCACACCAGCATTGACCGTCTGGCCTCTGCGGTCCTCGTTGCCTTTGCCGTGCCACGTCACCTCAGCTGTCTGCTCCCCGTTGGGCCCAAACACCACCCAAGCATGATCCTCAGACAGGGCCAAATGGACATCTCTGAGACCCAGAGCCTGGCAGGCCCCTACCACTGCAAAGGCCACGCCCGAGCTGTCCAGTTTGGTGCCTGTGGAAGAGGAGCAGTCATGAGAGCTCTGTCCTGGAAGAAGGGAGCCATGCCCCCTCTAGCACCTCCCAAGCCTGTGTCCAGGCATCACATACCCTATCCGTTACGTTCACCCTTTTATGCTCACAGCAGCTCCCTCCCAATAACCCAACCCCAGAACCTTTCTGGATCTTAGGTCCACCCAGCCAGAAACTGTCCCTCCCTTTTCTACACCAGGTACTTCTGTTAACATAATGACTTAACCCAGTGTCTATTGTACAGCTATCAGACTGTGTCAGGGAGAGCAAGCCCATGACCCTATGAACCCCCACCCCTCCCTTCCTCGTGTTCTGATTTATCTCTGCACTTTTTCCCTCAAAGCTCACGAGAGGCCTCAGACGCTTGCTCAGTACATTGTACGGAGAGCTGAAGCACTTTGTCCTCAGTCAAGCCCATGCTTCCTTTCCAAATATTTTCAAAGCTATCATCTTAATTGTCTCAAATGTACCCACCCATTTGTCCTACCCCCCCCCAATCTGCTACCACCCTCTTTCCCCATATGTTGGGCTGCCAGATTCCCCTGGCTAGTCAATGGCAGGGCTGGGACTGTTGAAAGACTGGAGAGTAAGATCTGGCACCAAATGATCAGGTTCCAGTCTCAGCCCTGTCATTCTGACATTCCCCCTCTTCGGGATTCTCTTTCCACAGCTGCGAAGGAGAAATAATACCTGCCCCACTACACAAGGTTTACAAGTCTCAAAAGGGCTATAAGCCATATTGTTCAGACATGAGAAGAGGTAAGACAATTTGCTCCCCTGACCACCTGTCTGACTCTAACCTGTGATGAAGCTGAAGAGAGACTGGATGTGGGCCCGGTCCTTGAAGTAGGAGCGGCTGAGGCTGTTCCATATGACATCTGAGACCTTTTTTACCAGTTCGCGACTAGAAACACCCCCCTCTCGAGGATAGAGGGAGAGGTCCACAGCGCCGCGGATCTGAGCGGTGAATCGGGCATAGAGGGCAGCAATGATGGATAGGTCGGCCACCGGGAAGTAGGTGAGGCCGCCAGGAGGGTCGGGTGCGGGGCTGGGCTGGAAGGTTAGCTCGGGCACGTTGGTGGGGATGACACGGTTGACAGCCAGGAAATGCTCCACGAAGCCCAGGACCAAGGACAGGAGCACCAGGTCAGGCTCCTCTCGGCCCAGCTCTGCAGCAAACAGGCGCACCACGTCGTCGATAGAGCGCAGAGGGAACAGCGTCTTCTGGGCGGCCTTCAGCCCCATGGCGGCGGGCGGTGGCCTGCGGGCGAGCCGAGGGAGGGAGGGTCGGGCTCGGCGAGAGAGCCCCCTCCCAGGCTCGGCTAAGGCTCTACCCTCCGCCACAATTCTGCTTCGCCAGCCGCTTCGTCCTGCGCTCACGGGCGGCGGCTCGGTTTCTGAGACCCTTCAACCAAGGCTATATAGGGCCTTCTAGTTCCTTACAATTCCGGGACCCCCAGCCCCGATGATGAGGCTGCGTCCTAAAGACCTCTTGGGGACCCTCAAAGGCCGCCCCTCCGGTCCCTACAATCTCTACCTGGCCCTCTGGAGCCTGTCCAGAAAGCAAAACCAAACCAGCCTCCCACAAGTCCCAAGGAGAGTCCTGGCTTCGGTCCCCCGAGCCCACCTCCGCGCTTACATCCCACACAAGGCACCGCGGCGCCCGCCGCCAGAAGCCTGCTGGGAAATGAAGTCCCGCGCCTCCTATGGCCGCACTGCCTGCCGGGAAATGGGGAGTCCTTGCTCACCGGGCCCTCTCTAAATCTGAAAATGACAGCCAAACCCGCAATGGCTTATGGAAGAAGTAGTCCTACTGCTCCAGGGCGGGTAAACTGAGCTCCTCAACGATTGGTCATCCAGGATCACGCCAGAAGAAGTTCCTCCGTGACTTCTGGGAGATTGTAGTCCAGGGATTAAACTCCGGCGCAGTAGCGTTGCTGCAGTGTGTTTTATGGCCAGTTTAAGATGTGAGGGAAACTGTTGCTCTAAAATACTACAAGGAGGCTGGAGACCTGGTTCAGCTGTTCAGAGCACTTGTTGCTTTTGCAAAGGACCTGGGTTCAAGTTTAGATCCCCACACCCACATTTTGGCTCACCATCTGTAACTCCAGTTCCAGAGGACCCATGCCTTTCTCTGACCTCCACCAAGCTTGACTTGGTGCACACACGTAAAAAGATGCAGACGAAAAATCCACACCTGGGGGCTGGTGAGATGGCTCAGTGGTTAAGAGCACCGACTGCTCTTCAGAAGGTCCTGAGTTCAAATCCCAGCAACCACATGGTGGCTCACAGCCATCTGTAATGAGATCTGACGCCCTCCTCTGGTGTGTCTGAAGACAGATACAGTGTTCTTACATACAATAATAAATAAACCTTAAAAAAAAAAAAAGAAAGAAAGAAAGAAAGAAAGAAAGAAAGAAAGAAAAATCCACGCCTAAAAAGAATGCAAGGCTGAACACAGTACGGCGGAGGCAGAAGGATTTTGGTGAGCTCAAGGCAAGCCTGGTCTATGATCCAATACCAGCCCTTGAAATTAGAGGCAAGGAACTCAGGGTGGACTGCGGAGATGACTCAGAGTTAAGAGCCCTGGCGGCCTTGGCTCAGGACCCTGCATTCCCAGTATGTACATATCTGCTCACAACTGGGTCTTTAGCCCCGCTTTAGGAGGTCCAATGTTCTCTGCTGTCCTCTGCAGGCTCCAAGCAGGCACCATATGCACACACATAGGTAAAGTAAAATTAAGGAAGGAAAAGAAAAAAAAAATCAGGAAGTTCAAGGTCAGTTTTATCTTAGACAGTTTTTAGTTCAAACTGGTCACAGACTCACAATGTTCCTGCCTCAGCCTCCACCATGCTGGGATTATAGATGGACACCACCAGTCCACATGGCATCACCCCTCCTGCAAGGCTTCATGACCTCATCTTTTTTTTTTTTTTAAGATTTATTTTATTTATTTTATGTAAGTACACTGTAGCTGTCCTCAGACACTCCAGAAGAGGGAGCCAGATCTCGTTACGGATGGTTGTGAGCCACCATGTGGTTGCTGGGATTTGAACTTATCACCTTCGGAAGAGCAGTCGGGTGCTTACCCGCTGAGCCATCTCACCAGCCCTCATGACCTCATCATAACTCACAAAGTCTGCAATGACCCTGTTTCCAAAAGGAAGTCTTTCTGTCTGAGACTAAGACCTCACTCAGTAGATGAAGCTGAGGAGATGATTTAGCAGGTGAGAGCTTTTTGCTGTATCAGTAGGAGGACCTGAGTTCAAATCCCCAGAATTCACTTATTCATCTGGAATCCTAGCATTGTGGGGCATGGATGGGGAATGGGAGCAGTGTGGGGGTTTAAGGGAGGAGGGTCCTTGGGACTTCCTGCCTACTGACCTAGCTGCAGGTTCAGCAAGAGAGCCTGTGTAAAGGGAACAAGACAGAGAGTCATAAAGGAGGATACATGATCTTTCTGTTTTCCACATCGGAGCAGCTCCTTACATAGGTGCAAAGACACCACACATATATACAAACAGAACCTTTTTCTTTGTTTCTTTTTTTTTTTTTAAGATTTATTTTATTTATTATATGTAAGTACACTGTAGCTGTCCTCAGACACTCCAGAAGAGGGAGCCAGATCTTGTTACGGATGGTTGTGAGCCACCATGTGGATGCTGGGATTTGAACTTATCACCTTTGGAAGAGCAGTTGGGTTCTTTGTTTCTTTATTTGTTTGTTTATTTCTTTCTCTCTCTCTCTTTCTTTTTTGGTTGTTTGTTTGTTTTGTTTTTTGTTTTTGGAGACAGGATTTCTCTGTGTAGCCATGGATGTCTTGGAATTCACTCTGTAGACCAGGCTGGCCTCAAACTCAGAGAGATCTGACTGTCTCTGCCTCCTGAGTGCTGGGGTTAAAGGCGTGAGCCATCACCATCCAGCTACGTCTACCCATGCTTTTTAAAGTTTCTTTGATTTTTAAGTTACTTTGTTCTGTAAAGCTATGAATTTGCTGTCATATTGGAACATGGAATTTGGATTAACCTAAATTTGTATTCCTGGACCATGGTCACTCAAATTTGGCTCTAGAATTAACTATATATTATTCTCTTTGAAGACGGGCTGGTCATGGTGGTGCATACCTTTAATCTCAGCATTCTGCATACAAGTTCCACGGCTACATAGTGAGACTGTGTCTCAGAAAACAAACACAAAAATTGGGGCTGGAGCCGGGCGTGGTGGCGCACGCCTTTAATCCTAGCACTCGGGAGGCAGAGGCAGGCAGATTTCTGAGTTCGAGGCCAGCCTGGTCTACAGAGTGAGTTCCAGGACAGCCAGGGCTATAAAGAGAAACCCTGTCTCCAAAAAAAAAAACAAAAACAAAAAACAAAAAAACAAAAAAATGGGGCTGGAGAGAGGGCTCAGCTGTTAGAGCACTGATTGCTCTTCCAGAGGTCCCAGTGGTGGCTCACAACTGTCTGTAAATCAAATATCACAGAATCCAATGTCCTTTTTTAGCTTCCATGATACATGTGGAACACAGACATACATGCAGGCAAAACACTGTACACATAAACTATAATGAAAAAACTTAAAGACTTAAAAATTAAAATACTAATTATTTTTTATTTATTTATAATTTTTTATACCTTAAAGATTTATTTGTTTTTTGTAAATACACTGTTGCTCTCACACCAGAGGGGGGCATCAGATTACAGATGGTTGTGAGCCATCAGTGGTTGCTGGGAATTGAACTCAGAACCTCTGGAAGAGCAGCCAGTGCTCTTAACCTGTGAGCCATCTCTCCAGCCCCCTAATTTATTATAAAAGGGCTTAAATATATGAATCCAGGGAGGTCTCTAGTTTATCCTAACATCGTACATAGGTAATCAAAGCTCACAATGCTTACAACCTATTTCCAAATGATGTACCAGCCCACCATTTCACTTCTGTAACAGACTTAAAGCTGAATACTTTTATAAAGACAATGAGTTTATTTAGCTCACAACTGCAATTCTGGCGTGGCTCCCTTTGAATTTGTCACCTTATGACAGTGCCATAGGAGAGCTGACATAATAAAGTAAGAAGCAAGGGACACAGAGGCCAGGGTCTCTCTCTAGCTCCTTCGTTTGCCTTTTGAGACAAGGGTTCATCAGTCTTATAGGACTAGTCCTATATAACACCTGGCCTCAAACTTGCTAGGTAGTTGAGGATGACCTTGAATTCCTGATCCTCCAGTCTCCAACTACAGAGTACGACCACCACAGAATGCGCCACCCCAGCCAGCCTTAGAATAACTCCACATTACTGCAGAAGATCATTTAGCTGGCCTGTTTGTCAGATTCAGCAAACCAGTCACATCTGAGTCCTGGAAAGAACACGGGATGGGCACAGAAACTGGCTTTCCCAGAATGCGTTGGTCTTCTGTGGTCAGAATCTGTAGGCTCTTCTACGGCTGTTACACTAGGTGGCGTGCTGAACTCATTGATTCTGCTATGTATTTTAAGCCTTTTAAAATCGGGTGTTTTGTGGGCAGGGGGTTGGAAACTTTGGGCAATTGTAGCTGCTCTTGAGTGGCCCATATTCTTGAAAGTTACTTCATACAGCTTTTATTTGTGGTATCGCCTAGGCGGTCAGCCAGGATGACGCTGAATATCTCCTCTCAGGCACCGGCTGTCAGAAGTAGGTGATAAATACAAACTTTTCTCCTTTTCTTTTTCCCTGAGACAGGGTTTCTCTGTGTAGCCCTGGCAGTCCTGGAAGTCATTCTGTAGACCTGGACTCAGAGCTCCACCTGCCTCTGCCCCCCTAGTACTGAGATTAAAGTTGTGCACCGCTGCCCGACCAACTTCCCACTTTCTTTTCTTTTCTTTTTTTTTTTTTTTTTTTGATTTTTTGAGACAGGGTTTCTCTGTATAGCCCTTGGCTGTCCTGGAACTCACCTTGTAGACCAGGCTGGCCTCGAACTCAGAAATGTCGGTTAGATGCAGCTGTGGATGCTTGGCGTGACAGCTGCTGAAGGTTATATGTTTGAATCAGTCATGGGAATGACTAACAGGTTTTCCCATGAAACGAAGTGTCTTAAGCCACGGCACAGTGTACCTGTTTAGTTTGTTTGTTTGTTTGTTTTTTTAGTGTGCCTGTTGTTAAGGGTTATTGCTGTTATAGACCAAGGGAAACTGGAGAGAGGAAGTACAATGCAGATGCCAATCTAAGTGTTCTCAAACTGATACTGTTAAAGAGGAGGCCCAGAGAGAAGGGTATTTCTGGACCAACAGATACTGTGCCTTGGTGGTTAGACCTCAAAAGAGCTGGCAGAATCCACAAGGTTTTCAACTCCTCTGAAGATGGCATCCCTGAAATGTTGGTCAGAAATCCCTTAAACAAAGCAGGTAAGAAGCCCTCATAATTCAGCAGCTTGGCACTCCACATTGTTCTGAAGAGACGGTGCACAAAGACAAGGAGTATGGCACAGAGCATGGCACAGAGCAGACTCGGCCTCTGGCCAGGAGTGTGAAGGAAGGAAAATTCCAGGAGTGGACTGGCAAGACACAGAGGCCGTGCTCACAGAGAGGACTCTTAACACTTAGTCCAGTCAAGCCTAAGCCTTTAAGGCTAGCAAAGAAAGCCAGGCAGGAGGGAGTGCACAATCCCAGAGTTCCCAGCAAATCTGCTCTACAGAGTCCCAGGATGGCCAGGGCTACACAGAAAACCATGGCTCGAAACACCTCTCTGCAAAAAAGAGTAATAAAGGGTCAGACTGAAAGAGAGAAAAGGAATATACTCCTTTATCTTCCTGTGCTGGACTCACAGGGACCTTTTATCTGTCTGTTTAGATGCTCCTTCCTTGGGGTGGACACCCTAACATCTCAGTCCTGTGAAATAATAATTCAGTCACACAGAATTATCCTAATCACTTGTGAGGGCAGCAGCAGCACCCCTCCCCCAACGATGACGTAACATACTGCTAGGGGGTCCCATGTCTTTGTCCCCTCCTGCTCCTTTCTTCTTTAAAGATTTTTTTATTTTTTTTTATTTATTATACGTAAGTACACTGTAGCTGTCTTCAGACACTCCAGAAGAGGGAGCCAGATGGGATGGTTGTGAGCCACCATGTGGTTGCTGGGATTTGAACTTATCACCTTTGGAAGAGCAGTCGGGTGCTCTTACCCGCTGAGCCATCTCACCAGCCCCCTCCTTTCTTCTTTTAAAATGTTCGTTTATTCACTTTATATCCCAATCTCTGCTTCCCCTTCACATACCCCCTTCACAGTCTCCCTCTCCCCTCTTCTCCTTTGGGAGGGTAGAGCCCCCTATTTGGGTATCCCCCACCCTGACCCTGGCACATCAAGTCTCTGTAGAGCTAGGAGCATCTTCTCCACTGAGGCCAGACAAGGCAGCCCAGTTAGGGGAAAATACTCCACAGACAGGCAACTGCTTTAGGTCTAGCCACCGCTGCTGCCACCCTCCTCTTCCTCCTCCTCCTCCTCCTCCTCCTCCTCCTCCTCCTCTTCCTCCTCCTCCTCCTCCTCCTAACACTTATTTATTAAAGGCCTTCATGCCACAGAGGACAAGTGTCAAGGTCAGAGGACAGCTTTTGAGACACAGTTCTCGGGCTGTAGAGATGGCTCAGTGGTCCTTGCAGAGGACCCAATTTAGATCCCCAGAACCCACAAGGGGGCTCACATCAGTCTGTAATTCTGTTTCCAGGGGATGGATCGGATGCTCCCTTTGGACCTGAGTGGGCACCATGCATGCATGTGGGATATATATATATATATATATATATATATATAAAATAAAAAATTTTAAATCTAAAATAAGCCAGGCATGGTGGCGCACACATTTAATCCCAGCACTCAGGAGGCAGAGGCAGGCGGATTTCTGAGTTCGAGGCCAGCCTGGTCTACAGAGTGAGTTCCAGGACAGCCAGGGCTACATAGAGAAACCCTGTATTGAAAAACAAAACAAAACAAACAAACAAACAAACAAAAAATCTAAAATAAGGAAAAGTTCCAGAAGACCCAATGCCACTGTCTGGACCACAAGCACAGTAAATGTACATGATGTATATACATACACACAGGCAAAATATCCATATACATAAGAGAAAAAGAACTTTTTTGTACATAAAAACTGGAAAAATTGCTGAGCAGTGTAGTGCACGTCTTTAATCCTAGCACTCTGGAGGCAGAGGCAGGTGGATGTCCGAGTTTGATTGAGACCAACCTGATCTACAGAGCCAATTCCAGAACATCCAGGCTACACAGAGAGACTCTGTTTTGACTAAAGGTCATGGAGGACTGAATCCTAAAATTATCTCTGACCTTCACACCTGCAATTACAAACACAACCTACACATGGCCATAGAAATGCAATTTTAAAAATGTAAATAAAAGTATAAAAAACGTAAGAGCCGGGCGTGGTGGCGCATGCCTTTAATCCCAGCACTCGGGAGGCAGAGGCAGGTGGATTTCTGAGTTCGAGGCCAGCCTGGTCTACAAAGTGAGTGCCAGGACAGCCAGGGCTATACAGAGAAACCCTGTCTCGAAAAACCAAAAAAAAAAAACAAAAAAAACAAAAAAACCCCCCAAAAAACGTAAGAATTTGGAAATGAGAGTAGAATTAGGTTGACTTTTTTTTTTTAATTTTAATTTTTTTTAAAAGATTTATTTATTTCATTTATATGAGTACACTGTCACTGTCTTCAGACACCAGAAGAGGGCATCAGATCTCATTACAGGTGGTTGCTGGGAACTCAGGTCCTCTGGAAGAGCAGTCAGTGCTCTTGAGTGCTTAGCCATCTCTCCAGCCCTTGGCTGACTTTTTCTGGGTGTCAGGGCAGCAGCCATTTCTCCAGTTTGATGAGGGATGGCTTTAGGTCTTAACTTGCTAGAACATCCTTTTCGTCTGCTCCACATCTCAGTCAGACCCTGTGTTTTCCAATGGATAGAAGAGACAGTTTCCAAACAGCCTGGCAGCGTTTGGCATTGCCATGGCACCAGAGCCTCGCTAGAACCTCCTGTGAGATAGGATTTTATTTTGCGTGTCTCTATGTGCACCGTGTGTGCGCCTTCTGCTCACTGACCTCAGATGAAGACAACAGATCTCCTGGAACAGAGTTATGGATCATTACCAGCTACCACCATGTGGGTGCTGGAACAGTTTGCGTCTGACTCTCTACCCCACACTTCTCAGACCCTCTAATTCTGCAGTGCATCTGCAATCTCATTCTCGACCACACGGTGGAGCCCCATCTTCTTGACCTACTTTCCCTCCAGCTTTATGGCCTGCCCTGGTCCCAGGGTTCAGAACTTACCCTCTGTCTCTGTCTAGCTCAGTCTGGAGGTCTGGATGCTACCCAGTCATGGAACCCCTGGCTAGGAACAGGTAAAACACCGGTAAGCCCTTCCCAGTTCTTAGATGCCTTATGTGTTCGAACATCAGAGCTGCAGAGGCCCTTAGCAGGCCTCAGACCTACTCCTACCTGTTCCACTGACCACACCTTCAAGGTGGCGTTCTACCAACTGCAAACCTGAAATCTAAGGGCCTCTGATGCTGCTTGGGTTTGCCTGAAGGCAAGAGAAGGGAGCGTGGGCACAGAGTAAAAAGAGAGAATTACCTTCAGGCCTGAATTTCTGCTCAGCTTTAGCCAAGGTTGTCTTGGGCAGGCCTCGGCTGTCAGGTAGCATGACTGTCTTCCTCCAGACAGTATGGGGCACTATCCCCTTCCTGGTAAGATTCTAGGGTACCAAGCGGGCGTGGTGGCGCACACCTTTAATCCCAGCACTCGGGAGGCAGAGGCAGGCGGATTTCTGAGTTTGAGGTCAGCCTGGTCTACAAAGTGAGTTCCAGGACAGCCAGGGCTATACAGAGAAACCCTGTCTCGAACACCCCCCCCCCAAAAAAAAAAGATTTTAGGATACCACCCTCCTGGGGAGACTACCGGCTACCTAATACTACCTACACATCTGTAAGCCATCTTTTCATTATCAAACTGTACCCATTTACCCTCTTTGAGCATATCTATCTATCTATCTATCTATCTATCTATCTATCTATCTATCTATCGAGACAGGATTTCTTTGTATCCCTGGCTGTCATGAAACTTGTTCTGTAGATGAGGTTGGCCTCAGACTTAGAGATCTGCTTGCCTGTGCCTACTGAGTGCTGGAATTGAAGGTTTATTTTTGTTTTATGTGTACGAGTATCTTGTCTCTGTGTGTAAGTGCACCATGTGTGTGCCTGTGCCTGGAGGTCAGAAGAGATCAACAGATCCCCAGAACTGTCCTAATAGATGGCTGTGAAGCACCATGGGATTGCTGAGAATTGAACCCAAATCTTTCAGAAGAGCAACCAGTGCTCTTAACCAATGAAGCATTTCTTTAGCCCCTGACATCCAATTCTTCGAGATACAGGCCAGGGGTCTGGGAAGATGGCTGGGTTGGTGAAATGCTTCTGTGCAAGCCTGAGAACCTGAGTTTGGTCCCTGGAGCACAGGTGAGAAAGCAGGTGTGGCAGATCTTAGAATCCCAGCTCTTCAGAGGGGAGAACAGATTCCTGGGTAGGTTCAGCGGGCCAGCCTGAGGATGGATAGGAGAGATCCCATCTCGGAGGATAGGAGAGATCCCATCTCACAACCCAATGTGGCTGAATGTAGGGGCACACATGTTTAATTCTACCAGAGACATTTTGAGGTAATCCTGGTCTATAAGCTGAGCTCCAGGCTAGCCATCAGAGATACATAGTTAAGACCCTGTCTCAAAAACAAAAGCACAGCCGGGTGTGGTGGAAGCTTTTAATCCCAGCACTCCGGAGGCAGAGGCAGGTGGATTTCTGAGTTCAAGGCCAGCCTGGTCTACAAAGTGAGTTCCAGGACAGCCAGGGCTATACAGAGAAACCCTGTCTCGAAAAACCAAAAAAAAAAAAAAAAAAACCAAAAAAAAAAAAAATCACAGACAACAACCAAAACCAACCAATGAGCCAAGCAACAACAACAAAAAACCCACCCAAAATCACAGCTCCTGGAGACCATCTGAAGTTGCCCTGTGGTCTTGTTGAGGGCATGCACATGCTCACAGAGGCCAGTTCTCAACTGTCCGTGATCCCCACCACTCCTCCTCCTTCCACACTCCCATTTTTGCACAGCAAGACAGACCTAAGCAGGGAGGCCAGCAGCTTATAAAGTTGGCTTTATTGGTTCTTGCCACTTCTTGGAGCATCAGAGCCTATCCCTCCCAGGAACATGGCGTTTAAAGAGATAAATACTTCTTTCACTCCCCACCCTGTAGCAGGGTGAGGTTTAATAAAAATAGCAATATAATAACAATAATAATGACTGTGATCAATAATAAAATGCCCCCTATGTTCCCCTAATACACTTGGTTGATTGAAGCTTCCAGAAAAGCCCCCCCCCCCTTGCTGGGAAGGGCCAAAGTGTGCCTAGAGATCTTTAGTAGTCTCCACAGGGTGACTATCTCCCACCAAGAAGCCCTTATAAATACCCTCCCATCCCCTCCCTGCCTAGGAACCATTTTTCCTGGACGGATAAACTAGCAACAGTCTTGCTCTCAATCCCAAGCCCCACCCTAGAGAAAAGCTCTCGGGTCTGGGCTCTCCCCTGGCTCACTCTCCCTCCGCCCCTCCTCTCTCTCTCCAGCATCCTCCTCGTCCGTGTTTTGTCCTTCTCTCCTCTTTTCGGATTAGCATCCATCTCCTGATTACATCACTTCCTCTTCTGCTCCCTTTGCTCCCTCACCTTCTTCTCTCCCCTCTCACTTGCCTCATTCCCTCTTTTCCATCCTTTCCCTGTCAATCAGAGCCCGTAGGCCAGCCTGACCCTGAGCGAAGACCTCGCATGCTCCACATCTGCCTCAGCCTGGGCCAGGCTGCACAGACAAGACACCAGCACACTCCCAAGGAACCTGCCCCTCCATTCCTCATCCTGACTCCTAACAGCTTCCCTGGAACTGGCCCTGTGAAGCACAGCTTTGGCACAATCTTCCCTGGGCACCAGAGCCATGGCACTCCTGGAGGCCAGTGTAGACCTGTGTTGGAAGCCCAGGGGAATAGTAGGAATAGGACAAGGAGTCAGACCCCTATTCCTGGGGACCCAGGTGTGCCTTGCTCTTACCCCTCCACCCAGGCTCTCCCTGAGTCTGAATTTCAACACGTCCCGGACCAGCCGGAGTATGGCACCCGCAAGCTCTTTGCTTCCTCATTCCTTCTGTCTTGGGAATGGGGTGGGCACTGCCAGAGGGCATCAGGGGGAGCTCTCTGACTCAGGATCTGGAGGGAGACTTCGGGGCCGTTCTGAGACCTGGAGGGAAGAACAGGAAGTTAGATGGGAAAAGGGACAGAGGTCTCAAAGGACCCAGTGCTTGCAGTAGCAGGACCCTAAAGGAAACTACACTGAAAGTGTGGGAAAGAGTCCTCATAGAATCCAAAACTGCAGTGAACAAACCCAGAGTCTGGTTTGTTCACTCCATCCCACATTCAGCCAAAACCATGTATTAGTGTAGGTAGAAAAATGAAAACTGACCTCCCTGGCTGAACGAAAGACAAGCATGGAGGACAGGCCTTGGCAACCTGGGTGTGGGGCGCGGGCGCATGCGCATGCCTGCAACCCCAACACTCAGAAGGCAGAGGCAGGCAGGAGAACCACATGTTCAAGGCTAGCCTGAGCTACATGAGACCATTTTTAAAAGGGGAGAGAAGAAAAAGAGAGAAGGAGGGAGGGAGAGAAGGAAGGAAGAGAGGGAGGGAGGGAGGGAGGGAAGAAGGGGAAGGGAAGAAAAAGGAAAGAAAGAAGGCCACAGCACAGGAGCCAAAATGGTAGAGGTGGTGTTGGTAGCAGTGATGCTTGGCCATGTGGCCAAAAATGCATTAAAGGTAACAGTGGCAGGTGGGAAGCCTGAGCACTGAAGGCAGGAAAAGCATTCAAAGGAGCGAGAACAGCAGAGGCCAGAGTTTGATGTGTAAAAGAAAATGGCCCGCCGGGCGTGGTGGCGCACGCCTTTAGTCCCAGCACTCGGGAGGCAGAGGCAGGTGGATTTCTGAGTTCGAGGCCAGCCTGGTCTACAAAGTGAGTTCCAGGACAGCTAGGACTATACAGAGAAACCCTGTCTCAAAAAAAAAAAAAAAAAAAAAAATGAAAATGGCAGGTTGGGGTTCTGAGTGGCTTTGGTCTGACTGGACTGTGAGGGCGGCTGGAGGGTGACTGAGGGCTTCCCCAGCACCTGACAAAATAGGCTGTTTCCATATAAGTCCCTCCCCATCGTTAGGCTGAGTCTCTGTTAAGAATGTAGCTTGGGCTACCCATGGTGGTACATGTCTTTAACCCCAGCACTCAGTAGGCAGAGGCAGGAGGATCTCTTTCAATTCAAGGCCAGCCTAGTCTACACACCAAGTTCTAGAACAGCCAAGACTAAATAGAAAGACCCCCATCTCCCCCCCCAAAAAGAATACAGCTCAGTGGCAGAGTGTTTGCTTAGCATGAACAGTACCTATGTTTGGCCCCAGCACTGCAACAATACACAGTATATTTTTTTTAATTCTAGGCCTTGGAAGATTGCTTAGCAGGCAGGGCTGGTTCAGCAGATAAAAACGATTGCCACAGCTCTGAAAGCCTGACACTGAGCCCTAGAACCCAGGTAAAGAGCAGGACGCAGTGGTACACATCCATAATCCCAGCACTCCTCTGGGGAGAGAGATCAGAGACTGGGACGGTAGCTGGAAGGTGTGTGCCAGCCTGGAGCACACAGAACAGAAATTAAGAGACGCTGTCTTAGAGACAAGGTATAAGCAAAGACCCAGCTTTTTTTTTTTTTTTTTTTTTAAGACAGGGTTTCTCTGTGTAGCCCTGGCTGTCCTGGAACTCACTCTGTAGACCAGGCTGGCCTAGAACTCAGAAATCCGCCTGCCTCTGCCTCCCGAGTGCTGGGATTAAAGACGTGCACCACCATCGCCTGATAAGATCCAGCTCTTGTTAATGTCCTCTGGCCTCCACATGTGCAGTGTAGCCTGCCGCAAGTGTGTATGTACCTGCACCCGCACAACTGTTACACACAATCCCCAGAGCTCTTTTACGGAGCACACCTCCCATGCATCTGGCACTGTGAGGTACCATCACCTCATACACCTATCACAGGGACACCTTCAGTTTGCAGGTGGGACAAGCTCAGGGGGAGTGGTCTTCCTTGATTGGAGCATACAGCTAGGGCTTGGCGAGCCAAGAGTTGCAGATGTGTCCATCTGTCTCAGAGGTGACTGTTTCCTGTCCCAATGCAGAGCTTACCCAGAAAGTGCCTAAACTTTGACTGAGGGAAGGAAAGCCGTACCCATTGGCTCACCTGTATCAGGGATGCTGCAGGGCTCAGGGACCCCTGGGGGCAGGACACTGATTCGCTGGACAGAGATGTCCAAGGTTTCCTCTTCACTACTAGCAGGAGTAGGGAGACAGAAGGACAAAATGCCTGGGTGAGATCTATGGGCTCGGAAGGAGGGGTAGGGTGGAGGAGGCATGTGAGTACTGAAGGATGGAGGGCTGCCCTTACTCGGGTCTGTTTCTCCAGGGAGACCATCACTGCCCGTGGACACTGGCCGCCGAAATGCCTCTGAGAAGCTGTGGGGTCGCTGTGGTCCGGAGCTGCGGGCACCTCTGCTCTTCTGTTCCTGAACCTATGGGGAACAGTATAGAAGGGCTAGGACCAGGAAGCTCACACCATGGGAACTCAGCTTCTGGCAAGGATATACTAAGGTCAGGGTGTCAGAGGGATGAGTCATCTGCCTCAGCAGCCAAGCAATCAACAGAAGAAGCCTGTGATTGGACCAACAACTACAGGGAGTTTTGTGATTGGCTGCAGAGGACTCACCCGGGTCCCGTCCCTGGTGCTGGGCCTTCCCTCCGTAGGGCCCACGTGTACCAGGTGGTTGAAGTTGGTGGGCGGCGAGATGAACTTAGAGCGCACAAAAGGGTCCTTCAGCATCTCCCTGGAGGCAGAGGGGGTGTAGGAGCTTGCAAGTCTCACCCCGCCTCCAAGAATAGAAAGTCCCACCCAGCAGCCACAGCCACACCACACGCGAGCACCTGCGCTGCTGCTGTCGCAGCTCATCAGACACCCGGAAGAAGAAGCGGCGCTTGCTCTTGGTGCGGAACAGCTGGCGCCGGCTGTTGTCCGTGAGGTCGGGAATGTCAAACTCGTCCTTCTCTGTGGAAAGTCAGGGAGCCCGGAGGTGCTCACATGTCCCAGCCGGCCGGGGCACAAGCTCACACTTGTGCATAGGTGAACACACAGAGATGTAGGCAGGCATATACTCCCTCACCTGCCAATGGATTCCTGAGGTAGGTCAGGCGGACCTTCTCGGTGCCATAAAGGAACAAGGAGCCTTCTGGATTCAGGGGTCTCACCTGAGACAGAACACACAGAGGTCAGGCCATGTCATCCACAGCACCCGACCCAGGATCTGGGTTGACCTTCACCTTCTTGAGTGGCACAGTCTGTACCCATTCTGCTCTCCTCACGTCAAACACATCAATGGCGTTTTCACTGAACACTGTTAGGTAGGGTGCTGTGTAACCTGTAGGTGGGAAACAGCTTATACTGTGTAGCCCCCCGGGCAAGCCAAGTCCTTCTCAGAGCCTGTTTCTTCTGTCCCACAGGGAGACCTGCCCCGCCCAACTCCATAACAGATGAGATAATAACCAGCCCTCACTACATGCCCACACAGTTGCAAATGCTTGGCGTGTTTGTCCTCTCTTAACTCTCCGGCAGCTCTAGGTAGGAGCAGGTACTATAATCACCCTGATCTTGGACATTAGATGAGGTCATGGAAATCTCAGCAAAGCAGTGGTCAAGGTCATACAGCTGGGGAGGGACAGGAGACTCGGCCAGTGGCAGTCTGTGTTACACATAACCCCAGGCCTTATCACAGATGAGCCTCTGTTTAAAAAGGACACTGTCCCCCGTCCTTCCATCAGATTGGCTACAAGTGACCACACCAGCCTATGCCTCTCCTCCATTCATTTGCTCATTCTCAACAAGCCTAGCCCCAGGGTGTGCCTGCCTGGGCTGGCTGGCTGAAGGACCCAATCCTAGCCTGTTCTACAGGCCCCAGTGCACAAACACAGTCACAAAGGGGATGATGAGACCCAGAACAGAGGTCTGAACCAAGAGGTGGCATGCGAAGGGGTCAGAGTATGGTGGTGCGGAGGGAAGGAATCATTAAAGGCGGCGCGTGGGGTGCAACTGTCGGTTGCAGAGCTGCTAACTCCCCGGCTGGAGCTGCCACTCAAGTTGGCCAGGTAGAGAATGGAGTGAGGAAGGCCCCAGGCAAGCTACTCAGGACACAATATAGTCATAGGACCCCCCAGGGCCTCACCCCACCCTGCCAGGCCCTCTTCCAGCCTTACCCCAGCCAGTGGGTGCCGCTGGCCACAGTAGCTCGTGACTCCGTGACTTGCGGCCAGCGCTATCCACGTAGATGCCAGCAGTGGCAAAGAGCAGCAGGAGCTCGCTGAGGCTGAGCTCCACGGCACCCAGTGCCTCACCTAGGCCCCCACGGGACGCAGGCAGCTCCTCGGCCACCAGGCCAGTTCCCAGCGCTAAGGGTGCAGCCTCATTGAGCAGCGGGTAGAGAGCAAAGGTGCCTGCGGCACCCACACAGAGCCGATCACCCAGCAAGCCCAGGCTCTGCACGGGAGCTGGCACTTGCAGCTCTCGGATGCGGCGCTGCCAGGGCCCTGGTCCTGGGCCCAGCTGGTAACAGAGAACTTGGCGTTTGACTGCCACACAGAGCACTGGAGTCCGGGCCTGAAGGATGCGCCCAGCGACCAAAGCCTGACAGCCTCGGGACTCAGGGATCTTGGTGCCCGCCACCTCAGCGTTCTCCAGTTCGTCCAAGGCGAAGAGGCGCACACTGGGGCCACGGCCACAGAGCACGGCCAGGAGGCCAGCCGCAGAGCTCACAGCCAACCGCTGCACCCGACGACAGTCTCCCACCTGGAAGATGTCTGTGGTGTTGGCGGGAGAGAGGAGCGTGTGGGTAAACAGCAGCGGCTGCCCGTCGCTGCCCAGCCCACCCGCACCGGGCCAGCCCTCTGGTACCATTGCTGTGAAGATGGATCACAAACAACCCCTCCTCAGTGCCCAGGGCAAGACGCTCTTGGTCTGACAGAGGAAGAGAGGTCAGAGGTCAGAGACACCTGTCTAGTGATACCTGTCCTTACTGATCTCTCTTGAGGCAACAGGATTGGTGACCCACACATTGCTGACACACCCCATCCTTAGCCCCTTCTTGCTCACAGTTTACACTGGCTGTAATGAATGAGAAAGGGCCTTGGTGACTGGGGTCAGGGTCGAGGGCCACGACCTTGAGCTGTGGCATCCAGGGTAAGCCTCACTCTGGCTCCTAACTGACCCAGGGGACCCACAGTCTCTGCTATGAACCCTGACTGGGGTACCTGCAAGCTGGAGCTGGCTCAGGGCCTCATGAACCTTAGACAGCTCTGCACCCACCCCTTGCCCACCTGGCTGCCAGGAAGAAAGTCATCAGAGCCTCATTTGTCTTTCTGTGGAGACAGTGTCTTACTCCATCACCCAGGCTGGCCTACAACTCACTATGTAGCTGGAGCTGGCATGAGTCTGAGGTAATCTTCATGTTTGGTTGTTGTTGGTGTTTTCCTGAAGCAGGATCGTTTATATTATATATTTCAGGCTGCACTTGACTCCCTATGTGAATGAGGCTGGCTTTGAACCTGCATCTTCCTGTGGCCCCTCCCCAGTGCTGGGTTACAGGTGTGTGTGGCAGCGTCCCCAAGTCCAACTTGTTTGTGTATGTGTGTATATATTTTTTCAAATAATTATTTTACGTGCATGTGTGCTTTGTCTGCACGCATGTCTGTGCATTGCATGTGAGCCTGGTGCCAGTGTAGGACAAAAGAATGTTCTAGTGAGTGCTGGGAACTGAGCCCAGGTCCTCTGGAGGAGCAGCCAGTGCTCTTAACCACTGGGAGAGCACTCCAGCCCAGTTTCTGTTTGGTTAGCTCCTGACCCTTCTGCTTGTTTTTGCAAGTGCTAAGTAGACACACATGCACTAGGCCACACCTGGTGGTTGTGATTTGTGAGACAAGGTCTCCACATGTAGCTTACTTACCTCAGGCTGTCTTTATACTCTGAAGCCTTCTGCCTCAGCCTCCCAGGCCATCTCTGTTTCTCCCTAAAACCTCTGCTCCTTCCACTTATTTGAGATTCTCTTAGAAAAAGGAAAACTAGCTGGGAGTGGTGGTGCACACCTGTAACCCCCTGGTACTTTGGAGGCAGAGGCAGGCAAATCTCTGTGAGTCCCAGGACAGCCTGGTCTACATAGTGAGTTCCCCGACAGCCAGGGCTATAGAGTGAGATCCTGTCTCAAAAAACCAAACAATAACAACAAAAGAGAGAGCCAGAGCCCACAGAAGTGAGGTGGGAGAAGCCAGGCTGCCTGGCTCAGAGGCTGTGTCCTGTGCAAGGTGGAACCCACAGCTGGTGGCTGAGGGGATGGCTAGTGCGCTTGTGACTAGTCTAGGCCAGTGCCTCCCTACAGGCCTGACCTTCCCCTTAGGCCACTCAAGAGTGACAGCCCCTCAGCACACGACTTACCAATGACAGCAGCACAGAGAGCATGAGGCAGCAGTGGCAGCCCATTGTCATAGGCCTCCTTGAGTGTGTATACTGGTCGGGGCCTTGGACGTGCATCCAGTAGCAGCCGCTGCAGCTCCCCCAGCACCTGAAGCCAACGCTCCCGCTCCCCCTCGTTCTCTGCCAGCAGCAGCACAGTACATGTGGTTGGTGGCACTGTCAGCTGGGAGGCTGTCACCTGTGGACAGGGAGTCAGGCTGGAGGGCTACGGCCAAGAGCCAGCCAGCTGTCTGTCCTCCTTTCTTCCTTCGCCTGCTGATGTGTACAAGCCAGCCAGCTGGCTGTAGTACTAGGCAGGGAGTAAGCCAGACAGACAGGGTGTCAGACGAGCAATGGCAGTTCCTGCAGTTCCTGAGCCTGGCAACAGGCACCATAACGGGAAGGATAGCACTGTCAGGATGCAGAGCAGAATCCCTAAAGCAGGCCTAGAGGACAAGGCCACCACCCAGTGTTAGCGAACCTTGGGACAAGGTACTGGGCCTGGAGGGTGCAGAGGGATGAGACTGAGGAGGAGGTTTTATACATGAACGCAAGGCTAGAAGGAAAAGGGTACAGCCAGAGGAGTCAGGAACTCCAGGGCAGAGGGCGGAGGGTGGAGGGCGGAGGGTGGAGGGCGGAGGGCATCGGCAGCCTCAATGGCCAGGTGGCTTAGAGTATTGCTTGAGAGCCTCCTGAGGGTACTGGGAAGCCACCAAGGCTTTGGAAACAAATAGCCAGATTTCTGTGTGGCAAGCTGATGGTGGCTATGGACAGAGAGCATGTGGCAGTGAGGTGGCTGGCAGAGGGACAGAGTGGAGATACAGCAGTAACCAAGACAGGGTCAGCACAGGGAGAGAGATAGAAGCTGGGTCCATCCTGCCCTGAGCACTCACCCTGAAGATGCGTGGCAGGTCCTTGGACTGGGCATGGATGACATCTGGGGCCAAGACAGGGGTGGCTGAGAACTGGGGGTCCCTGGAAGGACACATGAAACACTGCCTCTGAATGAGCTCCTCACTACCCATGACTTGTCCCGTGTCACTGTCTGGGACCCACCTCAGATCCAGGGCCTGCAGGAGGACCCCACTGGCCAGGCTGCCTCGAGGGTCAGGAGCATCAAACAGCAGCAGGCGGGAGTCACTGAGAGCAGCGTACACCCGCTGCCAGCCCCGACGGACACCTGAGGGCCGCGGCACCTAGTGGGAAGACAGGCATGGAGGGCTGCACAGGTCCTCACTCCCACGCCCATCCTCCTCAGCCCTCAGCCACAGCTCACCGACAGGAAGCCCTCATAGGCAGTGCCTGTGCCTGTTTCGGGGTGCACCCCCAGGGCTGTGCGAAGGAGTTCAGGGGGCACAGGGCAGGGTGGGGCTTGTGACGCACAAGCTGAGTGACAGAAGTAGCCACAGGCTGTGGAGAGATGGAGAGTTTGAGAGGGATGAAGCAGGTCAGGCAGTCTGAGCCTTCCTAGACAGCTCCCTTGGGGCTAACGCTACCTGAATTGTCACCCATTGCCATCAAGTGAGAAAGGAGTAACAGTAGGGGAGTTTGATAAGAGATGTGAGTGCTGTCAGGTTGAGAAGAGCCTGGGTGTGTCCCGGGGGCTATGGTGTGAGGGGAGAGCCTGAAGGACAAGGGTTCTTACTGTCACAGCCCAGGCCCTGGCGGCCCAGGCCCAACATCAGCGAGGTGCAGCGGAGACACTTGGTAGGGGATGGAAAACTCCGGGGACGCAGGGTGTGTGAGCCGGGCTGTGAAGGAGTACATGCTGTCAACATGCCCCAGCGCCTCCCAGTACCCTGTGCACCATCTCAAAGGGTCAGGTGGCCAAGAGGCTGAGCCAGTCCACAGTGTCCACTCTGAGCGTCTGGGAGGCCACGTCAGAAAACCAGCACCAGCACCACCTAAACATGGCCTGATAGGGTCCCACCAGTCCCAGAGGGATTATGGGAACAGGCTGAATGGTTCTGTATCCCACTGTCCTGAGCCTCTGGCCACTGACCTTAGCAGGAGGACCTTCGGCAGGGGTAGTGGTGGCTGCAGGCACCCTGGGGAACATACTCTGCAGAAAATGAATGAGCGAGTGAGGAGGGGGTGGGTGGAGAAGCCCAGTCCCACCTGAGGACCGGTGTGGATTCTCACCCCCATGCGCAGACTGCGGCGGCCCTCTGGCCTCAGCTCTGCTTCAGCTCCAGACCTTGGGCCCTCTCCTGAATTGCCAGGGTCCTTGGCAGAATCCTTCTGGGAATGAATGAAGATGAAAGAAAGTCAGGGCCACCATGTTTCTCATCAGGACTCCTCCCTAGCTAGTCCCTCTGCCTGGATCTTACCTCTGTGTTCCAGAAGGACAGGAGAGGGATGAGGGAAGTGGAGGGCCTGGCATCTGTAGACAGAGGGTAAAAGTTACTGAGGTTGTTGCCCCTGGACTAAGGGACCAGGGTGGGTGGGGTCTCAGTTTCCACCTCAGTAAGATACAGGTGTGCCACACAGCAGTGTTCAGTGAGAGCTGAGTGACAGACAGGTCCCGGGTGAGAGGGACAGATTTCTCTCATCTAGGTACAGCTGTCACGGGATCTCTCTAGTCTTCATGAGACTGGAGCTGAGGATTGGCTCCAGGGTAGGCACTCACCCCCTGGTCCTCGAGCCTGAAGTTCCTCCCGGAGCTCAGCCACCTCCTGCTGCAGTGCCTGGTTCTGCTTCTCAGTCTCCTGCAGGCAGCTGGGGGGAAGAGGGCAATGGCTCACCCCAGGCCTCTGAAGGAACTCCATTCCGGTAGTATCCGCCCATGGCCTCACCGTTCAGCCTGCCGCTGAGCCTCTTGCACTTGCGTCAGCCGCTCCTGCAGACTCTGTTTGGCACGGATCTCAGCTTCCAGTGCTGACTGAAGCTCTAGCCGGGCTGAGGCCTCCATCTTCTGCAGCCTCCGAGCCTTCCACTGGTGATCCTGGGAGCAACCGAGGCTACCCCGTAAGATGCTCTCTGGGACAGACAGAGACTACCTCCCTTGCTTCCCATTAAAACATATGCCAGACTCAAAGACCCAACTCTCCTCACCCCTCAGCATCAACCTGAAGCTTTGGGGGATGACAAGATGGCTCAGAAGACAGGTATGCTGCCAAACCTGGCTACTTGAGTTCAATCCCTGGGGACCCACATGGTAGAAGCAGGGAAGTAAGCTGCCTTCTGACTGCTACACACACACACACACACACACACACACACACACACACACACACACACGGCTCATGTGCACGGGGCTCACCAGAGGCCGGGTAGGGAGTGTCTGCGTGCCCACATTCCTCAAGGACTCCAGCTCCTCAGCCATCTTAGTAGCCAAGGCCTGCAGGTAGCCTCTCGAGACCTTCTCGTCATTCACCCTGAATAGGAATGAGCTGTGTGTCATGGTCCAGGTCCTCAGCCATCCCAGCCCCCCCGCCCCCCAGGCTCCATGTCCCTACCAGCTGAGGATGTCAGCAATCTGAGCCTCCCAGTTGCTCTCGGTCTCCCGCCGTTCACCCTCCAAACGCTGCTTGCTCTGTAGCTCCAGTTCCAGCTCTTCTGCCAGCTGAGGCCACAGAGGACGGGGGCTCAGTCCTCAGTGGCCCTTGCAGCCCTGCCCCCCTCCTCTAGTTTCCCCAAGGATCACCTACCATCCTGAACCCTGTAGAAGCCCACATGCTACAGCAGCTGGAACTCTGGAGCTCTGCCCTGACCCTGCTGGCACCAGCCTGTCCCTTGTCTGTCTACCCTTCTCACCCGTTCCTGCTCCCGGTTCAGCCGCTGGTTTTCCTCCTGTAGTCGGCACAGAACCTCCTCTTTCCCAACACTGATCCTGGGGAGGAGAAGGCCGAGGAGACGGAGCTGACTCCCAGGCCAGCGTTGCCCTGTCCCCTCCTGGCTGCCCCTACCCTGCACTCACCCCTGGCTGCAGGTGTGCTCCAGCTGCTCCCTCAGAGCTGCCACCTCCTTCCTCAGCTGGGCCTCTTGAGATTGACCCTCAGGAGCTCCTATGCCATTGGTCTCAGGGGCTACATGGATGGTCTTTACCACGTGGAGAGGGGCAAGGCAGGGGCTTGAGAAGCCATGGTCTACCCCACCCTGGGATAAGGGTCTGCTGCCAAAGGGGAGAAGCTTCCATACCTTGGCCTGTGAAGACTCTTGTTTACATTGTCCCTGGAGCCGTGTCACCTCCTGACTCAGGGTGGTCACCTGGCCTTCGAGCTGTGATGGGGCACAGGGACAAGGTAATGCCAACCCTGACCATCCTCTTCGTGTTATCCCGACATAGACTCACATCCAGCAGCAAACACAGGTAGTCCCAGGTACCCATCTCACCACCAGGACCTGTCCAATGTAAGCAGCCCCACGGGGTGCTAACGACATGAGTTCCCAATACTCTGAACTCTTCCACTCCCTCTCCATCACCAACCTCTCTCTGGACAACCCAGGCTTCCTCCAGCTGGGAGTTCAGAGCCTGGATCTGGCTGGCTGCAGCTGCCTCTCTCTCCTGGGCTTCCCACAGCCTCTGCAGGAATTCTTCCTGCCGGCTCTGTGCTTGGCACAGTTCAGCATCCTGCACTCGCAATGCTGCCTGAGCTTCAGTCAGCTCCTGAGGACCAGGGTAAGAAGGACAAAGCCAAGTCAGGGCCCTGACCTCAGGGACATGGAACCCTAGGCCACTCACTCACCTCACCTAGTGCTCACCTGCTGGAGGCGGTCCTTCTCCTGTTGTAGCTGGATGTTTGGGGCTGGGCTTCTAGCATGGAGGCCATCAGTCTGTGAGAGGGAGGCCTTGCTGTCCCTCAGTGTCTCTGTCAGAAACAGTCATTGAGATTTGCACACAGAACAACTCCACCTCTGCCAGGCATTCTGTGTGTAGGATCTCAGAGAACTTTCTCCACAGAGAAGGTCTACTTCCCCACAATCACACAGCATATACAGAGCAGAAGACAGGGCAGGGACCTAGGAAGGAGCTAAGCTGTTCTAGGAACAGGAAAGTGATACCTGCCAGTTTCTCCTGAAGAACCTGTACTTCCTTCTGAAGCCGCACAAGCTCCTGGGGCTGTAATGGGCCATGCAGGGGCTCTGGCAAGAGAAGGGCCTCTCGGTGAGTAGCCAGGCCTTCAGCAATCTACCCCTCACACTGGCCTGACAGTCTCAGCCTGGCCCAGCTGCCCCTGTACCTTGACACTTGTGGCTGAGCTCCACTTTCACCTGCTCCACACAGTCAGGCTTCCCCTCTGGGGCAGCCTTTAGCTCTGAGCTCGGCTCATCAATGGGGCTGAGAGGGGACAAAGGAACACAGTTGGCAGAAAACAATCCTCATGGACCAACTGTCCATCCATCCAAGAAACACCCTGACACATCAATCCAGACCCAGGTCCTGGGCTCAATGCTGAGAAGAGAACCACTAGACCAGACCCTGCCTTTGGGGCTATACAAGTGACCTTGGACAGCAATGTGTAATCTGAACTGCAGTTTTTTAACAGGAAAATGGAGGTAACAAGGCCTTGCCCAGCAGTGGTGGCATAAACCTTTAATCCCAGAACTCAGGAGACAGAGGCAGGTGCATCTCTAAGTTCAAGGCCAGCCTGGTCTACAGATCAAGTTCTAGAACAGCCAGGACTACACAGAGAAATCCTGTCTCAAAAATCTAACCAACCAAGCCGGGCGTGGTGGCGCACGCCTTTAATCACAGCACTCGGGAGGCAGAGGCAGGCGGATTTCTGAGTTCAAGGCCAGCCTGGTCTACAGAGTGAGTTCCAGGACAGCCAGGGTTATACAGAGAAACCCTGTCTCGAAAAACCAAAAATTCCAACCAACCGACCAACCAACCAATCAAAACCAACAAGGCTCATTCAAAGGCTCCCCAGGGGCCAATGAGCTATATCAGCTGGCTAAGGGTGCCAGTTGCCTGAGCACCTGATTCCATCTCTGAGATCCACAAGGTAGACAGAGAGAACTGACTGTAAGTTGTTCTCTGCCCTCTACCAGTGCACTGTGGTACATCATGCCCACATGCATAGAGGTATAATAAGCAAATAAATCAAAAGAAAGAAATCAAGCAAGTTAACACCCTCAGGGCACAGTCAGAGCACACCTTCCACCCGTGCCTCTCTTGGGTCTCAGAACAACCCAATTTGAGGCAATAACACTCCCACCCATTTTACAGAGGCCAATGAGGCTGAATAGGAGAGGCCTGTCACACAGTACAGTCACATGTCCCAGGGGCATAGCCATCCATGACTGGTTGACCCTGAGGACAGAGGACTAAGGAGTGATGGTCAATGCTGAAACCATTCTGTCCCTTTCCGCAGGGCTGTAAAGAGCCACACATGTCCCTAGCTTTCCAGCAGCTATGAGGACCAGACTCACCTGCCTGAGGTGTAAGTGAAGCCGACAAATGGCAGGTGGTGGCCTGAGAAGGCCCCGTGGGAGGATGGTGGCAGTGTCTCCTACAGAAGTGGGAAGGAGAGTCAGAGCCACAGACCAAGCGAGAACCAGAAGAGGCCCATGAACTGGACATTTACTGGGGTGTATACTGGGGAATAACACAGCCCCCATCAAAAGGGGTCACAACTCTCATGAGCCTTTGAATTCAAGGTCTCCAAGAGGCTGCAGGGAATTTCCTTTTTTTTTTTTTTTTTTCTTTTCCAAGACAGGGTTTCTCTGTCTCTGTCTGTCCTGGAATTCACTCTGTAGACCAGGCTGGCCTTGAACTCAGAAATCCGCCTGCCTCTGCCTCTCAATGTTGGGATTATAGGCCACCACTGCCCAGCATTAATTTCCTCTTGTATATGAACTATGGTTAATAGGATAACAACTAAGGTCAAAGGGCTTTCACTTGGTACAATCCACCAGGCAGGTGAGCCAGCCATGGTAAGCCATAAATCTCTTGAGCCTCAGGGGTTGAAACCTTTTAACTGTTCTAGAGAATATCTGGGGTAGGTTCCCATAGCTCAGAGGGTCAAGCCTTTTACATCTGTCACTCACTGGACGGTTGAGGGTATCATCATCCACATCGAAGTTGGAGGTATCCATCGGCCCACGAAGCTCAGGGATGTATGGAGCTGTGCTAGTTGCAAGCCTCTCCCAATCAACCCCTTCAAAGAAGGGGTGCTTCCGGAAGTCGTCCAGACCACCACGACCCAGCCGCTCCTCCTGACGGCAGAGCAGCTGTCGGATCAGGTCCTGGGCACTAGCAGGCACATCAGGCACATCAGTGGGGAACTGGAGGTGGTCCTGTGGGTCAAAGGAGGTGCAGGTCAGGCTGAAAGCTCAGCTGGTCTGAAGTTACTTTCAATCACACAATGTAGGGGTCTCAGGGCCACACAGTCAGACCTCATGGTTCATGATCTTGCCGTAGGTTTCTACCAGAGATTCTGCATAGAAGGGTGTTTCCCCAAAGAGCAGTTCATAGGCGCAGACTCCCAGTGACCACCAGTCACACTGTGGGCCGTAGTGGCCCTTGCCTTCCTCCATAGCCTGTAGGATCTCAGGAGAAATGTAGTCCGGGGTCCCAACTGCGACTGATGAATCCACCTGTGTCAGGGGTATTGGTGCCATGAGGCCACGGGACTGGAACCAGCATCCTACCCTTCAGGAACCCACCCCTACCTGGAACCCAATGTCCCTGCACTTGGCTGTATCCTTGGCTCAATTCTAGGTGGGCTCCTTACCATGCCATTGTTGTTGAGACGCAGGCAGGAGCCAAAGTCTGCCAGGCGGATGTGGCCATTCATGTCCAGCAGGATGTTGTCAGGTTTCACATCCCTGAAGGAAGGTGGAAGAGTGAAGGGTTGGTGTGTGTGTGTTCAGACATGAGCCTGCATGCATGCTTATACATACTCCTGTCCTGTGTACACGCTCACATGCTCCTATGTGTACATGTTCCTGTGTGTATACGTTCACACATGCTCCTGTGTGTGTAATGCTCACATATGCTCTTGTGTGTACATACTCACACATGCTCCTGTGTAATGCTCACACATGTTCCTGTGCATACATGCTCATTCATGTTCCTGTGTGTGTGCACGTGGGAGTTAGTGAAGGTAACTGTTGATTCTAGGGGCTGCAAAGTGCACTGTGGGGGGATGCAGGAGTCAGATGTCCCCTGAATGAGTAACATATCACTCCTCTGCCACCATGAGCTGGGTGGGTTTGAGCCAGGGGCTTACCTGCTCTGAGCTCTGACTTCCTCAACTGTAAGATAGGCACACTGGCAAGCCCGACCAGGGCTTTAGGGAGGAAGACGGGGAAGTGACAGAGCTTGGGGCCCCACCTGTGGACATAGCCCAGCTGGTGCAGTGAGTGGATGGCCAGAACCATCTCAGCCAGATAGAACTGGGCCAGCTCAGGTGGGAGGCGGTCCTCAAAGCGGCTCAGCAGCGTGAGGAGGTCCCCGCCGGCGTAGTAGTCCATCACCAGGTACTAGAGGGCAGTGTGTAGAGCCAAGAGTCAGACTCAGAATGAGGACACCTGGTCGACCTCACATTGGTTCTTGGGGGGGCTCTGAGAAGCCAGGGCTAAGCAGCATCCCTGAGGCTAGCTCCTCTTTTTTTTTTTTTTTTTTTTTTTGAGAGAGAGGGTCTTACAATGTAGCTCTGGCTGTTCTGGAACTCATTACATAGAACAGATTATCCTTAAACTCACTGAGATCTGACTGCCTCTTCTTCCCAAGTGCTAGGATTAAAAGGTGTGTCCCACCATTCCCAGGAAGTGGCCAGCTCTTAAGAAAAGCTAAGGAAGGAGGGTATAGGCCAAGAGATGGTGGAAGAATGTCCCTTCCTTTTATCCCTGGCAAGGCTCCTCTACTACCTAAAGATCCTCACCAGGTACTCCTCATCCTGGAAGGCGTAGTGCAGAGCGGTCACCCAGCGGCTGTCTCCCTTCACTAGAACATCTCGCTCCTCCCGGAAACAGGCCGTCTGAAGCAGGTTTGGAGAGCAGAGGGGATAATGGGATCAGCTCCCAGGAACTCCCCCTTTACCAGCTCAGGGAATGGAGGACTCAAAAGCCTAGAGACTCTGATCAAAGGAACAGCTCTGCTCAACCCCAGGCTGGGCTAGCCTTGGACAAACCTGAGCCCAGGCTTCCTGGTATTGGGCCTCAGTATTTCCATAAAAAGAATAGGATAATCCCTTCATCTTGAGCAAAGTTTACTGTGAAGGGTAAGAAACAGGTGACTCTTGAGAGTGGCCCCGCCCCTTGTCCTGGCAGCAAGCATACCTTCACCTACCCATTTGCAGCGTACACTTGACCCCAAACTGACCTCAGCCCTCTTCAGCATCTCCCACTTATGCAGCATCTTCATGGCAAAGATCTGGCCACTGTCCCTCTGCCTCACCACGGCAACCTGGGGGAATGAAGCAAGGCCTGGTCTTAGACCAGACCAAGTACAAGGCTCCTCCTCCTCACCCACCCCAAGACTGACTTACCTCCCCAAAGGCCCCTCTGCCAATCACCTTCAAGATCTCAAAGTCATCTCTCTGTAGACGCAGCTCTTTCACTTTTGTTACAAAAGGGCTGGCTGAGGGGACAGAGTGGACAGCGGGGTTTGTTTTTTTTCTTTACAATCTCCCATGAGATTAGGACAGGGATGACTTTCCCAGAGACAACCCAGCCGAGGGACAGATGAGGGCCTATTTGGTCATGATACAAGCATGGTGAGGGTCCCGACTCAGTGGACCACCTAGCCTCAGAACCTTCCTGGGCTCTAGACTCCAGGGAGTCTCTCTCTGAGGGACCTTGTGGTCTTCTTTAGCCAGGGGCCTAATACCCTAGAGACAATAAAGACACCACTCTCACCCCTAGTTCACAGCCTTTGACCCCTCAAGGCCAGCCCAGGGGCCTGTCTGGGAAACTGGATAGGTGACATTCTTTGTCCCCAGAAAGTTTCTCTGCCATTCAGGAACTGTGGGCCTGGGACTGGGGACCCTGTAGCACAGAGCAATCTGGCTGGAGGCGAGGCCTGGGGCAGCCCCTGAGGGCAGGGAGGACAGTTTCTACAGTGCTCCAGAAAGACAGGCTCTGTGTTCCCCAAGTGGGGCCCCTGGGTCAGGAATAGATACCAGGCTGCTCAGGTACTCACAAGACACACAAACAGGGCCAAAAACTTCACCTGGTGCCCAATGCCAGCACCTGAGGGTGTGAGCACACAGGATTCCTTCCAGGCTTGATAGCCTTGCCACTTAGAGCCCTGCCTCCCTCTCTGGATGGGGCTTATACAGGCAGGAACCTCCTCCTGCATCACAGTCTATTCGCCCCACCACCACCTCCGCAAGGGCTAGGTCCAGCCACTCCCAGGCTCTCCCCATAACTGAAGTGGCCGTGGGCCAGGGGGAAGGGCACCGAGTCTTGAGAAATGATGAAGACAGGAGTGACCAGTGAGGACTGGGGGACATCTATGATCTGGCACCGTGCCTCAGTTTCCCCCTGCCAGAAGGTAAACTCCCTGCCAGCTGGGCGGGTCTGTGGGTGGGACAGAGAGCTGTTCCACAGGTTTATCAGGCAGAAGCCCCACAGCGGGGGAGGGATAAACCTCACTACAGAAATTAATTGTCTCTTCCCAGGTTTATGCATGGAGCCAGGGAGAAGCAGCAGCTGCCAGCCTGCAGAGCTGTCAGAGGTGACTGACCACCAGCCACATAGGCCAAACATGGTGGCCAGATCCAACCTCCTGGACAGGATGCCTGGTACCTTTGTCTTGCCAGAAGGGGTGGGGGCTCTGGGCAGGAGCAGGGACAAGTTGGGGCAGGAGAGGCGTGAGTCACGCCCAGCCCTGAAGTTACCTCGGGAGATGTCAACAGACGTCCCCTATGTTGGGGTCCCAAGCAGAGGTGCCAGACGCACGCAGGCTGGGAGAAACACACATATGTGTAAACACACACACACATGTGCCACATGCACACACCCAGGGACAGGTGTCATGTGGGAGTGATGACAAATCAGACACTTGTATAACACAGAAGAGTCACAGAGAAACAGGCAGGCAACGGGGGCAGGGCCCTCTAACTGCTCTCACCCCAGAAAGAAATGGCAGGACTGGATGGTAGACCCCATCCATATTTGGCCCAGCCTTGTGTCTGCCCATAGCTCAGGAGCACCAGGAACTCTGATTGCCTACTGGGCAAACACCCCATGTTTCAGGCCCAGTTTCTATACCCTCCCCACCAAAGCCTGGCCAGATGTGTCCAGGGAACCCCTGAGCTGGCACCAGTGCCCACATTGGGTTTAGGGTCACTCTAGGCCAGCCATTCCCAAGGATTCAGATGAATCAAATTAAAACCACTTCTAATAAGACCCCAAATCCTCCAAAGGGGTTGAGGTTGGTTCTTAGTCCCAGTTAGGGATTGAAGTAAGGAGACTTGTCTGCAAAGTGAAGGACGAGGATTGGTGCGTGTGTGACAGATGAGAGGGGTCCCAGCACAAAGTGCCTGTCCTCTTGAAGAACGGAGGAAATTGAGAAAGTCTGTATGTTTATGTCACACAAAACGGGTGTCCACCTGAATGTATGTTCTGGGTAGGGAATGAGGTGACCGTTGTGAAAGATGTGTATTGGCGACATGTCTGGGGTCTGTAGCTGGAAATGAAATGAGAGTACGTGGGAAGTGTACCTTATGTACCTGTCTCTGGGAGTTTGAGGTAAGGTGCAGGTGAGCAAACAGGCTGTGGAGTCCGATGGCAAGCGTTAGATACAGCACAAAGAAGAAGTTTCTGGAATATGCCATCCCCGGGAAAAGGTCTGGGGGCACAGAGCTCCAGGTGTTGTCCCTCCAGCCTCCCTTCCCGGGTGTTGCCCGGACCACTCACCCCAGCTCAGAAACTGCGCCACGTTACGCTCCCGGCGCAGGGGGGCGCTGCTGAGCTCGTGGTGCACCCCCAGCAGCAGATCCAGGAGGGCGTCGAGCCCTGGGCTGCCACCAGCCTCGCCCCGTACCAGCTGCTCCAGCGCACGCAGCCGCTGCTCCATGGCTGCCGCTGGAGCCCTGTAACCTGGGCTAGAGCCAGGCTGCCCGCATGCCCCGTCCGTCCGTCCGTCCGGCGGTCCGTCTGTGGTTCCGTGGCTCGTTCTGCGCGGATTCCCCCCTCCCTCCCGCCCTCCCCGCTGTCACCTTCCTCGGTCGCCACCCGCGCTCCTTCACCTGGCTGCCCGCCCCGCCCTCCAAGCCCGCCCCCGACGGACGGGCAGGTGCGCACCGACCAATGGGAGCCACGGCTGAAGGTGAAGGTGGGAAGGCGGAGGCGCGCGGGGGCGGGGCCGACCCTCGTCCAGGAAGTGGGAGGGCGGGCCACGAAAAGTAACTCCTGGGCGGAGTTGGAAGGGTTGGGGTCGCAAAAGGCCCCTCTGATCGCCGTGCCACCCCAATCCCAGCGCCACCTAGACCCTCATGAGACACTAACCTAGATAAAGACTAGCGCAACTTCCCGCGCGACCCGGCCAGCGGCCTGTCCCTTAGCCTGGCCAGAGGGGCTAGGGACGGTTGCGGCCCTGAAGCCGGATGGGAGTTGTAGTCCGCTCTCGCCTCGGTTTGCAAGCGGCGCTAAGGCAACACACCTATCTACCCCCAAAAGTTTCTGATCTCCTTTAAATCCTTAAAACTAACCCAGAGACATGTAGTTGAGGTAGGATGGGCACACTCATTTAGCATGAATACACTGCGGCTTTGGAAGGCTGGAGGTAGGGGGTCTCTGAAACTAGATTCTCGTGTGGACCTAGATGGGACTGATTTTTAAGGCTTTGGCGGGAACAAGGCCCTGAACTGGAACGTGGAGGGCACAAAAAGTTTGAGATGTGCTGATGGAGGCAGAGGAGGAGAAGGTGCTGGCTGTGTCCAGCAAGGTTTTTTTTTAATTTCTGGCCATCTGTGCTGGTCTTGATGGTGACAGGCCAGATACCAAAGGGAAGGGTGCTCTGGTGTCTTTTGAACAACTCATTTAAAGGCCTACTTAGAGGGCTTGCCTCTCCTTCCAGACTGGAAGCTGGAGACCTGACAGGATTAAGTTATCAGCGTTGAAGGAGGAAGCATTCTGAATGTTTGCAGGGGCAAAGTAAGTGAGACACCCAATCCCATCTAACGGGGTTTAGAAACACTGCAGGGGTATGTTAGGGTGGTGGTGTGGGAGTGCTTGCCTTTAATCCCAGCACATGGGAGGTAAAAACAGATAATCTCTGGGATCCAGGCCAGCCTGGTCTACAGAGTGAGTTCCAGAACAGCAAGGGCTGTTACAGAGAAACCCTGTAAAAAAAAAAACTAACCAAACAAACCAACTACTGTAGGTCTCTCATTTGATCTTTACAGAAGCCCCTTCTCCATGGGGTCCACAGTTTGAAATGGGGAAACACAGGCATATATTTCTTTCCTAGATCTATCAGGCTGGGAAAGAGACTCAGGATTCAAATTCAATGCTAGGCTCCCATGGCACTGCCAAGGGAGGGTCGGGAGGGCAGGCTGGAGTTTGGATTTACAGTTTTTGTTGGTGGTGTTGTTTTTATCCTCTCATATAAACTAGGCTGATCTGGAACACACTATGTAGTCAAGAATGACCCAGAATTCCCAGGTGTACTGCTTCAACTTCTTAGGTTCGTAGATTACAGGGTGAATTGATGAAGCCTGCTGGCTCTCTGAAGGATTCTGAACCCTTCTCAGCACTAGGTAGGGCTGGGGCCCACAGAAGCCACAAGGAGGCACCAGAGACTAGGGAGGAACAAGTGTCTAGTATTTGCAAGTCGTCAATGGAGAACTAGGAGGCTAGGACCCGGTCCTGGAATGCTGATTCTCTAGCCACAAGGGTCAGTGAAGGGCCAACTGCCCAGGCCTCCGCTCTTGGCAAGCTCCTTGCATCAACTTCCCCAAGACCCTTAACCTCGTTGAAAGCTGAATTCTGAGAAAATCCCAACCCCAAGCAGGCTTCAACGCCATACCAGAGTGGAAGAGAAAGGCCAGAGCTGGGACTCATTTGAATTGAACACACCAACTGGATATGGTGGCTCGGTACTCTGAAGGCAGAGACAGAAAGATCTCTGAGTTCAAGGCCAGCCTGGTGTACATTAGTGAGTTTTAGGATAGCCCGGGCTATATATAAAGACCTTGTCTCAATAAGTAAATAAATAACTGGGCACGTCAGACCTCTCAGGCACTCAGTCCTTTTGGGTTCTGTACTAGTTTGTTTGTTTGTTTGTTTGTTTGTTTTGAAACCTGGGTATCCTGGGCTGGATTTAATTCTCTACAGTCTAGATAGCAAAGGTAGAAGGTGAACTTCTCGTCCTTCCGCCTCTACCTCCTCCCATGGACCTGTTCCACGAAGTTTTAGGGAATCAAATCCATGGCTTTCTTCATGCTAGGGGAATCTCTCAACCAAATGAGCTGCACCCTGGATTAGTTGTCTCACCATTTTTTTACAAGCTGCTGCTTCCTTGTCTGTATAAGTGGTCCGTATCATATGTCCAAAAGTCCTTAAGGGTTCACTGTCTGCTGGACCCTGTTCTGGCTTCAACACACAGCCAGGCTTCTAACCTAAATACTCAGAGAAGCCCTGGGACCTGGTACCCTTTATCCTACTGGTTCTGTTCTGATCTCTGAGCTAGGTTCCCAGGCCAGAGGTCTGGCCTTGCCCACAGCAGAGAGCACTATACTTGGCTCATGATGTAGTCCAATGGATGAGTGAATCTGTCAGCCGCAGAGCGCCAGCCCCAGCCAGTCTGAGCAATCAGGCCACTGCCCTTCCATTTCTTCTCACAGCATCCTCTTCCAAAGGCTTACTGTGCGGCCATCGCCTCCTGGCTCAACCAGGTCTGCAGGAGGGTCCTGCTCCACGGCAGCCCTCCCTTGTCTCACAAGAGTCTCTGGTAGAGGTGCTGGCACCAGCTCTCCGGGAGAGGCCCTGGTAACAGATAGCACCTTACCCTCTTAAGGAGCTCCTTGTCATTTCAAAGTGGACACAGATCTCTGATCTCCACCAGACAGCCATATTATTATCTACCTCCTTCACAGGCTGGCACAGGGAGGCCAGGAGGCAGTGACAAACAGTTCTAGGTTCTTCCTGTAGTCCGCACCCTGAGTGCCTATTCCCCATTGCCAGCGGCAAAAGGGTACCGTGGGCTGTGGGGCATAAGGAAGAAGGCAAGGCCCTCCCTAGGCGAGCTTGGTAAATGCTCCTGTAAAAGCCTCTGGATAAAGAATGGATCATGTCACCTCAGAGATCAGGCCCAGAAGAAACAAAGTTCTCAGAAGGGACAGACCCTGAAGGGGAAGGGACTTGGAGCAGAATGCTTGGGTGTTTCTGACATCCCTTGAATTTGGAGGGAACCCAGATACAAGATGGGCCAGGGGAAAGGTGCCGGTAATTTTTGTGGCCATGTTTCAGGTTTTCTGAGTCTAGGCTTGCAGTTCCCCATCTAAAATCTAGGCTCAGCCCCTTGAGGTGGCTGAGTCTCCTAGCCCTAGTTTCAGAAGTAGTGCAAAAACCCTGTGGTTCTGCATTCCAAGAACTGACTGTCCTTCTCAACTCTGGAGAGCTGGTGACAGGAGGCTGGTTGTGGGGTCCCATAGGTCTGCTTACTGTGGCCCAGGTATAATACCTTGGGCAAGTCTCTTTACCCTCTCTCTGAACATCTACTGACAATGGAGAGAGGCGCCCGATTGGACATAAGGGAAGCCAGGTGGCATGGGCTCCTCATGGGACTTGGTTGGTTTGTGTAACATTTCTGTGTAGGAATAACATGGGGGTCATCTGAGGCAGAGAGCCCAATATCCCTGCCTCTGCTGCTCAGGGCTTGTTTGGAGGTTCCTTTGGGCCAGTGGAGACCCCTCACATTTAAACCTGTGCCACTTCCCACACCATGTTCCCACCTGCTGCACTCTGGGCAGTAACTGTGAAATGTCCAACACTCCAAATGGGTGGACATATGGTGGTTTCATCATCCTTGGTTTTCTTCCCAAATCCTCTACTTGGCTGCTCCAGCTCACCACAGGGGCTCCCACGCTCTGCTCTGTTCAGCAGCAGCCCATGTGGTTTTGCAATTACCAGCCTCTCCGGGTGCACAGGAAGCCAGGCCCCGAGCCCCCTTACCCTGCACCCCTGCAGCTCATAGGCGCCACCCTGTCTGAGCTACTTCAGGGAAGGGTGGGTCCTTCTGTTTTGTTCTGGGTGTTGGGTGGGGTACATGCTCCCCACATCCCTCACCCCTCTGACTAGCCCTAGCCAAGGTGCCTAGAGAAGGAAGCCATTGAGCACAGGTCTCCTCAGAGCCCAATGAACAGGATTAAAAGGAAAAAGGCAGGCTTGACTCCAGTAAGTGACAGAGTTGGGATTTAAACATAGGGTTGTTTGGTCAAGATTGCTAACTGCTGACAGATGACAATGGATTTGTTTGTTTGCAGTGCTGTAAGAGGACAAACCCATTGTCTTGTCAAGTCCTATACATACAAGCTTTGTGTGTGTGTGTGTGTGTGTGTGTGTGTGTGTGTGTGTGTGTGCAGATATATCTGTGTATAGAAGCATGTGCACATGCAGGCCTGGATCCTTCTTCAGATACTATTCACTTCACTTTCAACAGGACCGCTCATGGGCTTGGCTGGCCAGTCATATCTGGGGCTTGTATTTGCCTCTAGTACAAGGGTCATGAGTATGCACCACCATATTGGCTTTTACAGGGATCTGGGTATTGAACTCAGGCCTTCTTACTGGTCATCACCCCAGCTCACCCCAGCTTTGAAGCTTTGAGTTTTGAAAGCAGAGGACAGGAATGATGGCTGGCTGTCCTTTTTTTATTATTATTATTTGAGGTGTATAGGTGTTTTGCCAGTACTTATGTCTGTATGTGATATTTGAGTAGTCTTGAAAGTCAGAAGACAGTGCCCCTGAAACTGGAGTTATATAGATGGTTCTGAGCTGCCGTTGAGTGTTGGGAATCAAAACCAGATCCTCTGGAAGGGCAGCCAGTATTCTTAACTACTGAACCCTCTCACTGGTCTCCTTCTCCCATTGTCGTATTAGCCCACTGGCCACAGACAAGTCCTATGACCAGGTTAAGAATGAGCAGCGGGGCGTGGTGGCGCACACCTTTAATCCCAGCACTCGGGAGGCAGAGGCAGGCGAATTTCTGAGTTCGAGGCCAGCCTGGTCTACAGTGAGTTCCAGGACAGCCAGGGCTACATAGAGGAACCCTGTTTCGAAAAACCAAAAAAAAAAAAAAAAAAAAAAAAAAAAAGGTCCTGCAAGAAACCTCAGTACACTAAACAGCTAGCAGGTACAGCCTGCAGGTGGGCTTCTGAGCCTCCTGCATCTTGGGTTTGTATAGTGCTGTGAGTGCTGTGAGCTAGGATGACACTGAAGGCCTCTTATCCCAGGGGTTGGGAGCAGGATGGCAAGTACTTGCTTCCTGATAGATGCTGGCTTCTAGAGACAAGGAAGGAATGGAGGGGCAAGAGCCAGACCTCTGAGAGGACATCTCTCCCTCAATTCCCACCATGGCCCAGAGGAGTCTGAATCAAGAAACCTAAGCCTGAGTCCAGGGGCAGCAGAAAGGCATGCCTTCACTTGCTCTCAAACTTCTTACCCAGTGGACACCATCTGGGCATCCTCACAGAGATGGGGGCTGAGCAGATAGTATACCATGAGTCCCACGGGTGGAGGGTGGAGTGAAGGTGGGTCCTAACATGCCAGGGAGCTCCCTGGGTCTGTTTTCTTTGGCGCTACCAGCTTGTGCAAGCACAGGGCATCTCTGTGGGACCCAAGCATCTAAAACCTCAGGTGGAATGACAGCTTTGAATCATTCCAGGGCATTTTAATCCTGAATGTGGTGGCAGTTTAGGGTGAAGTGGACTGGGCAACTCAGAAATCACCTTTGTTTTAAAAAGGGGTTCCACGAGAATCTCCTCAGGAATGGGACCTAGGAGTTGGTAGTTCTTCAGTCTGATCTCCTTGGCTACGACTGCTGTGTGTGTTGCCCTTTCCTGAGCCCTTAATTTGTGATGTCAAACACAGAACTCCATGCTGAGGTTCAGGCAAGCCTAGCAGACCACACTAGGGGTGTCAAGTCTGAGGTGCCTGGACTCTCAGGCCTGTTTAGCCACAGCAGCTAGACGCTGGAGGCAGCTCTGGATCTAAGATAAACACCTGCTTTTCCGGGCTTCTGTCCCAACCTTGCCTGGAGCGGTCTCTCCCTGCCTTACTTCCCATCTGCACCCTTCCGGGCATGTCACTCCCAATTTGTCATCCTTTCCTCTCTGGTCACAAACAGGTCCCCTATCTGAGACATCAGCTGGCTCTAACCAACCCCACCCAGAACTGTGGATTTTGTTAGCCTCTGAGCTGGCTCCAAACCTGCCTTGGGGCAAGTGAGGAGCCAAGCAGCTTGGAGCCCTGGGCCCTTTACAGGATCCCACAGCCCAGTCTGCGGACACTAGGGATGGGAGCCCATCCTGTCTATGGCTGTGGCAGTCTTGAGGGAAGTGATAATGTGCAGATGGTGGAAGTAGGCCCAGCATAACTCTGATATCAATCTCTATTGGTGTTTGGATTTTAGGAGACAGGCTCTCATGCAGCTCGGGCCTCCCTCCACATTCCAAATGCTGCCGCGATAGATAGGTGTCACCATCAAGTTCAGTTTCCAGATAGTCTTGCCAACAATGCATAGGAGATGGGTGGTTATGGACAACTTGGGGGACCCCTTGCAAGGCTTCAGGGACTCCTCCTTGGCCAGGAAAAGACAAGGGAGCATAAGAGGCTTTGGCACAATTAAACTTTCTTTAATGCAAGAAACAGTCTTCGCTCAGCCACTCCCGCTACAGGTGAGGAAGAGGTCTCACTCACCCTCAGTCAAGGAGTGGAAGGCTGAGGCAGGGAGGTAACAGGCCAGGCTGGAGCTCACTGGGTTGGCAGGCAGCTCCCTGAAGCCCACCTGCAGTGCCAGAGGAGCAGGCTGCACTGCCCTACCCAGCTCAGTGGAAAGCCCACCCTGACAGCCAACCACTGGCCACAGGGTGTGTCCCGGTCCCCCAGGCTACAGTGGGGTGACTAAAGTGGTCATTTGCTAGCTCAGGCTTCTTACTGCTCAGTCTGGGGCTCTCAGGACACCCAGACCTCCTTGGCTCAGCAGAGGAGGAGAGGAAGGAAATGACAGGGTGAGGGAAGGGGCTGGGTTTTCCCCTGTCCTGCTGCATGGACACTACACCCAGGCCAGAGCCACAGGCTTCCTCTTACCAGCCCCAGACCACCCCCAGGTCACAGGGCCTACTGCCTGCTCAAAGGCAGAGAGGGGCTCCAGGAAGCTGCCATAAAGGTTGACCTTAAAGGGGGGTGGGTACATTTCAGACCCCTCTGAGCAGAAGCTGGGATGACCTCCCCTCAGCTAGAAAGCAAACTCAAGCCCCATGATGCCAGCTCTATGCTGGCTCTGGAGTAGAAATGCTCCAAGGCTGGAGTATAGGAAAGAGGAGACAAAAATCACAGCTTTGAACGAGTGATGTAAAAGTTACTCAAAGTCTTGGTCAAGTATAAAGTGTCACTCTACAACACTAGCTTATGCGTTTTCCTAGAAGACACTGTCTTGCAACTCCTCCAGCCTCCACAACATGAACAGTGGTTGGGTCTTCTACCTGTGGCTGCTGTGCTGGCGGACGTGTCAAGGGATGTGGACAGAGGAAGGCGTGCACCCCACAGCACAGAAGAGGACTGGAGCGGTTTACCCAAGCACAGAACACAGCTAGCAGGAAACAACCTGCTGCCCCATTGAGGAAGCCCAGTCTAAAAACAAGCTGAAGGAGCGGGGCCTCCTGCTTACACAGCCCTGGGGCATCAGGCACAGGGGTGCCAGGGTGGGGTGGAGAGGTGCCTGGCTTGGATAGGGGAGAGGCTGAGTGTGGGGCTGTCAGATAGAAGAGGCAAGAAAGAAGGCTGCCTCTAATGCTATATATTAAAAATATCATGGTTCCTGTGCACAAAATCCCACTGTTCATATTCAAGCATCAACCATGCCTCCCACTGAACCCCAGAACAGCTTTAAAAGAAAGATGGTGGTTTTCCTACTCAAGAGCTGAGGAAACACCGCTCAGTCTTTATGGACCTCGAATAATGGTGACCCTTTCCCTCCCCCAATTTCTGCCTCTCCAGGCCCCAGCCCACCTGGGCAGACAAGGAGCCTGTAGGTAGAAAGTGTCAGCAGCCCTGGGGGTTGTGGGGTATCTCAGGCATGGAAGTCACTCGTGCCTCCGTTTGGAGGGTGGGATGAGATGTGGAGGAAGGTCAGCGGGCAGCTCGTGGCCCTCTAGCTTCACCTTGATAAGGTGGTTGGCCAGGGCAAACTCCTCGTCATCCAGCAGGCCATCCTTGTCCACATCTGCCAACTTCCAGATCTTCCCCAGAACTGTGTTGGGCAGCTTGGACTTCACCATCTCCTTCTTGGCATTAGCACCTGTGATCTTGCCATTGACAGGAGACAGTGTGTAGAAGATCTCATCATAGGTGGGCTTGTCCTTGCCAACTACCCACTCAACATCATCGATGCCCTCGCCAGCCCCCTCGCCGTAGCCATGCCCAAAGGGCCCATTCATAGTGCCATCAAAAGCACCACCCTTCACAGCCTGTGAGGGCATCAGGGACTCCTCCTGGCGCACCATCACCATCAGCCGAGCTATATCGTTGGCCAGCATATCATCCACTGTATCCAGCAGCTTGGGCTTCAAGGCCTGGAACTTGCTGAAGTCCTGGGTCTGCAGGAGTTCCTGTGAGTGTAGGAGAAGGAAGGAGAGGCCTAGGTGGGGCAGTCTTCCAGACTCCAGACTGAGCTAGACTATCCAGGCAGGGGAGTGGGGCCTCCACTTACCAGTTGAGGCTTCTGAGCTAGTGCTACAGGCCTGAGCTCCTCACTCTACATGAGGTTACAACAGCACCATCCTTGCTGGGCTGCTATGAAAATTCACAGACAGCCATGCCCCACCCCAAAGCTGAGTCACCACATTCCCCTTTTTCATGTCAGTGTCTCGACCTAGGTCAGCTCTGACTCGGATAGGGAACTGGTGACTAGCCCAGCTGCTTCCTTTTGTATAGCCCCTGTTCTATAGAGCTGGGATTCCCTCCAAAACCAGTACCCAGCCCTGGGCTGACCGTACCTGCATCTTCCGCAGGCTTGGGAAGTCGCCGGAGGAGATCTGGTGCTCCCGCTCGATCTTCTGGTAGATCTCTCCCAGGTTGTTCACCAGCTCTTTTTTCTTGCTCTCTTTCCCGAAAACATTGGGCATCTCCTTCTTGAGGGAGCTGATGATGTAGGCATGGACCTGAGAGAGAAAGCAGTGGGCATCAGGGACTTGCTTGGCACGCTGCCCTTAGGATCGTCAAGGCCTCTAGTGCCTCAAGTTCAGTGCTTGGGCAGAGGGAAGCAGAAAGGTCAAAGTCAAGCTGGAAGTTTACACCACCATTACAGAAGCCCAATGGTCTAAGATTCTGTCGAGCGTGTGACAGCTCACTGCCATGGGGAAGGAGGAGAGGAAAAGGTGCCTGTAACACGGGACAGATGATGGACACTCTTGGTTTTGTTTTTCAAAATGGAGTTTCTCTGTGTAGCCCTGGCAGTCCTAAAACTCGCTCTGTAGATCATGCTGGCCTCAAACTCAGAGATCCTCCCGCCTCTGCTTTTCAAGTACTGGGATTAAAGGTGTGTGCAACCAATGGCCTGGCAAAAACTATCGATTGATCGATCGATCTCTATCTATCCATCCATCCATTCATCCATCTTTTCTGTGTATTGCTGTTTCGGCTGCATGTATGCCTGTGTGAGGGTTCTGGATCCCTTGGAGCTAAAGTTAGACAGTTGGGGTGCTGGGACTTGAACCTGAGTGCTGCTAACTGCTGAGCCATCTCTCTAACCCATTCTTGTACAAGTTATGGTGACATTCTAGAGACAACAACTCTATAGTCTGTCATAAGAAGGGTGGTTAGCAGCACTCGGGAGGCAGAGGCAGGCGGATTTCTGAGTTCGAGGCCAGCCTGGTCTACAAAGTGAGTTCCAGGACAGCCAGGGCTATACAGAGAAACCCTGTCTCGAAAAACCAAAAAAAAAAAAAAAAAAAAAAAAGGGTGGTTAGAGGCACTGCCTTCTCATGCATTCACATCTACTGTGGTCAGAGGAGGCTCAGAGGCTTGTCAAGAACTACTGTGGGGACTGGAGAGTATGGACTACAATCAGTTCTGCCTGTGTTCTCCCCGAGCTGCCCCCCTCCCAATAATATAAGCAACACACTGCAGAGCCATAGAAAGCCATGACTGAGCCTCTGCCCAACACATATCTGTACAGTACATGGGAAGTCCCAAGTAGAATCCCACTTAAGTGATATGCCATGTGCCATCAAAATAGGCCAGGATGACTCAAGACAGGGAAATTCCATGAACGCTTTCCTGAGCTCCCCTCAACACACCCACTGCTCTCTGCTCAGCCCAGGGGCAGTCTTTCTCAATTCTGGGGCTGGCAACAAGGTTCTTCCAAGAAAGCTATGGTAGGCAGGTCATACAAACCCAGTTACACCTCTGTCTGCCTAAGCCAAAGAGTTACTTTCCTTCCAGAAAAAGCAGGCAGAGGGCTAAGAGCAGTGTGGAGGAAACTAGAGACCATGGGGGTTGCAGGCATGAGGCCTGTGGCTGAGAGAGTTGAGTGCTGCCTGAAAGTTCCCCAGGACCCTGGGCCAATGTCATGATATTCTGAGTCCCTTTCTCAGAACTGCTCAGCTCACAAGGTGGCCAGACACGTCTAGATATTTGGAGATACTGAAAACCCCCAGCCTAGGACCCTGTAAAGACGATGGGAAATGCCATAGGCTGGCTGCCACCTGGCCAGGAACTTGAGAGTGACACTTCGCAGTAGTAAAGGACAAAGCATCAGCCTTGGTTTCCTGACCAAGGCACCCCCAAATATTCCATGACTGGCCTTGAGCAGAGGTGGGGGCCTGGGATCTAGTGTATGGACAGCAGCCTCAGCACTGCAAACAGCAGTGGGGCAGGGCTGGCTGGGAAGCACCTTCTCTGGTCTAGAGGGGATTGTGTCAGTGGCCAAAGGCACTTGGTGCCTATCTCTCCCACTCTGTGATCCAGTCAGTTGTAAACATCCCACGCTTTGAGATGTTATCCTGGAGACAGGGTAGCTCACAGGACAGGTCTTCTGACCTGAAAGCCAACCCCTTTTAAGAGAGGAGCCAAGCGAGAACCTACTGTTGTGTTTTGAAACAGTGTCTTATTATGTTGTTCATACTAGTCTCAAACTGTTCAAGTGATCCTCCTGCCTCAGCCTCCAGAGTAGTCTGATGATGGGTTCACTGTGGCAACTGCTTAGAGTCTGTCCATTTTTTGAAGAAACTGAACTATGTCCAAGCACCTGAAGGGTCAGTGGGAATCCTGCTAACTGTGTGGACTGGCTCACCACCTTAGCATCCACTCTAAGTCAGACCTTCATGTTCAAAGGGTTCACCTGAGCCATTATTGGAACAGTCCCTCCCAGTGACTATCTGGGCAAGCCACAATGCAGAGCCTCCTCCCTAAGCCCACTGGTGGCACTGACCTTCATTTCCTAGCTCTGGCCATTCTGAGCTCTCATGCAGGCTTAGCGGCCACTAAGGTTCCAGGGCTTCAAGCGCCTCAGAAGCTGGTATTGGACCAGGGCCCAGCCTGCACTCCCACAAATGGGAATGGGTGTTTATACGGCCTGTGCAGACAGAAGCCTCCAGGGATCTGGACTGTAGCCTCCAGCACTTTCTGGGCCACAGGCTGGCACCATCTTTTCTCTAGCTACTTCCTATCCCAGCCTAGCCAGCCTGTCCTACGGAGGCCTCCCAAATCCCATCCCACCAGGATGGCTCCACAGACCTCCACTCAGGCAGAAGCCTGTGCCTACTGAGCAATACCAAATAACCAATGCTTCTACTTTGTATGTGCATTGTTCTTCCATGAAGGCTTGAATGGGGCTGTGTGTCACTCCCTGCCGCAGTAAGTCCACACTGTTCTGTGCCAAACTGAGAACACTAGACTGCAACACACTCCAGGGGTTTGTGAAGCCAAGCAGGCCAGCACATCCCACTTGCCGTGGCCTCCTTTCTTCTGTAGCAACTTCTTGTTTGTTATTTCTAAGGGCTATGCATGTTCTCTGCACTCTCTGATCTAGGTAGGGCATAAGCCTCAGAAAGAACAGGCTCAGATGACCCAGGTAAAGGACCTTAGCGAGTCACAGGCTGCACAGTGGGTACACAGGACACACAGGTAAAGTGATACTTGTTTGGTAAACTGGGCCCCCAATGCCAGTCCCAGAGCTCATGGGCCTACCTTGGCCAGCCTGGCCCGCTTGATGAGGTCATTGAGCTTTCTGAGGGCGGCGTTTCTCGGGAGAGACTGGATGTCTTTGAAGAGGTCCTGCTCCTCTGCCTCGAAGAGCTTCCGGTTGTCAGGGATGAGCAGTGGGTGTGACCAGAAAGAGCCAATGTAGACTCGGACCACCTCGGGGGTGTTGATAATCTTCCCCAGAGACCACATGAGAGCCCCATACACTCGCATCAGCTGCTGCGTCTCGATTTGGTCAGCCTTGTTCAGCACCACACGGATCTTGTCCTCGTGATTTTTGAGGGCCTTGATGACTTCTGAGAACTCATCTGAGATGTCCAGCTTGTGGGCGTCAAACAGCAGGATGATGCGGTCCACACGCTCTGCGAACCACTCAAGGACAGCCGCAAAGTCATAACCTGAGGGAGGAGCAGGAGAGGGCTCAAAATGGCTCCAAGGCCCAGGCTGCTCCCATGCTTCCGAGCACCAGTGTGGCTGGAAGTTATAGGCCGGAGGTTATTTTGTAAATTCCTAAAATGCTCAGATCTGAACACTACTGTAGCCCAAAGGCACACTCACTGGTCTTTCTTGCCTCAAGGGTATTTTTACCCATGTGACATGCACAGCCAAAGCAAGCCATTAGCTTATACTAACAGCTCACTCACCACAGTGACACAGGCACAGAGAAACCTGCCAGCTCTGTGCCCTGAACAGCGGTGACGATAAGCAGCTGCCATCTATCCAGTGTCTAAACATCAGATCCTTGTACAAGCCTCGCTCATTTTCTACAATAGGAGCTGGCAAGCTCAGGACCAAAACTGGCCTATCATTTGCTTGTATGAATAAAGTTTTATTGAAACAAAGGTACTCATTTACATGGCTAAGCTAACTTTTGTCTGTAATAGCTGAGTTTGATTGTTGCAGCAGAAACCAAAAGTTCTACATAGCTGACAATACTAATTCAAGAAAAAGGTTTGCTGACCTTTGTTCTCCAACAAGCACCACTGGCCACTTCCCTTCTGTGCAGGTCTTAAATGCTTCTCTAAAGCCAAGTTGCTGACTCTAGCCCTAAACCTTACTCTATGCTGCTTCCAATCCAAATTAAAGTGACCTTTGCCATCTAAGACATCTATGACAGAGACATAACTGAATTTCCCCATTAATGACTGACAGTACTATTAGCCAGGCATGGCGGATGGTACACACTGGAAATCTTGGAAAGCAGAGGCAAAAAGATCAAGGTCACCCTTGGCTACAGAACACATTTAAGGCCAGCATAAGTGACATACAACTGTTTTGAGTAAAACACCCCTCATTCCCCCTACCCCCCCCCCCAAAAAAAAAGTATGATTTAGGGCCAGCAAGACGGTTCGTGTGTAAAAGCACTTGCTGTTCATGCTGACGACACGCTCCCGGGAACCCACAGAGGAAGGAAGAGGAGCAAGCACAGAAAGCTGTCCTCTTGGCCTCCACAACTGCACTGTGGCTCCACACACAAGTAAATAAAACTTAAAGAAGTGTGAGTCATGCAGTTTTCTTCCTGAGGACTGGGACGGCAGGTACTGGAGGGAGTCACAACCTGGGCAGAGCTGGTCGCTTTCCATGTAAACGTAGCTCAGGGACTTCTGGACCCTGTCTGACAACTATGCTTCCCCCGCTGCTCTCTCCCACTGCTCCCAAATGTGAGACCCCTGCCTGCCCGTCAGGAGCACAAGCAGAGCTGGGAAGACTGGAAACAGCGGTGCAGAGCCTCATGACAGCCTGGCCTCTCCAGCAGAATCTGGACACACTCCTTCTCTTTGCCTGGACTCAGTTTCCTGACATTCACCAAATGTGCACAGGTTCTGGGTCACCCCAAATGTAGGCCAGCCCTCTGAGAACCACTTAGTACTTCCCAAAAAGTTGTCAAGACCCCAAAAGATGAGCCAGGGAAGCAACTCAGAGAGAAGACAGTCTGGAGCAGGCTGGTCCAGCCACACTCTTGCCTCACAAACTGCTCTAGCACTGGGAAAACTATTCCACCAAGCCCAACCTCAGGAGGGGTGACATGCAATCTTTAGAAGCAGTAGACAGACAGACTGCAGGGAGAAGTCCCAAGGGAAGGACAGTGTCCAGGACTATACATGCTGGCACAGGATTCCCCCCCACCCCGTTCATCAAGGCCTGCTGATGCTGCATTGTACAGCTAGGGGGGGCACCACTCAATGCTCCCCGACCCTGTGTATAAAGCTGGGATGGGGGAGCAGGGTGGGGGGTATAGGGGACTTTTGGGATAGCATTTGAAATGTAAATGAAAAAATATCTAATAAAAAAAAAAGCGCCGGTTGTGGTGGCGCACGCCGGTAGGATTTGCTGAAGGAGGCAGAGGCAGGAGGATCACGAGTTCAAGGCCAGCCTGGGCTACACACTTTTAAGCCGGGCGGTGGTGGCGCACGCCTTTAATCCCAGCACTCGGGAGGCAGAGGCAGGCGGATTTCTGAGTTCGAGGCCAGCCTGGTCTACAAAGTGAGTTCCAGGTCAGCCAGGGCTATACAGAGAAACCCTGTCTCGAAAAACCAAAAAAAAAAAAAAAAAAAAGCTGGGGTGGTGGCACTTCAGAGGTGCTAGGCTAGACAGGCCAAGCAAAAACAAAGTTCTGGGTTCAATTCCAGGCAATACCAGAAAACAATTAAGAAGAACAAAGCCATTCCAATGAGATGGCTCAGCAGATCTGGGTGCTTTTCATACGAGCCTGGCAGTGAATTTGATCTTTGGAACCCATGTGAAAGTGGAAAGAGAGAACCCTTCTCTACAAGGTTATCTTCTGACATCTACATTCTTGACACACAGGAAGGAACTTGGGGCACATTGGTCAGCCAACTGAGGCTACCTTGAAGGTAGAGGTATACTGAGCTGCAGTCGGTGTGTGGCTGGTTCAGTGTCAGAGCTTCAGGTTTCAGTGCAGAGTTCCAGGGAGGGCCAGGTCACACTGCATTTCAGCAGCCAGCACAGACATCCAGTTCCAAAGTACAAGGCCCTCCTTGCTCCCTGCAGCTGGCTCTGAGAGCAGGGAGTGAGATGTCAGCAGAAACCCAGAAGGGAAGGACTGGAGCAGCAGAATAGCAGGGAAGCAGAGGCCAGGAGAGGCAGCTGCTGCCCAGGGCTCTGAGCTGTACCCCAGCTGAGCCCCAGAGCCTGCCCGGGGCCCTGAGGCCTTGTGAGTTCTAGGAACAGAGCAGTGCTGAAGTGCTGACTCAGGAACTGACACTCCTGCTCAACAAGAGGCCTTGCTCCTTCTCACTCAGCCCATCTGGCCTCATCCAAAGCTGAAGCTACTTCACACAGCAGGGGGTGGGGCAGTGAGGCCAATTCCCAGTTCCTGCAAACAGGGGAACCCCAGGCTAAGCACCACCGGTCCTGTTGGCTTTGGCTAGGCAGTCAGGCCTTCAGCAGGGAAGCTGAGGTCACCTTCCCAAGCCCTGCGCACTATGGCCCCCGATCCTTTCCCCTCTGGTGGGGGAGGGGAGCAGTGAAATGAGAGAAAGGGGAGGAGGCCTTCCCTGCCCTCCCAGCAGCCCAGCTCTCAGCAGCCCTGGAGTTAGTAGGTGGGTAGGCTTTGCTTTTCCTTTTTCTGGGGGATAGGGTCTCATCTCACTATGGAGCCCTGGCTGGCATCAAATTCAGAGATTTACCTGCCTCTGCCTCTCAAACACAGGAATTAATAAAAGCATGAGCCATCATGTTCAGCTTCATTAAGTTTCTTTCTCAGGCGGTGAAGGGACCTTCCCGGTTAATTATTTTTGGAGTTTAAGACAGGCTATTACTCCATATTCCAAGCAGGCCGCAAATGGTGGCAATTCTCCTGTCTCTGCCTCCTGAGGGGCTCGGATTACAGAGCTACCATGCTTGATTTTTCTGAGGTCACCTTCCAAGCCCGACCAACTATGGCCCCAAACCTTTTCCCTCTGGTGGAAAACACACTTTTAGTGGAAGGGGAATACTCTGGGTGACCAAACACACCACTGATTACCCAGAGGACTGCAGCCATGTTGACACAGGCATGTGACTATAACTGCAGGCCACCCGCAGGCCCATCTGGCAGTATTGAACCGACTGTCAATCATTACCCTCAGAGGTGTCTTATGTGGCTTTAGAGAGGACACTGGTTTCCAGGAGCCCTGGACATCAGCGGGTGACAATGGACATGGAGCTGAGGAGAGCCATGCAGTGCCAAAAGCAGACTCCTGGCTCTCTCGTTGAGAAGTACAAGCCGGGGCAGCGGGGTGCATGTCTGTCCCACCCAAACAACAACATAAAGGGAGCTGTGTGCCCACAGAGAGGAAAAGAGCATCTAACAGGGGCACACTGCACCACCGTCTGGCTAGAGAGACACCAGTTTCCACCAAGGATACAGAGCACACAGTTTGAGAGGATGGGCAAGACGGAGAAGCCCACCTGCAGGGGGAGGGACTTCAGTGGAGACCAGAGAAGTCTCAGATAATGTAGCTGTCCTGGAATTCATTATGTAGACCAGGCTGGCCTCGAACACAGAGGTCCTCCATAAAAGCCTGTGGCCACACACAGGGCTGATATTCTGTCTTTAAAAACAAAACCGCAAGCCGGGCTTGGTGGCGCAGGCCTTTAATCCCAGCACTCAGGAGGCAGAGGCACGCGGATTTCTGAGTTCGAGGCCAGCCTGGTCTACAAAGTGAGTTCCAGGACAGCCAGGGCTACACAGAGAAACCCTGTCTCGAAAAAACAACAACAACAACAACAACAAAAAGACCAAAAAAAACCCAAAACCGCAAACACCCTACAGTTCTAGCACTCAGTCCATGGCAAGTTGATGCCATCCAGGGATGATCCTGTCATAAAAAATTAAAAATCAGGGAGAGATGGCTCAGCAGTGGAGAGGACCAGCTGCTTTCCCAAAAGATCCAGGTTCCCTTCCCAGCACTCACATGGCAGCCCATAACTCCAGTTCCAATAGGCCCAAAACCTTCTTCTGGGCTCCAAGGGCACCAGACATGTTACAGAAACATGCATATGGGCAACACATACATAAAATAATAACTTTGAAAAATTAAAAACCACCCAGGCAGTGGTGCTGCACGCCTTTAATCCCAGCACTTGGGAGGCAGAGGCAGGCGGATCTCTGAGTTTGAGGCCAGCCTGGTCTACAGAGTGAGTTCCAGGACAGCTGGGGTTATACAGAGAAACCCTGTCTCAAAAAACCAAAAAAAAAAAAAAAGAAAGACAAGCCAGCCATGGTCAGGGAGTAATAGAAGGAGCACCAGAGTGGAGCCTCAAGAAAGCGTGGCTGCTGAGAGCTGACAGGAGCCAAAGGTGGCCCAGGAGCAAGCCTCCCTCAGGCCCGCTACTGTGCGAAGGGAGCCCAAATCCAACCAGGTGCTGCTGGCCCGCCAACAAGTTGTCAGGAAGCTAACAAGAGGGGGTCAGAGGTGGCAGCCTGAGCTGTGATGAAGCACCCCACCCTACAGCAGCACCCTTTCGAACGAACACAGGTAGTTCTATCAGCCAGGGAAAGTTGCTTCATACATTCCAAAAATTTCTAGAACCTAAAACAATGGAGTGTTTGTTTCCCATACACTCTTGTTTCCTGTCATTCAAACTGCACGGGTCTCATTATTTCTCACCAAAGAGCTACATCACAGTTTCCAATGGCACTGGCCCTGGAGACAGGAGCGCAGACTTGGGACAAGTCACAGAGAGGATTCCTCCTGGTTAACTTAAGGAAGGATCACTCCAAATAGCACAGAGGCTAAGCAAGGGGCCTCCGCCCCTAGGCATTTGCTGTAGGGAAACAAAAGCCAGGTCCACGTCAAGTCCAGTACACAGATGTTCCTGGCAGCTTGATTCAAGAGTGCTTTGGACCCACAGCGGATAGCTCAGACTTCCTTCTAGAATGACAGCAGTGACACAGAGGGGAAGCCACCCCTCCCCAGAGAGCAGCCTAAGGGTTTCAATGTGGCCCACCCGTCAGAGCTTCTCTGAAGAACATGAAGCTTTAGGATTTGATTCCATCACCAGAAACAATCACTTCTGAAAGGCACAAACCCCGACCTCCTTATACATGGATGACTCTCAGAAGGGTCAGGTCCATCAAAGAAAATGAACAGTACCAAAGGGTCTATACTGTCTGACTTCACCCACTTAGGAAACATTCTGGAAAAAGCAAGCTTAAGCTTCAAAGACAAATGAGTTCCCGGGATAGGGAGAGAAGGACTGAACAGGGAACTTTTCCAGTTCAAGGGATGCTCTCTATCCTAGTAGCTGGGGGATATGGCTGTTACAAAAAAGGATTCTTCAACATGTAATCTGGCCCTAAATAGGTGTATAATATAACATACCTATAATATAATGGAGTAAGTGATGGTATAGGATTTGGAGGAAGTCAGACACTCCAGTTGGGCCCACCCCACATTTCAATCTTCAACTCCCTATACTCAGGAGGCATCTGGGCCTCTCCAGCAGATCACAGACCCTCTCTAAATCCTTCTCTAGGACACGGGAAGAGCAGGCTCCCACCAGGAGGCTAGGATGCAGTGCGGGGCCCGGCAGACCACCAGCACGTTGTCAATGTTTGCTCCCATTTGTCAGAGGCCTTTGTACTGGGCCCAAGAGGCTCACATCTGATGGATGTGCAGGCAAGGGCAGCTTCTAGGGTGTGAAAAGGGCTGCGGACCCCAAACAGAAACCCAACCCTTGCAGGCACTCAGGCCAGCTGCTCCCCAGTCCACCGCTGACTAGCAGCCTGAGAAACAGGTGCCAAGGCCAGCACAGCCTGGTACGACGCCTCCACAGGCAGAGTCGGCGCGCCCACAGCAGAAAGCGAGGCCAAAGCAACAAGCTTGCCTAGACAGGGGGAGACAGGGCAGGATGGGGGTTGAAGGCTTTAGGCCCAGTCAGCTCTCAGGGGATTGAGGAGTCTGAGGAGAAGCCCTGCTGAGGCAGTATTGCCTAAGGTTCCTCGGAGAGGTTACTTAGAAAACAGTGAAGTCTGGGAAACCCTGGGGTTTTTTTTAGTCTCATCATTAACTGGCAGATCCTCGATTTGCACACCAAATTATATGCCAAGCATTAGGTAAGAGCCCAGCATATAGAAGTCCCTATCACAGTTATCAACAACTCTAAGAGGACCATGTGTTCTGGTCACTTGGCTCCTACAGTACTGACTTGGAAGCTAAACCTGCGTTGTCCTATGTGGTAGACACTGTGAAACCAGGATACAGTACTGAGCCAGGCTCAGTAATGACCCGAGATCATTCTCTTGTCTACTAAACATCCTGGAGCATGTCTGTGGCAAGCCCCTCAGAAAAGCTACCCAGGGTGTAACCCTCCTGCTGATCCTGGCCTCCAGAATGCATGAATGGGAGTCTGGGCCACAAGTTCCATCTAACCTCTAGAAAGAGGATAGCTTTGGTGGAGGCTGGAACCAGGACATCGGGCAGGAAGGCAGGGAAAACCCAGGGAGCTGGCCCAACTGGCCTCCAGCTCTGTAAGCTTTCCATGGGTTGGTTTCTGGCAAGGCACAGAGGGAAGACAGAAGGTAGGTAACAGGAGAGCTATCAAAGCCTTACTCCTTTTCTGGACTAGGGTCAGTCCATGGTGGCCTGTGTTTCCAAGAAGCCCAGCTTAGCAACAGCCTCACCAGGGTCTGACCCCAGTTCAGAGTCCATCCCGACATAGTTTCTCTGGGCTACACCCCAGTGTGCAGAGAGCCCCCTCCAGTTTGAGTCCCCCAGGCTTATCTCCTCAGATAGAGCTCCCCATCAGAAAAACACTGGCTTCCATCTACAGATACACAGTGGGGCACACAGACGAGGCAATGCTAGCAAGAAGGCAGGCACTAGGCCAGACAGGATACTACTTGTTAACCCAAGCTGAAGCCATATTCTCTTTGCTGATATCATTTTTGGGGGGTCAAGCAAGGCACAAAAGTTATACTTCCGGCCACAGTCATATAGTGACAATGGTGACAAAGAACACTGGCACATTCACTGCCACTGCCCACAGAGGACTCACACAAGAAGACCCCAATCCTAGGCATGGTGTGACTACCTGGTGGTAACGATCCTGGAAGCCAAGGGCACCAGCCTCACACAGCCCTGGATGCCCTTTGAGTCCCTTTATCAGTCACACGGGTGGCACTCAGGAATAAATGGTGCTCCTAGAGGCCACTGCTCCCTGCTGACACAAGAGAATGTTATCTCTCAAGCAGCAGCAGATTAGCAGGTCAAGCAAGCGAGCCTGGGCCCCCAAAGGGACACAATTATCAAGGGTCCCTAGCAGAGTCAGGGAGTTTGACCACCATGGTCTATGCCAGTCCCACTTATCTCTCTAGATTGAATTTCCTGCACATGAGGGACCATGGAGGGGAAGGATAAAAAGTCAGGAGGGGGGCCGACCGGAGCGAGCGGGTGGACCGGAGTGAGCGGGGCAGACCAGAGCGAGCAGGGTTGACCGGAAGGAGGAAAAAAAAAGTCAGGAGGGGAGTGGGAAAGCAATGGAGTGGGAATGACCCCAGACCTGGCACCCCCTGCTCAAGTACAAGCGACCTCTGTGGGGATATTGTGTTTCCCACAGATCACCTACAGACTGCAGCAAGGCTGCCATCCATGTAGACCCGTGTTCCTTGGGACCTACCTTCCTGAGAGGGACACACCTGCTTTCCGCATGGGAACAGGCTCATACACTCTCACTCTGGTTCCCTGTGTACACAAGGAAGGACCGACTGGTGGGTAGGGCCTGAGAGGGGTCCGCCCTCATCCACAAGCTTGCAAACTATCTTGGAGCCCACACAGCACCTCTAACCAGGGCCAGTGACATCTTACCCACCACCATAGAAAGTTCGCCCCCAGTTCCTAACTGGGGGACATTTAAATGGGGACTACAGAACTCTGGAGGAAAATAGTTTAGAAAAACTATTTCTAAGATCTTGGTCTTCTCAAATATAGAACAACCTGGTTGCAGAGACTCCTTCGGCACCCGGAGGCACAGCAAGCCACAGGCCTAGGGTGTCATGTCACTTGCAGGCTCCCTGAGCATGTCCAGTCTAAGTATGCTGGTATCGTCTATAGCCCCAGTTAAAATGCTGCATAGGTGGGGTGGGGGTGGGGTGACTCAATGGTCACAGCACTGGCCTGGCACGCTGGAGGCACTGGGTTCCAGCACAGCACATTCATAAAGCATCCTTTGGGTGGTTTTCCCATAGACAGCAACAAAGTTTAGATCCTGTCATGTCTCTCCTAACAGAAAGCACTGTGAAAGAACACCCCTGTGGCCCCAGTGGCCTGCTGGGGATCCCAGGGCATAAAGTCCAAGCTGCTCTTGCCTGGGAACAGAGGAAGGCACACTGTCAGCAGAACAGATGAACCACACTGTAACATGCTGCATAACAGCTGCTCCTTTTCAGGCGCTCACAAGGGCCACCAGAACCTTAAACCCTCCCTACCCCAGCCCTTCCTCCAAGCCCTAAGGCAGCACAAACAGCAGAGCTCTGGCCAGATAAGTTTTTGAGGGTGAGCTATTGTCGCTTATCTGAGTCTGTGTTCACACCACACAGCTAGTCGGCTGGAGTCTGGTTCAGCCAAAAGATAAGTCTGTGGGCCTCAAACAATGGCCGCTCACCTCTGCCCAGGGCAGGCTGGATGGGCACCTCCTGCACTTCTCTTATTTAAGAGAAATGTACTTGGATTTTCCAGCTCTCCTCTGGCTTTGGTGAGTTACTTTGGGTCCTTTTATAATCATACAAGGACAATAAGGACCCCCAAACCTTTCCCGTCCAACATCCTAACTCCAGCCCTGAAGGCCCCTGAGCAATGGCATTCCAGAAAAAAAAAAAAAAAAATTAAAGAAAAAAAAAAAGTTTGATGCATGCCAAGTGTGGTGGCAGAAAGCTTGACTCCTAATACTAGCTCTTGGGAGAGACAGTTTGATGGCAGCCTGGTCAGCATAGTGAGTTCCAGAACAGCCAGGACGACATAGTGAGACCCTGTCTCCAAAAAGAAAAAGAAAAGAAAGGTACACTGCTTCCCACGCTTTTGATTTTCTTTTCGCCTTGGTGACAAAACTTGAACCTGAGGACCCATGCATGCTGGTCAAAGGCTCTACCTACCAATATTGTTTTCAGCCTTCCTTCCTTCCCTGTGTGTGCACAGGTTAATGAGTCTGTATATGTGTGGGGCCGGGGTCAGTACCAGGGCTCTTCCTTTGTTGGTTTTCCACTTTTTTTTTTTTTTTTTTGGTAACAGTGTCCCTCACTGAAGCTGGGACTCACTACTTAAGTAGGCTAGCTGGCCGGTAAGCCCCGGGCTCCTATCTTTGTTGTCCAGTGCTGGGGTTAGAGGCATGTACAGCCATATCCAGCTTTACAGGCACAAGCTTGTGTGGCAGGCACTTCACCAACTGATCCATCTCCCGACCACCTTCTAACTTTTATGTGGGAACAAGATCTCACTGATGTGCCGTGAGCTCGCTCTGTAGCCCAGGCAGGCCTTAAGCCTGCGATGTTTCCCATCCTCCTCAGTAGCTGGGGTTACAGGCTTATACCACCCGCTCAGTACACAGTCTCTTAAAAAACAGATTAGAATAGCTGCAATAAGAAATGTGGCCCCTACTTTTTTGCAAAGGACCCCAAAATCTATACCTCTGAACTTCCAAAAAAGTCACTCATGAAGAGTGGGTGAGCCTGAAAGCTTAATGGGAGGCAGTCATGAGGCCCACATGCAATCCTGGCATTCGGGATGGTGAGACAGATGGAGAAAGAGTTGGAGGTCAGCTTGGGCACCATGAGACCCTGTCTCAAAAGTAAAAGCTGATCTAGCAGCTTCTAACCTGATTAGAGACAGTCAGCTTGCTGCACTGTAGCCTGATGCAACACCAGGCTGGCTGGGTCCCCACAACTGTAGAAAAGAGAGAGAGAGCCCACGCCTAGCACAGCCATGGCAGAGACGCTCGGTGGCAGGCTGCTGGCTTTAACATCCCCCACCACAGGGCAAGGGCCAAAGGAGAGAGTAAGTTAATGAAAAACAAACTATAACCACTGGTGTTTGTATCCTCCTGCCTCAACTTAATGAATGTAGAGATTAGAGCTGCTATACCAAGCTCTTATATTTTTCTCTTTTCTTTCTTTCAGACTTTTTTTTTTTAATTTTATTTTATTTTATTATATGTAAGTACACTGTAGCTGTCCTCAGACACTCCAGAAGAGAGAGCCAGATCTCGTTACAGATGGTTGTGAGCCACCATGTGGTTGCTGGGATTTGAACTTATCACCTTTCGAAGAGCAGTCAGGTGCTCTTACCCGCTGAGCCATCTCACCAGCCCCCTCTTTCAGACTTCTAAATGACATCTACAAATGTGTGTGTGAGCACTACAGCATGCATATGTAGGTCAGAGGATAACTTGTGGGAACTGGTTTACATCTTCCATGATATGGGTTTCAAGCATTCAACTTAGGTCACTAGGTGTGTGATACCTTTATATCCTGGCTTGTGTGTCACTGTCTCTGTCTGTCTGTCTGTCTGTCTGTCTGTCTGTCTGTCTTACTCTCTCTCTGTGGCAGAACTGGGGATTGAACCCAGAGCCCTGTGTATTCTAGGTCAGTGCTCTCTCCATAAGCTGCATCTCCAGAAAGGCTCTTTATTTCATTTGCTCCTTTGCAGTGGCTACTCCACATCTGGCCAGACCTCGATCTTCTAGAAGGCATTTCAACCTAATGGCTGGTGCCCATCCCTCTACTAAAAGGCCAGGGATAAAACAAAGACAGGCTCATCCTGAACCAGGACCTCAAGCAATGTGACAAACACATGGGGGGTGGGGGGCTCTGGCCTCTGTGCTCAGTGCTAGGATACATCCTGAGAGTCTATTTTCTTGGGGCTCCAGCCACTCTGAGATGGGGGTCTGGTTTTGTTTTTGAGACAAGAGTTTCATGTAACCTAGGCCAGCCTAGACTTGCTGTGTAATGGACTCTTCAGGAATTA
>LR749531.1:127525-171656 GCA_902729485.2 Mus minutoides | reverse complement strand
CCCCCCCCCCAAAAGAAGAGCATATCTGGGGAAGGGGACATGGGGAGGAGACTTCGAAGAGAGGAGGAAGAGGAAAACTGTGGTTGGAAAGTAATATATGAGACAATTTTTAAAAAAACATGACAAAAGCTGGTCAGAGTTGAAACAACTGGACTGGCCAAGGCACTGTCAGGAAAACCCCTGCACTAGGGACAGGTCTGGGAGCCTTCTGACTAGCAAGGGCTAAGCAAATGTAATCAAATTCCCACCTGCGCTGAGAGGGCTGCATACACATCATGACAAGTTTCTCCTTTTGCCTGGCTGGTGCACACACTGGCTGAACTTACTAGGAACTTACATGACACTGGGAGGCAAACTGTCCCCATGCAAACAGAGATAAGGAGTCAAGGGGACAATCAATGCTGACTGGAGTACTTAACATCAGGCCATTTCCTGCTACTGTGCTTCACAGCCAGATATCTAAGCCCCCTGGGTCCAAAAGCACCTGGCCACCCCGCATGGCTAGACTGCGGTCTAAGCTGGGCTATTCTGGTCATATGACCACAGCCAGGCAGGTGTGGCCCCTCAGGTCACCACTGTGTAGATGAGGTATGAGATAAGAAGTCTGTCACCTAAATACACTACAGTGGTTAAAGCCTGGGGCTGGAAGAAGCCCGAAGAGCAGCATGGGGCGTGGCTCTCCAATTACCTCGGCTGATGCGCTGCTTCTCTCCAGACAGGATCCCAGGAGTATCAATGATGCTGATGCTGTCCAATACTGGGTTGGGGAGCTGTGCACACATGAACCTGCAGGACAGCAACGTCAGAGATACATCAGGGTGGGACGGACAATAATCCAGGTATCAAGGGAGGGCTTTTCTCCCCCTCCTCCCTCTGGACAAATGAACTGGAACCACTATCAGAAGTGTCCAGCTTTAGAGCCACAGTCCTTCCCTCGCTGTCACCCTCTTCCCCCAGAGTTCAAGAGTTCAGCTTCCTAGACACTGACTTGTTAGTGAAAGCTATATGAGCTCGGATTGTGCTTCAGTTCTAAAGGAAGACACTGGGCTAGTGAGGTGGCTCAGCGGGTAAGAGCACCCGACTGCTCCTCCGAAGGTGATGAGTTCAAATCCCAGCAACCACATGGTGGCTTACAACCACTCGTAACAAGATCTGACGCCCTCCTCTGGTGTGTCTGAAGTCAGCTATAGTGTACTTATAATAATAAATGAATCCTTGGACTGGAGAGAGCAGGGACTGAGCAAGCGGGGCTGACCGGAGCGAGCGGGGCAGACCAGAGCGAGCAGGGTTGACGAGAACATGGAAAAAAATAAATAAAGGAAGACACTGAGAACTTGCAATTCCACCTTAAAACTTTTACCCAGGTATGGTGGTGCACACCTAATGTCCCAGCACTTAGGAAGCAGAAGCAGGAGGATCAATGCTAATTAAGTTCCAGGCCAGCATGGTTTACACAGAATGACCCTGTTTCAGTGGGCCAGGGAGATGCTCAGTGGGCAGGACACTTGCCACGGAGCCTGATGACCTCAATTCAATGTTCAGAGCCACACAGGGGAGGGAGAAGGCTACTCCACACCATCCACTGACCGTAAGTGCTGTAGCAACTATGCTTGCACAGAATAAATAAATGTAAACAAACAAACAAACAAATAGTAACAAAGAACAAGAGAGGCAAAGGCAGGAGATCTCTGTAAGGCTGGCCAGGTCTACAGAGTGAGTTCCAGGACAGCCAGGGTTATGTAGAGAGACCCTCGAAAAATGAAAACAAAGCGAAATAATAACAATATCGATAAAAAAGAAACTCCCAACCATCTGGCTAAACTCCCCCACACTAAAAGAAGCGTGGTCTCTTTCTGTGAATGGGCAGAGGTATACATGAGAGCTAGAGAACAACCTCAGTGTCCTCCTCTACCTACTTAGACACAACCTCCCATGGAGTCAGCTAGGCTGACTGGCTAGTAGGCCCCAGGGTGCACCTTGATCTCTTCTTTTTTGCTACCCTACTCCAACCCCTGTGCTGGGATTACAGGCTTGCAAAAACAATTCCAGTGTGTACAATGTTCACAAGGGTCCTGGAACTCTGAACTCAGGTCTTCACCTTCCCACTAAGCGTGCCCACAGACCCTGCTGCTGGGGCCAGGGGCTTGAAGCTGCAATGGGCCAGCAGTCAGAGGTGTGGAAGGAGGACAGACAGACACACCATTCTTTCAAAGTCAAAACCAGCCTAGGAAGAGGAAGCCAATAGACGGCTATTAGTGAGCCCTGGGTAAGCGCTTAGCTGCATATCTGAGTTCCATGTTGAGCTAAGTGTTTAGCAGAACAGCTCAGAGCAACTATCAGCTGATGTAAAGGGTGGGGTTCTTTAGTGGACAGAGAAAGGGCTCCTTTAAAAACCTCTCTGAGCAAAGAAAATACAGACTCACGGTCTGCCAGATACAGGCTTAAAACTGGGCTTTTAACAGTGGGGTTTAAGTAAATGAGTGTCTCCTGTGGCTCCACACCCCCAAGTTATGATGATAAGTCTCCCCACCAGCTGGGGACAGCAGGCCAAGGAGAAAAGCACTGTGTCCAAATGTAGCAGACCCCAGTGCTATAACTCACTACACACCACACCTCAATTCCCCTTGCCTGGGAAGAAATTCCTGCACTCAATGGAGAGAGTGAAAGAAAGCTGGAGTGGAAGTGGAGCCGGCGCTGAGAAGTAACAGAGGTCCTATAGGCGCATCTGCTGGTCCATGAGAGCCCAATACTCTACAAGGCCTGGTAAGGGAACTGCAAGAAAGGCATGAGGCTGTAAGGATGCCTCCCTAGCAACAGGGATGGGGACTTGAGTCCTTAGGACTAGTGGGTGGGTCCAGCTATGTAAGCAGGGGCGTTCACAAACCCCTTTTGGGATTGCTTTATGTCTGTCTCCATCTGTTCCTCTCACTATCTCTGAGCAGCCCTAGGGTGGAGGGGGGCTAATAAATCAAGTTCATGACTCAATGGGTCCCTTTAAGAGTGCCAGGAAAAGCTGTGTCAGCCGGAGAAAAGCCCCCTTTGTTGTGCCCTCCCTGGCCAGAGGCACATCCTGACACAGCTCCGGTCTAGGACTTCACCAGCGTTTAGAGACCCTCTAGAATTGGTGGTGGCAAGAAGGAAATGGAAGTATAGTTCTTGGATCCCTGTACCCCAGGCCAGAGCTCCTGAGTTGTTCCTTTTGGGAGGACAGAGGTAGTAGTGAGTGTACAGGGCACAGCCTTAACCTTGACAGTTCAGCAGGACCTGGGATTGATGAGTTACTGAGTGAGCTGGGGGATACTGGGATGGTGTGGGCCGTCCTTCTAGCCCTTTAAGGGCTGCATTTCCACAGGTGGGAAACTGAGAAGGTGCCAAGTTCCTCATTTCACAAGAGGTCTGCCCTCACAGCGAGGTGAACACATAGGAAGGCAGCAGCCAGTCTTCCTGTCCCTCCTGAAGCAGAGACCTAAAGCATGAACAAACTCTAGCCCAGCAGCCAAACTTCTCTCAAGACCAAAGGCTCCCACCAACTGCAATCTGAGCCAATGGTCTACCTACAGGGGCAGCAAAGCTCAAACATCCTTAGGCAAAGGCTCCAGGCTAAGGGGACTAGGGCATTGCACACAACCTAGGCCGGTCAAGCAAACACCATCATTGTAAAACAAGATAGGCTGAAATTACCTAGAAGGGACAAAAGGATGTTAAAGATCGGCTCCATGAAAGGAGGCAGGCCTGGCAGCAGGCTCGCTCTACAACAAGCTGGCCCGCCCTGTTCAGCTGGACAGTGTCTGCAGAGGAATGTGCTCACACAGGGCGGAGACCTGGAAAGCAGGATTCAGATTCTTTCCAAGGCTGTTCCCTTAGGCAGAATGCAGAAGTCGAAAGGCATGTAGAGTCACTCCTTGAAAGAGGGAGCAGAGAGGGCAGGGTCTGAGTCCTGTCATACCTCCTGTGGGAGGAGTCTGGGACACCCCAATGCCCTTAAAGATCCTGGGTGTTAGAGCTCCTCAGGCAGGCCGCTGTGATTCATTCTGATTCATTCATAGCATCCTGAGGGGCTGACTCTAGCTCACCTGGACCGGTAAAGCTGAGACTCCAGGAGGCACACAAAGTCTATCCACTCTACCGTAGACTATGGGTCTGGTCATTTCAGTAGTCACAGTGTTATCACCCCCTGAAGTCTCCTGAGGCAACACTGACATAAGCTTTTTTTGTTTTGTTGTGTTTGAGACAGGGTTGTCTCCTGTACTCCTGGCTGGTCTGGCATTCACATAAGTGCTGCTTTTAGGAGAGGTGTTGAGACTCCTGTTCATCCCCTGCCTTCAGAGAGGGCTGCCCCCAAATCAGCAGACCAAAGCATATCCTCCTCGCCCTTCTTACACAAAACCACTGGTCCCTGGAGATGTGAAGCAGAGAGGAACATCTAAGTCTCAGGGTTTCCCATGACACTTAAAAAACGGACCCCAGCGGAGGAGGGAGATTGATGAAAATGAGCTGGGTGCCTCCAGAATGAGGAACAAGAAAGGGGGGACAGCAATGGTTCATCTTCTCAGAGTAGGCCCCCCGCTCTGTGGGAAGTAGGTCTGGGGTCTGCGGGATGATGTGAGAGTTAAATTGAAAACCTGGAAGGTTCTGGGAATGACTGAAGCCAGAAGAGTGGACGATGACTAGTCCCTAACTACTCTCGGGTAGTTAGTGGGACGCAGCAAGGCCAGAGTCCCTGGGAGTGGTCGCCTAGGGTCTGGCGGGGGCTCTCGGAGACAAAGGCCGGCTGGGGGTAATGGCTCCAGAGGCCTTTGGTGGTCCTCGCGCTGAGGGGATAAGGGGTGGGTACCTGTTGAGGAAGGCGTTGCCGAAGGCGTTGAGCTTGCGGAAGGGGCGCCGCGGGTCCACGACGAGCGCGTTGCCGGGCACCACGCCCTCGGTGGGGCCGTGCATGACTGCGATGAAGGAGTCGGTGGTGGGCTCCGGCCCGATGCGCATCCCCGGGAAGTCCTGCTCGATCAGGTGGCGGATGAAGGTGGTCTTGCCGGTGCTGTACTGGCCGACCAGGAGCACCATGGGCTTGTTGTCGAAGTCAGCGTCCTCCAGCGCGGGCGAGTGGAACTCGTGGAAGCGATAGTGCTCCTCCAGCGGCAGCAGCTTCTGCGCGTACAGCTGCCGCAGCCCCTCGGCCACGGTCTGGAAGAGCTCCGGCTCCTTCTTGCGGCGGGCATCCTTGCTCACCCAGCTGAACATGCTGCCGGAGACGGGGCTGGCTAGTACAGGACGGAGAGGCGGCTGAGCGGGACTGGGGCGCGCGGCCGAGGAGGGGCCGGCCGGCCGGCGGAGGGCAGAGGGGCAGGGGGCGGGGCGCGGCCCGCACCGCGCAGGCGCAGGCTCGAGGGCCGGCGTGTGGACCCTGAGAGCGCCCTCTGCCGAGGGTCGCGCGAGCCTCGCGGAGCGGCCCCTTTAGAATAAGCCGGAGCCCGGCGTTCCCGCACGCTGGCCGCCGCCTGGAGGCTGGCCCGAGAGGAGGCGGGGAAAANGGTGGCGCACGCCTTTAATCCCAGCACTCGGGAGGCAGAGGCAGGCGGATTTCTGAGTTCGAGGCCAGCCTGGTCTACAGAGTGAGTTCCAGGACAGCCGGGGCTATACAGAGAAACCCTGTCTCGGAAAAAAAAAAAAAAAAAAAAAAAAAAGATTTATTTTATTTATTATATGTAAGTACACTGTAGCTGTAAGTACACTGTAGCTGTCTTCAGGCATTTCAGAAGAGGGCGCCAGATCTCATTAAGGATGGCTGTGAGCCACCATGTGGTTGCTGGGACTTGAACTTATCACCTTCGGAAGAGCAGTCGGGTACTCTTACCCGCTGAGCCATCTCACCAGCCCCCTGGGCCAGGCTTCTTATTTGATCTGGAGTTTCTCCTTTTTTGTGTGGTGGGGGGTGTTGTGAGTGTGCCATGGGGGTGAGGTGAGTATGCCATGGGGGGTGAGTGTGCCATGGATGTGGGGTGAGTGTGCCATGGGGGGGCGAGTGTGCCATGGGGGGGTGAGTGTGCCATGGGGGGGCGAGTGTACCATGGTGGAGGGGTGAGTGTGCCATGGGGAGGTGAGTGTACCATGGTGGAGGGGTGTGCCATGGTGGAGGGGTTGAGTGTGCCATGATACGAGTCAGAAGACAACTTTCTGGAGTTCCCTGCTGAGGCTAGACCTTGATTCTTCCTCTCAGCCCCATGCTCCCAGAAATAAGACTCAGACTAAAAATGTATTTACAAAGATCTCGGCCATAAGCTAGGCTCTTCTCTGACTAGATCATAGCTAAATAGAACCCACTTATAGTAACCTATGTTCTGCCTCAGCTCAGGTGCCATGCTCCTTAAATCTTCCTGGCAAATCTCCCACCTCCTCCTCTCCCAAAATTCTTTCTCCTTCCTATGTTCCACCTTCTATTTCCTGCTTAATCCATAGGCCATAGGCGTTTAGTTAACAGGCGAGGCATGTATATGATACATGTATATGCTACATAGTTGTTCCTCTACAACTCTCTCCTTCCACCTTGTGGGCCCTGAATCTGAGCTCAGGTCACCAGAGCCCTGACAAGTGTGTTGTCCCACTGAGCTGTCCCATCAACTCTCATCTCATTAGCCTTCTTCCCATCCATCACAGTAAGACACAGGAGTCATGGGCCCCTTTTTTTTAGAAAGAAGCTCTTGGACAGGGGCTGTGACCATCAGCTGTGTGCCAACTTGTGACAGGAGCCTCAGGCAAGCCCAGTCCAGACCTTGGCCAGCCTTGGAAGCTAAATGATTTCTGCCTCCTACACAGCCTAGATGAGGGTCCACCCCGGAGATGTAATTTCAGGGCTGGTTCAGAAAAGAGCCGGAGGCAGAGGCTCCTAAATGAGGTGGTTGTTTAGACGTCTGAATAACTGCATGATGCTGTGTCTCCAGCAACACTCATACTGACCGGTCACGGTTTCCACGTCTCCCCAGAGTCCTGTGTGCTGAGAAAACCCAGCCCCAGAAAACTGAAAACAAAATGTCCTGGGTTATTTATAAGTGAGATGAGATGTGTGCGTTCACTCAGCTTTGTCCAAGGAACTGAGAGGGTCAGAAGGGCTCCTCACCCTTCCTCTTTTCCTCTTTCACTGAGGCTCACGGGGCCCAGAAATTAATTCCCTACTTCCCCCGGTCCTGGGTACCTTCCTACCTTGTAATGTCCCAGATTGCAAAACTCCTAATTTCCCTCCCATTTTTGAGTAGGGCACTTGCTGTTTGGTGGCAAGGTGTAGAAAGTGAGCAAGCCAATTAATTGCACTTTTGGTTTCTCTACTGTTTGGCCTTCTGTCTGCCCGAGTCATGAACAGATGGGAAGAGTCAAGGATTTGCTTAACTCATAAACTGCCCACTGCCACACACACACACACACACACACACACACACACACACACACACACACACTGTTAGGACAAGCATTGTCCCAGCAGAAATCTCCCACTTCATTGCCTTCAGTGTCCTTGGTCCCCTATTGCCCTGATTGAAGAAAGTATTTTTGAGCTGGTCCTGGTGGCACCTGCTCTTAATGCTGGCATTCAGAAAGCAAAAGGCAGGTCTCTGTGAGTTCCAGGCAAGCCTGGTCTACAGAGTGAGTTCCAAGACAGCCAGGGCTACACAGAAGAGAAAAAAAAGTGTTTGCCAAATCCCTAAAGACAAATTTTATTTTTAAAACAACGTTGTGGCTGGACATGGTGGCGCATGCCTTTAATCCCAGCACTCGGGAGGCAGAGGCAGGCAGATTTCTGAGTTCCAGGACAGCCTGGTCTACAAAGTGAGTTCCAGGACAGCCAGGGCAATACAGAGAAATCCTGTCTCGAAAAACCAAAAAAACCCACCAAAAACCAAAAAAAAAAAACCCCCACAACGTTGTGGGTTGTATTCGTGTATGTCTGCAGTGCCATTGGAGGCCAGAGAGAGCATCAGATCCTCTGGGATGAGGGTTCAAGCCACTTGTGAGCTATCATGTGGATGCTAGGACTCAAACCCTGGTCCTCTTGAGGAGTATCCAATACTTAACTGCTGAGCCCATCTCATCAGGTCCAACTTCCTCTGCCCCACCCCCCTCCTTTTTGAGATTCTGGTCTCTCTCTCTGTAGTCTTGGCCTAACACTATGTAGACCAGGTTGGTCCCCAACTCAGAGATCTGCTTCCCGAGTGCCAAGATTAAAGGTGTATATCACCATACCAGGTTTAATAAAGACAACTTTTAAAAAAGGAAAGGAGGTTTTCTCCAAATATGGCAAAAGAATTGGACTGGGGAAAGCCCAAAACACAGGCTTCTCCCTGGCTGAGCAGTGGCTCATTCTTTCCACTTAGGAAGTCTGTTCAGAAGCACAGATTTGCTCCCACAGTTAGTAGTAGATTTGGCAGCGGACCAGTTCTATTAAAAAGTAAACAGGGCTGGAGAAATGACTTGGTTGCTAAGAGCAATTGCCATGAAAGCATGAAGACCTAAGTTCAAATCCCCAGCACCCCATATAAAGCCTGTAACCCCAGAGCTGTGATAGCAAAGACAGCAGAGCTTCAAGTTCAGCAAGAGACTCTGCTTTGGGGCTGGTGAGATGGCTCAGCGGGTAAGAGCACCCGACTGCTCTTCCGAAGGTGATAAGTTCAAATCCCAGCAACCACATGGTGGCTCACAACCATCCGTAATGAGATCTAGCTCCCTCTTCTGGAGTGTCTGAGGACAGCTACAGTGTACTTACATATAATAAAATAAATCTTAAAAAATAAATAAATAAAGAGACCCTGCTTCAAGGGATTAAGATGGGGATTGGGACACCTGACATTCTCCTTGAGCCTCTCTGAGCACACACAAACAAGGACATCTAACATGGCAAACTATGGATCCAGGTGTACTTACATTTACCCTCAATCCCAGCCAGAGGCAGGTGCGTTTTTTGTTTTTGGTTTTGGTTTTGTTTTTGGTTTTGGTTTTGGTTTTTCGAGACAGGGTTTCTCTGTGTAGTCCTGGCTGTCCTGGAACTCACTTTGTAGACCAGGCTGGCCTCGAACTCAGAAATCCGCCTGCCTCTGCCTCCGGAGTGCTGGGATTAAAGGCGTGTGCCACCACGCCCGGCTTGGCAGGTGCGTTTCTAGGAGTTCAAGGCCAGCCTGGTCTACATAGTGAGTTGAAGACAAGCCAGAATTATATGATGAGACTGATCTCTGTATCCAAAAAGAGTTGTGGGAGTGGGGTGGGGTGGGGGTGGGGGTGGTCTGTTCTTCCTCCACAGGTTGGGTTTTCCAGAGCTGGCTGGATTCTTGGTTGTTCTCCAACACTAGTAAGGAAAAAGTCTGAGCATCCAGGGTGTCAGGTGATTTGCCTTAAGAAACACAGGCCTGAAGGAGAAATTAGACCTTTGGAATCTGAACTACTTAGACTCTGGCCCATCCCACCAGCAAGGTCCTGCAGGTGAAAGGGCAGAGGTTTAGAGCTCTTTTTAAAGAACGGGCTAGAGGGGACTCTGCCCTGAGGCTCACCAGCTGCTCTTTACACTTTATACTTTAGGCATGCCCCTGCCCCAGGTGATGCCTGGACCTGACAGCGTGCACAGGTCGGGAGGCCTAGATTCCTCTGAGTGCTTTTAGTCAGGCGACAGTTCAGGGTTCAAGTTGCTCAGTTAGTGGAGGGCTCTCCTCCTACCACACGGTTTCCTGCACACCAGCGCAGCATATAAACCAGAGATGGACTTGGAAGGTGGAGGCAGGAGGATCGGGAATTCAGGGTTACCCTTGGCTACCTATGAAATTCAGAACCAGCATTCACTTAGATAGGATCGCGAGATCTATCTTTAAAAAAGAACAAGACCATCCCCAAACCACGTAAGTGTTGGGCTACAGTTAAATATTAGGCCTCTGGCTGCTGAAGCAGGAACAATAGCTGAACCCGAGTTAGGTGCAGCACGTCTCACCCTAAGGACACGGCCAGCCTGCAGGAAAGGGAGGGGCAGGATCTTGAGGTCCTGTTAATTTACATGATAAGATAGATGGTGGCTGTAGGAGTTATGGTGGTCCACACCTATGATCCTAGCTTATAGGCTGAGGCAAGACAATTGTAGAGTTTGAGGCCAGCATGGACTACATAGCAAGATTCTGTCTCAAAAATTTGTATGTATGTATTCACACACACAAATGAAGTGCGGGGGTGACTTCCCAGCTTGGCTCCAAGTTGCTTAGTCTATCATATTTAAGCATGGCCATTGACTTCCTCATGTTCCCTCCACGAACTTTGGAGGGTGGATCTGGCCTGTGTCTTGAGGAGCTCATGGAGTCAGTCTCTGTCTTCTTCTGCTGTATCTTCGTGATCATGGCTTTTTCCATCCCTTCCAAGGTCAGGGTTACACTGAGCTTCCTTGTGAGGAATAGAGAGAAGCTGTGTTTCCAGCCATGTGACACAGGAAGTACCAGGACCCAGAGCCTGGCCCCCTGCAGCCCTTCTGCCCTGTGGCCTAGGCTCTCACACCACCCCTCTGTAGAGGCTAGGCTGTGTAAGCTACTGTGCTGCCCCTCCATGGACTCAACACTCCCTTCCCTCCTTCCTTCAGAGGCTCTTCCCTGCGGGAGATGTGAGGTGGCTCATGACCGTCCTGCAGAACCTTCCTCTGACCTGATCGGCTTTATCCTGCTCTGAAGTACAGGCAGTAGTGACATCTGAGAAAGAGGACACTGCAACCTTCCACCAAGGCCACGTGTGTCCTTTTGGCTCACTTCTAAGACATGTTGGGACATCCCAAGGACGGGCGCAGAGGGACCCTACCTAGAGATGAAATCGGGCTGAGGTCTGCTTATTTCTTCTGTGTTCTGACTCCTCTACAACCAGCCCCAGAATCACTTTCTTGACCTTTTGGTCCTTGAGGCCAGTAGGGTAGAATTGCAAAGTGTTTCCAAGATCCCTCAGCCTTTGGGGTACACACCCCACCCAGGACTGAGCACACTGTGGATTCTTCCTGATTGTGTTAGAAGGCACACCTTTCTTTGCATAAGGCCATTGTCGCTTCAGGCTGCTGGGCCACATTAGCTCTTGTGTTTATACAGTGGATTAATTTTATTTATTTATTTATTTATTTATTTATTTATTTATTTATTTATTTTTATGGTTTTTCAAGACAGGGTTTCTCTGTGTAGCCCTGGCTGTCCTGGAACTCACTCTGTAGACCAGGCTGGCCTCGAACTCAGAAATCCGCCTGCCTCTGCCTCCCAAGTGCTGGGATTAAAGGCCTGCGCCACCACGCCCGGCTGATAAATTTTATTTTGTGACAGCATCTTACTAGGTCCCCTGGCCTAAAATACTAAGACGACCAGGCTGGTCTTGAACTCACAGATCGGCCTGCCTCTGTCTCCTAAGTTCTCAGACTAATGAAGGCATATGCCACCACATCTGTCTCTATTTTTTAATTTGTGAAAGAGGAGCTTTCACAGAGCCTGCAGTGATCATCCTGCCTCTGCCTCCTGAACTGTGGAATTACAAGTATGCAGCTCCACACCCAACTGGTTTTGAAGTCTTTCCATTCAGTTCTGCAAGGTAGCCCAAGCTTGCCTTGAATTTCTCTGCCTGGGTTCCCAGGATACTGGAGTGGCCGAGTGTGGCTTCTTTGAACTTCCACAGATTTCTCTAGCTGGACAGAGAAGGAAGTCAGAAATTCAAAGCAGGAGAAAGAGTCACTGTGTACCAGTGACTCAGACCTAGGAGCCCAGCTACCTGGGAGACTGAAGCAAAAGGCCACAAATTCAAGGCCAGCCAGCCTGGGCAGCCTGTCTCAAAATGAAAGTAAGGCTGGCTCAGTGGGGACAGGCACTTGCTGTGCAAACCTGAGGACTTATGTTCAAGCCCAGATCCCACAGTGGAAGGAGAAGACTGACTCTTAAAAGCTGTCCTCTAGCAGGGTGGTGGTGGCGCATGCCTTTAATCCCAGCACTTGGGGGGCAGAAACTGGTGGATTTCTGAATTTGAGGCCAGCCTGGTCTACAGAGTGAGTTCCAGGGCAGCCAGGGCTACACAGAGAAACCCTGCCTGTCTTGAAACAAACAAACAAACAAACAAACAAACAGCTGTCCTCTGACAGCTGGTGCACACACAAACCCTCACTCACACGCACACACACTCATAGTAATAGTAACTAGTGAATAAAAACTACAGAGCTGAAGAGACAGCTCAGAGGTAAGGAGCATCTTTTACTCTTGCAGAGGAGCTGCGTTCTGTCTCCAGCACCCACGTGGCAAGTCAGAACCATCTATAACTCCATTTTCCAGGGTATGTGATACCCTCTCTGGCTTCCTGGTACCCATGGTATACAGACAACATACATTCACACAAAACCCATACATATAAAATATTTTTTTTAGAAAATTAAAAGTACGGGCTGGTGAGATGGCTCAGCGGGTAAGAGCACCCGACTGCTCTTCCGAAGGTGATAAGTTCAAATCCCAGCAACCACATGGTGGCTCACAACCATCCGTAATGAGATCTAGCTCCCTCTTCTGGAGTGTCTGAGGACAGCTACAGTGTACTTACATATAATATAATAAAATAAAATAAATCTTTAAAAAAAAAAAAGAAAATTAAAAGTAAATAAAAGATAAAGAGTGGGTAGGTGTGTGGCTGAGTGGCCATCTGGTATGCAGAAGGCCTCAAGTTCAACGCCTCGTGCTGCAGGATTAATAAGAGCTTTTTTTGTGTTGATTTGAAGGTGAAAACAGCCTAGAAAGAAAGGCAGAGTTTTGAGAAGAGAGGGACACCCAGCAGCCACTAGACAAGGCAATGGAATTGTACAGTGGCCAGCAAACAGCTTTGCCTGCAAGGAGATGAACTTGGAAGTAGATTCTGGTTTCTATTCCTGCAGCATTAAAAAATAATACTGGGCCGGGCGTGGTGGCGCGCGCCTTTAATCCCAGCACTTGGGAGGCAGAGATAGGTGGATTTCTGAGTTCGAGACCAGCCTGGTCTACAGAGTGGGTTCCAGAACAGCCAGGGCTACATAGTGAAATCCTGTCTTGAAAAACAAAACAAAACAAAACAAAACAAAACAAAACAAAACAAAAAAAAAAAGAAAGAAAAGAAAAGAAACCCTGTATCAAAAATATATATATATTACTGGGCTGGAGATGGCTCAGTAGTTAAGAGCATTGACTGCTCTTCCAGAGGTCCTGAGTTCAATTCCCAGCACCCACATGGTGACTCACAACCATCTGATGCCCTCTTCTGGTGTGTCTAAAGACAGCTACAATATACAGCATACAGCTACAGCATACATAAGATAAATTAATAATAATAATAATAATAAGCCGGGCGTGGTGGCGCACGCCTTTAATCCCAGCACTCGGGAGGCAGAGGCAGGCGGATTTCTGAGTTCGAGGCCAGCCTGGTCTACAGAGTGAGTTCCAGGATAGCCAGGGCTTTACAGAGAAACCCGGTCTCGAAAAACAAAAACAAAAAACAAAAACAAAAAAAAAAAACAAAAAAAAAACAAATAATAATAATAATAATAATAATAACAATAACAATAATAATAATAATAATAATAATAAAGCACCAAGGTACTAAAAAAACAGAAAGCTCATGGTTCCAGATTAAAAGACAAGAGGGGGCACTAAGGAGGGAAGGCAAGTATGCCCTAGCTGGCCAGGGCACTCGGTGACTTCTAGAAGCCAACTGTGAATTGAGAACTAGACTTGTGAATTGAGAACAGGGTTGCATCAGTTGGGCGGACCTACATTTGGCAACTTTGTGGTTGTGTAAGGGTATCATATTTTCTTAGGAGATACATGTTAAAATTTTTCATGGTGAAGGGTCATGACCTGTATGCTGGTCTCTAGTAGTTCAGGAAAACTGTGTGTGAGGGAGAGGGGAAGCAGATGTTACCCTAGAACACCAGCTGTCCACAAATCCAAATAAAGGTCCATGGTTGTTGATTGTCCTGTTCTTGCAACATTTCCGAAGGTTTCACAATTTTCAAAAAGAAAAACAAAGTGGTCTGAACCCAGGTATGCCCTCCCCCCCACAATGGAGACTGAATTCTGGATCCCCATTGCTCCTAGCCCTAAGGAGAGCAGGTGCTAAGTCCATTTATATAGAAGATGTAAAAATAATTATATTTTCATTCATATAACGGAATACTGTCCAGTAGTGAAAGAATAAACTAGTGTTCCAGAAACTTCAGGGGAACTTGGCCAGCCCCAACCACACCACTCCCTGTATATTAACAGTGGCGACCCAGTATGTGGCTATTACACGAGGACCCATTTTCAAACCCACTCAGTGGATGACAAAATTGTGGCTGGGCATAGCTCAGAGGCACCAGGAGAGACCCTGGGGAGATGCTGCGCTTGGCTTAGGAAACAGCAGAAGGGCAGGATATGGGTCGTCTTGGGGCACGAAACGAGGAGTCGTGGGCGCCCCCTGGCGGTGATCCTAGGGAGTGAGGCTTGCAGAAGGCCAAGCTACCTCCTCAGGGTCGGGTGGCTTTCTCCCCCCCCCCCCCTTTTTTTTTTTTTTTTTTTTTTTGTGGTTTTTCGAGACAGGGTTTCTCTGTGCTGGGATTAAAGGCGTGCGCCACCACGCCCGGCTGGCTTTCTCCCCTTTATGTATGGATGTGCTCCTGGCCAACTGCCACCCTTCCCTGCAGTAAAAGCTAAACTCAAATTTATCTCTCAGGGGAGGCAGAGGCAGGTGGATTTCTAAGTTCGAGGCCAGCCTGGTCTACAGAGTGAGTTCCAGGACAGCCAGAGCTACACAGAGAAATCCTGTCTCAAAACAAACAAACAAACAAAAATTATCTCTCAGGGATCCTTCTTGGTTGTGTTCGTCCAGCTCAGACTCCTTTCTCTACTGGCCAGGTCTTTGGTGTGGAATTGTGAGTCAGGAGGTTCCTGGGATACTTGGTTAGCATAGCAGTTCCACGTGTGTGCCATGCTGACGGAAGAGAGCCAATGGCACCTAAGGATCTTCTGTCTCCAGGCGCTATGCCAACCCTCCTCATAATGTCCCTCTCAGGAATCTCTATTCACACAAGTGGTGGGTCCTCCAATAAACATTAAGGACTTCCTGTGTTAGTCTCTGAGGCTACAGGGAACACAGCCAGTGACTGTCCCTCCCAGGGGCCCACAGGTTGTAAAGGAAATAGACACTGGTGATGAGGTGTGACAGGGTCACTAACAGGCCACCTTACACCAGGGAATTGGATGGAGCAAGTGACTCAAGCAAGTTTCCAGGGACACAGGCATGTGTCCTGGAGGCAGGGAGGTATCTGAGAGGAGAGTGAGAGGGAGCCAGCAAGGAACGACGTTCATAGGTCCAGGGTCTGCTGCAGAAAGATCACAAGTCAACAGGGGTCAAGACACTGGGCCAGAGAGAGCTGGGGGTGCTCTGAGTTGAGACATTTCCCTGAACCATTAAAGGCTTTTATGAGCTTGGTGGAGACACATGGAGGAAACCCTGGCCAGGGGCAGTCTGCCATCCCCTTCCATCCTAAGCTAGCACCTGGGCTGGAGTAAGGTCTGGGCCCAAGAGCATCAGACTACAGCGTCCATCTGTTCAGCCAGGGCATTTCCAGTACCTACCACACTGGTAGGTGTGGAGCCAGCTTTGCAAAACAAGTAAGCTGAGGGCTTTGTTCTCCAAGAGGCTGAGACCAGGCAAGGAGAGGTGGGAGAAGCAGATTCCTCTGAGGACTCAGGATTCCCTGATCCACATCTTGGCTGTGGTGGATAGGAACCCAGGGGTGGAGATAGCTGAAGTAATGGGACCAAAGACACTCAGAATGGAAACTGAGATAAAGTTGGGACCTTAGTCACCCATGTTGTTACACAGGTCCTTAGAGAAGGTCCTATGTGACTTTGGCCAAAGGCAAAAGGGTGCCTTCAAGTTCCAAGCCAGCCTGGATTATACAGTGAGAGAGACCATGTCTCAAAAATATACAAAAGGGGCTGGTGAGATGGCTCAGCGGGTTAGAGCACCCGACTGCTCTTCCGAAGGTGATGAGTTCAAATCCCAGCAACCACATGGTGGCTTACAACCACCCGTAACAAGATCTGACGCCCTCCTCTGGTGTGTCTGAAGTCAGCTACAGCATACTTATGAAGAATAATAAGAAATGAATCCTTGGACCGGGGAGACCAACCGGAGCAAGTAAGGCTGTCCAGAGCGAGCGGAGCCGAACGGGGACGGCCAAAGCAAGCAGGGACGGCCAGAGCTAGCGGGGCCGGAGCGAGTGGGGCCGAACGGGAATGGCCGGAACGAGCGGGGCCAACCGGAGCAAGCAGAGCCGATCAGAGCGAGCTGGGCCGGCTGGAACGAGCGGGGGCTGTACGGGGGTGGCCGGGAGCAAGTGGGGCTGGCCGGAGCGAGCAGAGCCGGCGGGAGCACCGGAACAAGGAAAAAAAAATACAAAAAAGGGGGGCTGGCGAGATGGTTAGTATGTAAGAGAACTGCTGCTCTTCTCAAGGAAGCACCTGTGCCAAGGGTCTCACGACCACCGTGACACCAACCTGAGGGTGTGTCAAGGGTCTCACTCGACCATCATGACACCAACCTGAGGCTGTCTGATGTTATCTTCTGGCTTCTGTGGGTGCCTGCGTACATGAGGCACGTGACTGCATGTGTACACATAAATCTTTTTTTTTTTTTTTTTTTTTTTTTTTTGGTTTTTGGAGACAGGGTTTCTCTGTGTAGTCCTGGCTGTCCTGGAACTCACTCTGTAGACCAGGCTGGCCTCGAACTCAGAAATCCGCCTGCCTCTGCCTCCCAAGTGCTGGGATTAAAGGTGTGCGCCACCACTCTCGGCTCACACAAATCTTTTTAAGTAATATATTTATCTTATATTTATTTACTCTGTGTGTGCAGCATGTGTGTGGAAGTCGGAGGCTAACTGTGGGAGAGCCTCTTTCCACTGTGTGGGTACCAGGACTGAACTCAGGCCTTTAGATCTGACAGTGTCTTTTTCTGCCAAGCCATCTTGCTGGCCCCACATATCTTTTTAAAAAAAGACAAAATGACACTTGGTGTACACCTTTAATACCAGCACTCGAGAGGCAGGTGGATTTCTGTGAATTAAAGGCTAGCCTGGTCTGCAGAGCAATTCTAGGACAGCCAGGTCTACACAGAGAAACCCTGTCTCAAAACACACAAACAAGATAAAACAGATAATAAAGTTGACGTTTCATTGGGCTATACAAGACCACCAAGAAAATATTTAAAAAGAAAACATTTTTAGTAGCAGGAACCAGTTTTTCAAATAGACCTTTCCCCAAGCCCCACTGTTAAGAAAAGGACTTACAGGTACAGTGAGAAAGCCTGTAATCCTAGCTCAGGAGGAGAAGGCAAGTCGATCTCCAAGGTCTACACAGTGAATTCCAGGCCAGTCTGGTCTACATACTGAGACCCTGTCTCAAAAACAGTGAAATAAAAAGGGTAGGAGTGGTCTGACACAGGTTGGGACTACAGTGCGTGTGGTCCTGCCCTCTCAGATGCTTCTCCACTAGCCTTGGCTGGACCCAGGGATCCTGAAGTTGCAGGCCTCTCAGAAGTGAGACTTGCGAGAGAAAGGAGCAGTTGGAGTGTGCCCCGCCTGGGCCCTAAAGTCTCCCACCATTGGCAGTGTGAGATGGAATCTCAGAATAATTGCAAAACGTAATTGGTGCATCTATGGGGTTGAGGGCTTGGGGCTGAGCTCATGGGTGGTAAGCAGATGGACACACAGCACAGATTAACTGTGTGCAGCAAGGAACTCAGTGGGGCAGTGCTTAGGGGCTGTGCCGGGGAGCAAGCCAGAGGCCCTGGAAGCCCCAGTGGCACTTGGAATCAATCACTTTTAAGAAAAGCTCTAGCCGGGCAGTGGTGGTGCACGCCTTTAATCCCACCACTTGGGAGGCAGAGGCAGGTGGATTTCTGAGTTGGAGGCCAGCCTGGTCTACAAAGTGAGTTCTAGGACAGCCAGGGCTACACAGAGAAACCCTGTCTCGAAAAACCAAAAAAAAAAAAAAGGTTTAGGCTGGGAGCCGGGTGATGGTGGTGCACACCTTTAAGCCCAGTGCCTGGGAAGCAGAGGCAGGTGGAGTTCGAGGCTGGCCTGGTCTACATAGTGAATTCAAGGTTGGCTAGATCTACATAGTGAGACCCTGTCTCAAAAACAAACAAAACAAAACAAAGCCCAAGAATCATAGGCTGGGAGTGTGGGCTAGTGGGCAGAGTTCCTACCTAGTATGTCCAGCACTGTGAATAGGCAGGCACGGGGCATGCTTACAATCTTAGCATTTAGGAGGCATGGGCAAGAGGTTCAAATTTCTCAGTCACCCTACACTACACACAGTTTGAGGCCAGCCTGGGCTACATGAAACCCTGTCTCTGAAACAAACAGAGAAGCTGCTTCTTGGTTGAGAACCAGGACTTTGAGTACCACCCATAGCACTTCAGGGACAAGCTTGGGCTGAGCCTGGAGGGAGATGAAGAGTGCTCTTGGTGCCATGCACAGTGGTCCAAGCCTGCAGACCTATGCACTATGCAGGCAGAGACAGGTTCAAGGCTAGCCCGGACTGCACAGCAAGTTCCCACAAGCAATCAGAGAAGAACCTAGTAAAGAAGCTGGGAAGGGAACACACAGGCATCCTGTAGGGCAGCCAGGCAGGATTCCACAACTGGGAATAGGAAAGAGGGAGTGTGAAGGAGGAGGGACCTTGACTTTGATACCCTCTCCTACCCTGACTCCCACCCTGCTCCTTTGGCTGGCATTGAGGTGAACATACCTGTGACCTATGGAATTGGCAGCCAGAGGAGAGAAGAGAGTACTGGCTGTCAATTCATAGGTCAGAGCCCTGTGCACGTCATCTTGGCAGCCTGTTGACAGCCCACCATCCGTTGCCTTCCCAAGCCTGAAGACGCTGTGTAGGCTCCTCCTGGCATGCTGGGTGGCTGTGGCTCCTCTTCCTCTGCAGGTACCAGCCTCCACCCCAGATAACAGCAGCCCCACTGGAACCAGTGGGCACTTCCACATGGAGTTGCTGTTACAGAGGGTGGGAGCCACGTGGGTCAGAACACAGGTGCAGGCACCTCCTCTCTGGCAGGATCCTGGGAAGAGCCCCACAGCTGCCCACTCATGCCCCGAGGCCACTCGGCTCCAAGTCCACACTTTTTATTGAGGCTTCTTATCATTCATCCAAGGCCCACACCTGGCACCCCATAGGAGGCCAACCTTCTTCCAGAGCGAAGTCCAGGCTCAAGCCCAGAGCCTCCTCATCAGACTGGGAGTGGCTCTGATTTACAACTCTACTGCAGCCCATGGACACCCACACCCTCTGCTCCAAGTTCCCTTCTGGTTTCCTTCTTCCCTTCTAAACGGAACTGAGGCCTGCGTTCAGGTCCACCCTCCTGGCTGCAGCCACGGGGCAGAGGGGCAGCAAAAGGCAACTGGATTGTAATCTTGCCTGAGGGTGGCCCTACCCAGGAAGCCAGAGACAAGAGAAGTCTGAAGGAATAGGAGGGACGAGAGAAACAGGGGCATGAGGCTGAGAAGGAAAAGGACAGACGGGAAGCTAGAGAGGTGAAGGAGAGAGGGGGTGGGTGGGCAGGGACTCTCAGGGGTAGAGGGCTTGGGTTAGGGCTCTGGACTTAAGCATCAGCACAGCAAAAAAGGGGAAGAAGTGAGAGTGGGGTGCTGCTACCCAAGCAAGCTCAGTGAGTGCCCAGAACAGGGCCATAGGTGGCCAGCACCTAGAATTCAGAACCTCAATAGTCTAAGCCAGCCAGGGTCTTGGAGCTGTGTGACCTCAGACAAGTAGCTTAACCTCTCTGAAGAACTACACTCCCTACCTTTGGGGGCCATTTTGCACACTTTGCTTCTACCCATTCTGTCCCTGCTGTAACAAGGAGTTCTGAGGTGGGACCCCTGAGCTGACCCCAGTATCTGGGAATACATCTGCACTCTCATCCCTTCCACAGATTCTGGCCCAAGAGGCTTCAGTGACGGGGCCCATTGTTTGCCCTGCCGGGACTCAGGATTTTAGAAAGAAAGGGAAGCCTCCAGAGTGTGCTTGGGTCATACCCCATTTGGCAGTGGTAGCTAAAGGCCCAGAGAAGCAGCGGAGCTGCCAAGGAAGGTGCCAGACTAGATAATTTCCCGTTTCCCCACAGCCCAGTAGCCCCCTCAAGGCCCAGTCTCCTGCTCCATGAAGCTCTGGACATCCAGAAGACAGACATAGCTGCTTAGGAATTCTGTCTCCACAGTGCCGGGAAGCACCAGCCATAGACGCTGTAGCCACCTTACCCAAAGGTGGAAACCGAGGCACAGGACAGACAGACCTTGCTCAGAAGGGCTGATGGCATGGCAGGGAGGCTTGGAGTTGGGATCATTCAGCAGCCTTCTGGAGGACAGCCCGGGAGCTCTTACCTTGCACCTTAGCTGGCCTTCAGGGCACAAGGAGGAAGTGGGCCACCCTGGGCCAAGCCTTTTGAGCCGTTGGCCCAGCCCTGGTCGCGTTAATGATTAGCCCACTGCCATCAATACTGACCCTAAGTGGGGTCCGAAGGGCAGCAGACCTGGACTGTGCCCCAGCTGGCAGGGCGGGTCCAGGAAGTACCAGACTGGGTCTTCAGCTACCCAGTGCCACCAGACCCTGGCTACCTGTGGGCTTGTCTCTTCTTCAGGCTTCACTGGCTTGACCTGGTGCCTAGTCTGTTGGCCTTAGCTAGCCAGACAGCCAAACTTGGGGATGGGGTACAAGGAGAACTTTTCTCATGTTCAATACTCAGATCTATGATGGGGCCAAAAGAGGGGAGGGCACAGCTAACTTCAAGGGTAACCAGGGATGTCCAACGAGTGATCCTTCCCACAGGCCCACCCACTTCCTGGCAGTGCTACTGAGGGTGGACTGGGGTGGCTGTGGCTCCCTTGTGAACAATGTATGTGGGAAGACCAACAGGCATCTTCTGGACAACACAGCATTGTCCCAGCATAAGACCTGGATACCCCAAAAGCCACTCTCTGAAAATGGTGAGAATAACTTCCAGAGGGCCTAGGACTCAACCTCCCAGAGTGGGACACCCGGAACACTGCCTTGGCTGGCAGACTAACAGGTGTTGCCTTAGGTCACAATCCAGAGCGTCCCAGGACAGGCCTGGAGCCCCTGTTTCACTCTAGCCTCAAGAATAAGGATAGAGCCTGGGGTCTGACAGGAATAGAACCAAGAAATGGGGTTTGATGTGGGCTCTCAGGGATTCCTCCTCTGGGGCTGCCAGGCCACTCCCCTCAGCTTCACTTGGAAGTAGCAGCCAGATGACAGGCACCAGGATAGTAGGTAGGTTGAGCCCAAAGCCGTTTTTGCATCAGAAGGCTGAGGGTGAAGTGTGGCGCCTCCTGGTGGCACCGGGTGTGTACTACATGCAGAGGTGGGAACGGGCAGATCAGGGCTTATGGGCAGACTGGGGTCTCACAGGTACAAAGGACCTGAACGAGGCCCAGGCTCTTCACGGTGGGCAAGTTTATTCCACTTCATGCAGACACTGACCCACACGCTTAGAGATCTTAAAAATACACTGACCCACATGGCACCTATCCCCCACCTCCCCGTGAGACACGGAGAGACACTTGGCTGAGTGGGGTCCATGGGTCCAAAAGCCTCCATCCTCATTCTGGAACAAGGCAACAGTGTGGGCCCAGGTAGCAGGGAGGAGCAATGTCCTTTCTCCCCAGACGAAAGTGCACAGACAGGGCAGAGGCCCCAAAGCCGGGAGGCCCCACTCTCTCGGCCAGTTGGCAACAAGCAGACTGGGAGGTATCCTTCACAGAGGCCATCCTTTGAAGGACCTGGTGGCACCACTGTGGCTGGCTGGTCACGGTGGGCATGCTGGGACAGTGGGTGGATCTTGGGTGCCCGCAGTCAGTCCTGGGCCTCCTCCAATCGCCACTTGAGAGCATGGTCCTTGTGCGCATCTGGAAGGATCTGGTTGCGCATGCCCCCTAGCACGTTGGATGTTGCCTCTGTTGCTACAATTATTGGTTTTACAACGGTTGGGGGGAGCTGTCGGATCACACCCCCCACGGCACCTGTCAGTCCTTTCTGCTCATGGCCCCTTGATGCCACATCACAGATGGTTTGAGCTGTATCCAGGATTCCCTGTGGAGGTCAGAGGTCAGTGAGAGTGAGGGGTGGGCATGGGGGGCACCTGAAAGTGGGTCTAGGGTGGTCCTCACCTCTCGAACAGCATCATAAGCCTTAGCCATGCCTTCCCGGAGGTCAGCAGGTTGTTGACCTCTGCGTAGCTTCCGAGAAGAGCGCTTGTCTTGTAGGGATCGGGAGACGGGAGACGCAGGGGACAGGATGTCATATACTGTCTCAGCTGTAGCCTGAAGGACACCAGAGTTGGATGAAGACTATTCCCTGTCCCAACCAGTCTTTGTCTTCTCCTCCTCCTCTTTCCCTCCATTACCTACCTCAGAGAACTTCCTACATTTTTGTTAAATATTCATTTATTTATTTATGTGTGATTTCGAGTGATGCAGTGCCCCTGGAGGCCAGAAGAGGGCACTGGATCCTTTGGAGCTGGAGTTACAGCCACCCATAGAGCACTAGAAACTAAACCCTAAGCCTCTTTGAGAGCAGCATCAGCCTTAACAGCATGCTGGGCTACCTCTCCACCTCTTCAAAGGAACTCCTTAACTTAAGGAGACATTTACAAACCCTTCCAGGACTGGTGAGATGGCTCCCAAGGTCAAGGCATTTGCTGTGAGGTGACCTGAAATCAATCCCCAACCCTAGAGACTCACATGGTAGAGAGGATTGAGTCCCAAAAATTGTCTGACCTCAAATACAAGCCATGGTACACACACAAAGAATAAATAAGCAAATTAGAAGAAGGAGGAGGAAGAAGAAGAGGAGGGGGAAGAAGAGGAAAAAGAGGAGAAAGAAGAGGAGAAGTCTTTTGGGCTTGGTGAGGTGGCTGTGGTTAAAGACACTGGAAAACTTCCCTGTGGGCCTCCCACCTAGGCTGGGCATGTTGACCCCTGCCTGAGCTGTCTAGTTCCCCACTAGAGGGCACCCCTGTACAGTTATCAGAACAAGACAGGCTGCCTTCTGCCCACCACCCCTCTGGCCTCTGCATTCCTACATCCCATTGAAGACCCCTGGAACTCCCCCCCCCCAGGGCTGAGCGCAAAGCTCTCTTGATTCAGTGTTCCCACATACCTGGAGGCACACCCAGTCCTACCCCAGGACTCAATCACTCCCCTGAAGACCAGGGCTTTGTAAAGTACAGAATCTGGAAGAACTAACTAGGACGGGTCTTTGCATCTGCTCCCTGTACACTCGTCACTTTCAGGTAGTAGGAGCATGGGGACACGGTCGGTTCTGATGGACCAGAGTGCACTTTGGCCCCACCCTGGGAGCCTCCATGTCATGTGGCTTTAACTGTGCCCAGCCTTTTCAAGTTTCAGCTTTCAGTGGGACTGTGGGGACAGAGTTGGGAGCCTGGGGACAAGGGTATCTATTTCCTGTTCTGGCCCTGCACTCACCTGGATGGCCTGGACCAGCCTGTTGCTCAGTTCCAGAGCAGCAGAGGCCGTGGATGACCCGAAGGAGGCAGCCCCACGCTGCAGCCCCCGAATGAGGCGCCCATCTTTCCTGTACTGCTCGATGGGGAGCCACAGCAGGTCCCGGAACCCTTGGACTGGAGGACAGGAGGATTATCAGAGATGCCAAGCTTGCCCTGGCCTTTCTTCTCTGCCCAACGACACTTATCCCTTTCCCCAATTTCTTTTCCTTCCTTCCTTCCTTCCTTCCTTCCTTCCTTCCTATTCTTGAGACAGGGTTTCTTTGTGTAACCAACCTGGCTGTCCTAGAACTCACTCTGTAAGTCAAGCTTTCCTTCATCTCAGAGATCCGCCTGCTTCTGCTCCCGAGTGCTGGGATTAAAGGCATGTGCCACCAGTGCCTGGTACCAATCCAGTTCCTTTTCCCTTATTATTATTATTATTATTATTTTTTTTTTTTTTGGTTTTTCGAGACAGGGTTTCTCTGGATAGCCCTGGCTGTCCTGGAACTCACTCTGTAGACCAGGCTGGCCTCGAACTCAGAAATCCTCCTGCCTCTGCCTCCCAAGTGCTGGGATTAAAGGCGTGCGCCACCACGCCCGGCATTATTATTATTTTTTAAACAGAATCTTGCTAAGGCCGAATGGGGACGGCCGGAGCGAGCGAGGCCCACCGGAAAAAAGAATCTCGCTAAGTAGCTTTCCCTAGCCTAGCCTGGCCCCTATTCAGGTTGTTTTTGTATTCTTGAACTAACAAGCAATCCTCCTGCCTGTGCTTTCCCAGTGCTTGGATTACAGGTGCATGGCACAGTATCTGGCATCCAAGCACAATTTCAAAAGTCCTTAGGCTTGACAGCACAGGCCAGGTGTGCTGTTGCATGCCTGTGATGCCAGCCTGGGCTATGGAAGACTGGCTCAAAAAATAAACAGGGTGCCAATGCCCTGTAATCCCAGCACTTGGAAGGCAGAGGCAGGTGGACTGAGTTCAGGAATAGTGAGTTATAGTGAGAGTCTAGTTTAAAAAAAAATAGCCAGCAGGATGGCTCAGTAGGTAGAGGTGCTGCCGCAGGTCTGCTGACCCGTGTTCACTATTGAGGGCTCACAGAGTGTGAGGAGAGCATCTGTAAGCTGCCCTCTGACATCCGTATGTACTCTATGGCACACACAAAGTAAATGCAATTGTTTCAGAAAGTCTTCCCTTGGAACCCCTCCCACTTTGGGGAGCATTCCTTACTTCCTTTGCTCCATATTTGTTCTGTAAAAACCTTCCACCCAAACAAAGCAGAGTTCTCAAGGCAGACACTCACAGAGCTGCACAACTGAGTGCATGGGGCCCACGCCTCCCAGCAGGCCAGGCAGCTGGTTCTTACGGATGTCCTGCAGCCATTCATTGAGGGCATAGCACAGCACCTTGTCCACACCCAGGAGCCTAGAAGGATGTGATGGAGGAGAGACACAGGGCCCAGGTGCAGTGTGACTAGGTATCTCTAAGACAAGCATGAGTACCTAGTCACTCCAGGGTCTCACCCACTGCTGTGGAGCAACAAAAGCCTACTACAGAGGAGAAACAGAGGCCTGAGAAGAGTGAGGATTTGGCCAAGGCCATACAACCCATGAGAGGGAAGGCTGGGAGCTCACCAATGCCGACAGAGGGAAGGCTGGGAGCTCACCCATGCCGGCAGAGGGAAGGCTGGGAGCTCACCCATGCCGGCAGAGGGAAGGCTGGGAGCTCACCCATGCCGGCAGCAGAGTCTCTTGAGCTTCAACTCTGAGCAGTTGAGCTGAGCCAGGCCAATCAGAAGTCCCATGAAAGTGCCCTGTTGGGAGGGAGAACAGGGTGTGTGGCTATGTTCTGGGACATACACTGTGAATCCTGGTCCCAGACATTGGACCCTGAGAGCAGCTCACATGGCCTGCCTGATAGAACCACTCACCACCTGGTCCACAGTGACATGCTTGCCATGGTAATCCAGGCAGATGGGCACCTCAGATGTGAAGCGGAACTCCCTGAAGAGGAAAGAAGGGAGAGGAGACCCTCTGGTCTCTAACTTGCCACTGGACAGGTTTTCAGACATCCTGGCCCAGTGCCTCTCTACCCTACCTGAAGTAGATGGGCTGCTGGTCAGAGGAGCTGTGGGAGCTGCCTGGAGCTTCCGGTGGGCTGCTGGCTGTCTCTGTGTCCTCAGACTGCCCTTCCTGGGGGCTGCTGGGCTGGCTGTGGGTTTCTTGGGGAGCTGCAGGAATAAAGGATCAAGGATGGAACCAAGGATGTGGGGCAGCCAGGATCTAGATTCCCCTCCCTGGTCTGGCGTCTCACCCTCAGAAGTGTCCCCTGGGAGCATGGGGTTGATGCTGGCTGCTAGGCTGGTGAAAAAGTCCTTGAGGAAGAAGAGGGCATCCTGTAGGGAGAGTTCTGGGTCAGATCCAGTGCCTGGCAATGGGGAAGGGCTCTGGCTGGCCTCCGCCTTTGCCGATCTACTCACCTGGTCCACATTGAGCCTCAGAGGCATCATGGAGACTCGAAGACAGCACTCTGGCCCTCCAACGCTGCTGGTGGGAGCCACATGCAGTGCCTTGATGGTAAGCTAAGGGTAGAGGATAAACTGGGTGTCTGCTGGGCCTTGGGAACCCCATTCCTGACTGCCATCAACCCTGTCCTCCACACACGCCTTCAGTGGGGCTATGGGAAGGAGGCTGTCCATACCCAGGTACACTCTTACCATGTTGGAGTGTGTGCGCCGTGGCAGCCGCTCACTCGTGTGCAAATGAAGGAACTTGTTGATCTTGGAGGTGGCCAGCCGGTCTCGGATCTCTAGCTCTTGAACAATGAGCACCTGGCGGGACAGTGGTCGCTCGTCCAGCTCCTGGCCCAGGCCCCTAGCTATGGCCGACTCTTCTGGGTATACTTCATGTTGGAAGCTCACCTGTGGGTGGATGAGGCCTGAGTTGAGAACTAGGTCCAAGAGGGACAGGGAGGTCTGTCTGGCTGAGGTCCCTTCCTTCCCAGAGAACCTTCCTGTCCCTGTCCCACCCCTATGGGTGGGAAATGCTTGGGCGCTGACACAGCTCAACCAATTGCCACCAATGTAGCTGTACTGAACTTGGCCTGCCCCAACCCATCCAAGCCTCCCACAGCCCATGCATCACTGAAAGTGCAGAGGCCCACCCTGTGAGGCTCTGCGGCCCCTTCCACACCTCACAGTCTCTAAATGCCTTCTGTCTGCCCAGGATAGCCCCAGCCTCTCTAAGCCATGCCCCATAACCACAGGAAGACATGCTCTGTGCTGTCCTACAGGGGCCGTGACTTGTTCACAGTGTGGCTCACTGGCTCCCACCTTGCAGACCCCCATCTGTCTCATCAAGCTTCTTTCTGAATGCTTCTGGCTCCTCCCTACTACAACAGCCTGAGTGTTCTGTCATCTGTCTCCATGCCTCCTCAGCAGCAGAGCCGTTGCTCTGAGAAACACCCCTTTTGGGCTCAAACCCTTTGGACGACTCTCTTATTCACATGTGACACAGTATGGAACCTGTGGCTCCTACTATCCAATCCCTCCAAAATCTGTCCTCATCATCCCCTACTGCCCAGTGCGAGCTGACGTGGTCTCTTCCCAGAGCCTCACTTCTGTGTTTACCCCCAGCTCAGCGACTCACTTTGCTGAGCTGGATCTCCATGAGGACCTGGTGTTGCCGTCCAACACCACCCTGGGTACGCCAGGAGTTCTGGGGACGGTTGGGACCAGAGGAGCGGGAAGGTGAGACCCTGGGGCCTGTGAGGCCTACTCTTGCTCTGTGAAAAAGACACAGGGGGGAAAGCTGACTCTGAGGAAGCACCTGCTATCTACAGCCTCAGCGCAGGCCTTCTAGCCTGGGGCGAGGAAGCACTCAGGGTCAAGGTGGGTGACAATGAGACTTGAGGTTATAGCTAGGCTATGCCCAGATCCTAAGCCCAGCAGCTGCTACCTACATGCCTCTAACCTGTAAGTGGGGTGAAGGCCAAAGTCTCTACCCCCATAGAGGTGCCAGATGAAGGAGACCTCCCGTAGTACCACACGGCTGCTGGGCACTGGGAAGTGGGCAGGTGCGCGCAGCAGGTCAGTGCTTCCCAGGGGCTGGGAGAAGTGACCATCGTGCACGACGATGGGGCCTGGATGCAGCTGTGTCACGATGGGCTCCCCGTCTCGGGGCTACCAGGAAAGAGCCAAACAAAGACGTGTGACAACGTGCTCAACCCAGCACCTGCCTTTATGTCCCCACCCCAACTACCAGCCCAGTGCCTGTATCTGAGAAGTCCTTCCTGCTCAGGCTGAGGAGTCTCTTGCTGGGCCTGTCACCTGGAGCTTCAGTGAGCTTGGACATTGACTGCACTGCACAGCCCTCCCTTCTGATAACTGGCCCCTCTTCCTCTATCCTCCTGTCTCTGTGTAACATACTGTATCTCCTCCTCTGGACTGTTCCATCTGTTCCTTCAAGTCAAGAGCCAAGGCTGCTTCTCCTACCCAAGAGCTCCTATCCCAACACACATACCGCAATGCCTAGGCCAGGGGCGTCAAGGATGCAGAACTCATCACTGTCCAGGGTGTCTCCATCCCCTTCCTCTTCATGTTCCTTTGCCTTAGAACCCAAAGTATGAGAAGAGGCCCCAGGAGGAGGCAAAGGTGCCTGGGCCCCACTCCGTTCACCTGGGAATAGATAGACGGAGACGGGAGAGGCCTGAGGAAGTGGACCACCTATGGGAGACAGAGGCCATATGTGAGATGTGGCTGAGGGGACCTCCTTGGGTCTGCTACCCCTAGGGCACCCTCACTGACCCGATGACTGGGCCAGCTCCCTCAGGCCGCGCCGTTCAGTGTCCAGAAGGGCATCAGTCAGGTCTCGTTGGTTGATGAGGGCTGTCTCCACGGGTAGGCATGAGGGCAGGGAGGCAGGGCTCTCCGAAAGCTGGGGCAGGAAAGGGAAGGGGCAGGACTGAGCACCTGAGGGAGGGGAAGCTCCAGAGCTCCTCCAATCTAGGCCTTGAGTGTGTGCAAAGAGAGGGGCCTGGCCGAGCTCTGGTAGCCTGTGTGGCCAGGCCTCACCTGTACCTTCTGGCCAGCGATCTCCGTAGGGCTGGGGGGCCGGGGTGGGGGGTGCAGGTCGCCTGAGCTGGTTAGGTACTGGAGCAGGTTGACCAGCAGGGCACAGGAGTCAGCACAGCTGTGCACGTGCACCACATTGTTGGAGCAGCGCAGCTCAAACAGTGGCTGGCTCTGTGGACAGTGGGCATGGCATTGGCACAGGAGCCCCCACAAACCAGGCTCCCCTTCCCACAGGGCATATCAACTCTGTCTCCCACACAGATGGAGGGAGAGCAAGGGGATATTCCCTTGTCTGGTCAGCTGAGGCAGTACCTCACCACCCAAATATGGAGACATTCCAGAATAATGGAGTATGGCTCACCGACCCATCCCTGCCCCACTGCAGCCTAGTGATGCAGGAACGGTTATCTCATCACAAAGATGGGAGAACCTGGGCTCCAAAGTGGTGGTCTCCCTGGGCCACCTCTGTCCTGCCTGCAGGTTGCCCTCAGTGGGTTGGAAGGACACTCAACAGGGACATGGCTCTCTCCTGGAGGAACCCAGCAGGCAAGGGCAAGCACCGTGACAGTCACGATTCTCCCGACTCCTCGTGGCCTCACACTTACCAGTCTGCCCTCGGTACTGCCCTTCCAGGTTTTGATGACAAGTTCCAGGAGGTCAATGTCCAGGACACAGACATAATCTGAGGCAGAGAAGAGAAGAAAGGTCCTCACGGTCTCCGCCCACCCTGCCCCTGACCTACCCATCACCAGGAGAAAAATTCATGGTGTCCCGCACAGCTGTGTGGATGTGTGCACGCACATGCATGTATGTGTAGCTGAGAGCAGGCCTGTGAGATACCCTCAGTGTGGGGGAGCCCGACCCAGGCCCTGCCCACCTCGCCGCAGATCCAGGTTCTCCACCTCACACTTGTCAGACAGGTACAGAGCGGAGTCATCAAGGATGAACCTGGTGGGGAACAGGGCTGAGAAGGGCCCGGGAGCCACTGCAGGCGGCAGCTCAGTGGTAGCTGGGCAAAGAGGTATAAGGGGTCCTGGAGGTGATGGGCAGGGAGGTCCAAGTGCCTAAGACGCTGCAGTGCTGAGACCTTGTTGGGCTCAGCACAGGAAACATGGGGGACACAGGGGACACTACTCACTCTCTAGGGACTTAAAGATACTCAAAGCATTCTAATTCTCTTATTGAACTTGTACTTCTCAGTGCACGAGGTACCCTTTCCCATTCCCCTACAGCATGGTCTGTTTATACATCCATCCACCCAGTCCTAGGGACCAAACACAGGACCTTGTCCTCATCAGGTACATGGTCTAACCTGAGCTACATCTCTTCCTACGTTTTGAGAGAGCCTTACTAAGTTGCCCAGGCAGGATTCTCTAGCTTCAGCTGGGACCACAATACTATCGACTAGCTTTTACAATTATGATCACAGTAGGCATAGCTCCCTCCTTCCTATCAGTGCCATGTGGAGCTGAACCCCATGATGCCAGGTTGTATCTAGTTAAGCACTGTGTTCTAGCTTCTGATTCTTTTGTATGCTTTGTGGAACTCCCAGGGTGAGGTTACAAGACTGATTTGGGGTGGAAGTGGAGACAGCTCACATCCCTGAGGACATGAGAACATGGGGTCCTGGCTAGACAGGCAGCAGGAAGTCAGCTGGGAGTGGGATGGACCAGGCCTAGGGGCAGCCTGCATACCTGAGCAGGAAGGTGGAGGTGTCCATGACAATGTTGCTGGAGAGAGTGAAGGTCTCAGCAGTGACCAGGACTCGAACAGGGAGGTAGAGGGGCCTGAGGGGCAGACTTGGGCTGGAGCAGGCTTCTTCCCTGTAAGGCTGGCCCCCAGCCCCGCCTCCCCCAGCTCCCCTCCTGATACCTGTAGTCCACAGCACAGGAGAAGAGGTGTGTGTGCAGAATCGTTATGACTGTCGGGGGCAGGTAACCCAGCACAGGGTCATCCAGTACATCCAAGAAGTCCAGGAGCTGCACAGGCCGGAGGGAGGAGTGTGGGGAGGGGACAGAGTGACCTCCTCTAATACCTTCCTGTCCAGTCCCTGTTCCAGCCAGCACCCCACCTGTTGCCCGCCAGCTGTCTACCACAGCCCTTCTCAGGAGCTCTGGCCAAGGTCAGCTCTAGCCCAGCCTGTATTTTCCACACTAGTCACCTCAGCCCACGTTTCACCTGTTTGCTCAAATTAGTTTGCAGTACCAGGGCCACATGACTTCCCAGGTGCCTTTGCTCACCTGGGAGTGCCAGCTCTGTTCAGGTGGGGCCATGTAGTGGCGTAGAGTGGCTTTGTGCAGCCGTACTGTCACCAAAAATTCCTGGGAGGGAAATGCAGTTAGGCAGGAGGGTGGGAGGCCAGCTCCTGTGTGCAGGAGGAAGTGGCCTAAGTCACACATGTGGGCAAGCAGCTGAGAACCTGTACCTTGACATTCTTGTGGGGGTCCAGGTGGATGCGGACAGCTGCAGACAGCATGGGGGGACCCTGGCCCTTGCGGCCCAAGGTTCCTCGCTCAGTCACCCCTTCTTCTGATGGGTAGATGGTTGGAGCCAGCTGAGTGGGGGGAGCAAAGCTGGGCACTTCCAAATAAGTGGGTAGCAGGTAGTCTTCAATGGCCGCTGAGAAGAAGTCCTGTGAGCCCGGCTGAGGCTGCTGACCACCCCACTCCTAGCACACCACCCTCCTGAAACCCCCTGCCTGGCTTGATGTATGTTTCGGTGGCCCCCATACCTCGATGGTAGAGTTTCGCCTTTTCAGCTTCCAAGCAGAAGTAGCCAAGCCCTGGTTGGCCACGATACTGGGCTACGCTGAAGATGGTGCCTTGCTCCACATCTAGTACCAGCTCCCCGTGCATGACATCCAGCCGCTTCCCTGTCTCATCCTGCAGATGTGCACATGCTCAGTTTCACCGCTGCATCCAGCATCCCTGACACCTGACCATCCCGGCCTGAGGCAGCCTTAGCTCCTTTCAGATATCACAGGAGGTCTGCACCATGTGCTTCTTACGGAAGGGGAAGGAAGGACCCAGCTGCACGGGGAGTCCTTGTGCTTTACAGAGAAGGGCCTGGGAAGTGGCCGATAGCTATGGGGGTTGATAGGCAGTGAGTCGGGAGGCAGGTGGTGGCAATGGGTGCTGCTGGCCCTTTAAGCTTTCTGCTCCCCTGGTTCCTAAGTTGAAGCTGGCAGGCTTGTGTGGCTCTACAAGGGGAACTCTGGAGTCGGAAGCTTACCCAGTCTGGGCTGCCTCACCTTAGCCTCGCAGAGCGCAGTAATCCGACCCTTCAGCACAGTCACCAATGTGGAGAAGGTACTCTGGGACTGACGATGGGAAGGTTCTGGGGCAGGAGTCTGGGGGACACCTGATGCCATCGAGAAGAACTGGGGGTCTTCTTCATCCGAATCCGAGTCTGAGTGAATAGGTGGCTGGGTGGGAAGGAGATGTGGAGGGAAGGCCCCGCCCCGCCAGACCTGCACTCCCCCTTCCTGTCTAGCCAGTGTTCTTCTCATACCTAGCTTGAAGGCTGACTTGCACATCTTGAACCCCGAAGTGCCAGGCGGCCGAGCAGCAGTGTTGGATGTGGGAAGCAAGTCTGCAGGCTCCCACATGAGCAGGTCGTTATTGATCCTGAGAGGAGAGCAGCAACAGCAGAGGTCAGAGGACAGCACCTGCAGCTTGGCCTGGCCCGGCCTAGCCCAGTCCCATGTCTCCACCTGTTGTAGATGCTTTCGTAAACCTCCTTGCTGGGCAGGAAGATGTGGGCACTGGGCATGATCACATCCAGAGTACAGCGGGATAGCGCCAGTGTCCGGCTCTGGAATGTCCTCATCTCCTCAGGGTCTCCAGGGATCACCATCTAGACAGGTGAGAAAGGTCAGCCTCAGCCTGATTCTGGCTTCAGAATTGAAGATTTAGGCATCCATGCATCCACGCATCCATCAGTCTTTCTCTCTCTCCCAGGGTGGGTTATATTTATCTGGGACAGAGTACCTAAGAATCCCCTCTCTACCCTAAAGACTTCATGAATGTGAATCTCTGTAATCTTCACAATAGCCTTCAAGACAACAATTTCGGAAGGAAACACACAAGCCACCAAGGGGTGAAGCATGTCTAGGGCCCCAGGGGTCCTGCCCCCCGACCCCTCCGCACCCTTCAACTTCAGAGGAGGCTCCTGAGACCCAGGTATACCACTGTGTTAGGTGCTGATGTGGCCAGGTTCCTGGTCTTGGTACTGAAGGGCCTATTCTCAGGTACTTCCCTCCCTACCCCTGGGCAGGGATGGGTGCTTCAGAGTCCCTTGGTACCCAGAACAGAAGATTCTCCTCTCAGCTGCGGGACCCTTGCCACAGCCCAGTCCCATAAATGGTGCCCACAGTGGGAAAGTCGGGGTGGGGGGGGACTTACTTCCTCAGTCTCGTACATGGTCCGCTTGGAGGAGAAGGGTGAGGGCTCAGGCTGCTGCAGCTCACATGGACTCTCGGTGGACAGCTCCAGATCCCGGCCTTTCTCAGAGGCTGTCTCCCACTGTGTGCCACTGGACTGGGGGTTCAGGGTCACCACTACCCTGCCAGGACACAGGCCTATCGGTGCCCTGCCACCAACACCAAAAGATCTCCCCTCTCCAGCCACCCCTTCCGGCACTCCACTTACTGAGGTAGAAAGTACTTGGCCTCAGTGCTCCTGGGATCCAGGGCTTTGGAGACCCGCAGACAGGGGACTGGTGGCTTCTCTCCATCTTCATAGATTCCTGGAGGGGACAGAAAGGACAGGGTCTCGTGGCTGCCTCTTTCCTTTCCCTCCCCATTGCTCCCCCAGAGTCACATCCGTGTCCCTGGGATAGAAAGGTCTCTTCACCTGTCCTGGGGCCCACCCCGAGCTGTTCCCTGAACAAGATTACCTTGCAGGTCTGAGCAAGTAAGTTCCAGGCGGGTAGGAGCTGGGGGGCCAGGCCCACTGTTGAGTTCTGAGCGGAACTGGGGCTCACTCAGCTCCAGTCGCAGCTGCTCAGCCCGCACAGCCTGGCCAGCCCAGGGGTCCCGGTCAGGCCGTAGGTCTGGGATGGGGAAGCGTAGCCTCAGGGTGGCCCGGGGTGCTGAGAGACGAAACACTGTCTGCTGCTCAGTGGCCTGTGGGGGCTCTGTCTGTGGAAGGGCTGGGGGTCAGAGCTGCCACAGGGGTCTGACAGAGCTTAAGTGCCCACTTCCCATCCCAGCAGAGAACCAGCAGGGCATCTCACTAGTAGGCCGGCAGGTGGCTCTGAGGGTGTGGTGACTTGATGGAGCAGGGCAGCAAGGCGGTCCAGGGAGCCCAGCTCCACATCAGATTGGAAGTCAGCCAGGTCCAGGGACAGTTCTGAGTGACAATGGCAGGCAGTGGAGCGCCGGGACCGGCTCTAGTTAGGGGCAATGTGAATAGGTCAGCAGGGGTGAGCAAGGGCAGGGGAGGAAGCAGCTTCCATAAACCAAAGTTCCTAGGAGCCACATTGGGGACAGAAGGGGCTGTAAACCCTGCAGTGACAGGGACCACAGCGCCACTGCCCCAGCTCCTTTATTACTTATTTTGATACAAGAATTCATTAGATTGATTTAGGTTGACTGGCCTTGAACTTGTCTTCTTGCCTCAGCTTCTCAAACGCTCAGTCAGCCTTAGTGGCTCAACAGGGGCAAGGAAAGGGATAGCACGCCACAATCATAGCAAGGTCAGAATGGGGACAGGCCTGCCAGAGCCCCTGGAGGGAGGGAGCGCTCTGGCTTACCTTGAGCACCCGGCGAAGGGTCTGTGTGTGGCGCAGATGAGCACAGGGTCGGGCTGAGGCTTCGGAGCCAGAGTGACTAGGGAAGCTCAGGATCTGCAAGGGAAACCCAAGGCAAACAAGGTCAGGCTGGCCCCGATGCCCACCGGAAGGAACCCTAGGCCTGCCCTTCCCCTGCCCTCACCTCCGAGTACTCTGGCTCTGCAGAGGCGCTGGGCCATAGGCACTCCAGCACCTCCAGCTGTCCAAAGTGCACTTCGGTGCTGCTTGTCCTCCGGCTGTGGCCACCCGTGCGCAGCTCCCAGGACAGCTGCACAGCTGTGCCCGTTAACCTGTAGACAAGAATACAAGCTTCAGGAGGTGGGTTGTGGGCTTTGGGTATTCCTTCTAACTCCCTGGCTTGGGCTGTGGTGCGTACCGGACGTGGCTACAAGGGCAGGCCCTCTGGAAGCGCGGCCGGAGGTGGGAGAAGTCCCGGGAGCCAAATGGCCCATCTTTGGCAGCATCAAACTCAGCAAAAAAGTGTGTGGGGAGGTCAGGTGGTCCTGAAGATGGGGAAGCTGTCTGAAGCAAGGTCAAGCTCACACCGCCCAAGGTCATCTTCACCAGTGAGTCAGGGCGCGTGGTGTCCAGAAGGGGCGTTGGGGGCATCTTGCCTGAGGGAACAGAGGCTTCAATAGGGACTCCTTGGTGTCTTAGTGCAGTCACAGTTGGCCACTGAGCAGGGGTTGAAGACACCCTGGCTAGGCTGGGCAGTGGTGGCGCATGCCTTTAATCCCAGCACTTGGGAGGCAGAGGCAGGCAGATGTCTGAGTTCCAGGACAGCCTGGTCTACAGAATGAATTCCAAGACAGCCAGGGCTCACAGAGAAACCCTGTCTCAAAAAATGATAGTTTTTTTTTTTTTTTTTTTTTAAGAAGCAATAATACAGTCTGCCTAAGCTGGACTGTGGGATGCTAAATCTGTTGTATCATATGGGTCTAGAGGGCAAGTTTATCAGGGCGACACCAAATTCCTCTTGCGTACCAGACCCTGGGACAAGACTCAGTTTAATCCTGAAGGTGCTAGAAGTTGATATGATGAAGCATTCATACCAGCCTCTGACCTACACACTGCCTGTTAACTAAAACGTACAGCCTGGTTTTACCATGCTTCTTCTGTAGAAAGGGGAACTGAGTCCCGAAAGCACTCGCTAAGAAACCTAGACTGTGTATTATTTTGCCTCCCCAGCTTCTACTGGTGAGTTAGGACCCTGGGGAACCCCACTGTCGGTGGGTCTACAGGCATGGCTGGAGCCTCCTGCTTCTTTCTATCCACCCACTGTCCTGAGGATCCTTCCACCACACTTCGCTCCTGAAGTAAACATCTCTGAGAGTCACTGACTTACCACCTGAGTGGGGTGGGGTTGAGGGTCGGTGGAAGGCCATGTTGCTATGAACAGAGGAGCCCAGGTCTACGCTGTACACGGAGAGCTCAGAGACAGCCGACGTCACACTGCTTGTGAGACCGGCCATGGAGAAGAAGAGGTCTGGGGGCGGGGTGAGGTGAGGGGCAGTCAGAAACAGACAGGCTTGGCCCCTCAGCTTTTGCACTGGCACAAATGCCCCTTCAATTGGAAAGGGCCTGGTACCCACCCGCACTGTCCAAATTGAGGGGGTTGGTGATGGGGTACAGGCTGAGGGACTCAGCCACAGCACCCGCCTGCAGCTGCTGGTTCAGATCTTGCTCAATGAGCCACAAGTCTTCAGCACCCAGTGGGCGGCTCTTGTTCAGCTTGTCAGCCAGGCCTCCGGGGTCTGTGGGGAAGACGGTCAGCACAGCCTGCCTGGCTCTCCCGCCCATCTGCTCCCCTGCACCCAGCACCTGGCAGCCTCACCTGCGAGGTTGATGGCACTGAGAAGCTTCTGGAGCTGCTGGAGCTGGCGTGGGGTCAAGAGCAGGTGCAGGGATCCCAGTTGTCCTGATACCTCCAACTGGGGACCAAGTGGACAGCCATGGAGCCTTTATATGCCTTCAAATGCCACCCAGCCCAAATGGCAACCCACCTGCCTGCACTCTGGGCACACTGGTTGTACTACTAAACTTGCTACCAAGCAGTTGAATGGTCTTGGCCAACTTGATCTTTCAGAGTCTGTTTTTCCAGTTGCCAAGAAGATAGTAATCTACTGTAAGAACCGGAATTACTCTGTAGCCCAGGCTGGAGTTGAACTTAAGGCAACCAACCTTCCGCTAGGCTCCCAAATGGGATTATAGGTATGAGCTGCCATACTTGCTCTCCCCACTGGGGCCTGGTGTCAATCAACACTTCTGGGAACAGATCCAACATGGGTCAACCGCTTGCTTGCTTGCTTGCTTGTTTTCCTTCTTTCTTTTAAAGATTTACTTATCTTATTGTTTTATTTCTTAGATTTATTTATTTACTTAGTACACTGTAGCTGTCTTCAGACACACCAGAAAAAGGCATCAGATTCCATTATAAAGGGTTGTGAGCCACCATGTGGTTGCTGGGAATTGAACTCAGGACCTCTGAAAGAGCAGCTAGATCCACTGAGCTGAACCACTGAGCTCACGGATCAAGTTCTCCATCACAGGGACTCACCTTGGGGCCCGGGAAGGCCTCGTTCTGCTTCAGCCTCACCATGAGCTCCACGTACCCCGTGCAGCTGCCGATCTGCAGAGGTGGCTGTGGCGGGTCCGCCTGGGAGGGCAGCTCCTCAAAGTATAGGCAGACTCCACTCAGCTGCAGCAGCTTGTGCAGGAAGGCAGGTGGCTGGTGCACGTCCACGGGTGGGGCCTGGCTGGGGTCTCGCACTGCTTCATCACAATACTCCAGTCTGCAGAGTGAAGGGCTCAGCCTTGTCCAGACAACCCCAGGCTAGAAGCCCCCTTTTTAGAGCTGTCCTAGCAACATGGGACTGAGGAACCTGGCTTCCGTCCTGGAGGCTCAACCAGCCTATGGTGCTGAGTCTCAAAGATTTTAAGATCTGAGTGATTTTACGTCTCTACACAGTTCTGGCTCCCAACACAGCCCACTGCCCAAATCTCACCAATGCCCAACCCAAGTCAAGCCTGTCCCTTCTGAGGGGCCTGGCTAGGAGACAGGGTAGAGGCACTTGTCTCCTGCCATTCCCCTGCACTCCTTACCTCTGCACCCGGACCTCCACAGCCACACTTCGTTCCTCGTCACCCAGTGAATGTTCCACCCTCACAACAGTGTTCAGGAAGGTCACCTTGATCCTCCGGAGCACTGCGGAAGGAAGGAAGGAAGGAAGGAAGGAAGGAAGGTAGGTCTAGAGTTAGGTGGGACACTGGGAAGCAAGGCATGTTCCTGCCAGTCTGAGTAGGAAGGTGGCCTTCTTAGGTCCCTGTCCTGTAGCCTGGAGGGCCCAAGAATAGACTAGCAGTAGGGTCCTGCTCACCGGTCTCAATGGTCTGGGCAAACATTTCCAGCCCCTCCAGGGGCTGTGGTGGTTCCGAGGGTTCTGGCAACCCTTCCCGAAGGCACTCTTGAGCCAGCTGCAGGCTTGTGGTCATGCATGAGGCCCAACTCTGAGAGTCCGCAGCCCCTGGCCCTGTGGAAAGGATCAAGGAGTCAGGATAAAAGGGCCCATCCCCAGTAACTGCCTCCCCCCCCCCCCCCCCCCCCCCCCCCCCCCCCCCCCCCCCCCCCCCCCCCCCCCCCGTGGTTTTACCCTGCTCTCACCTGAACCCTGGCGGGGCTGCAGGGTAAGCTGAAGGCCTGACACACAGACAGTGCAGTGGTCAGTGAGAAGTGCAGCCCAGGGGACAGCTACCTCGATGGAGCTCACGAAGCCTTCCACCAGTTCCAGTGGTGACTCCATTGACCTCAAAAACTCGTTCACAGACTGGGTAAGAGGCAAGGGAAATAAAAATCAGCACACCAAGACTTCGAATATGGCTCCCCGTCACAGTCTCGCACAGCCACTGTCTTGGAGAACATCCTTCTTTCTGCTACTCACAAGGCCTTCCCTTTAGGCTCTGACCTGTTTCCATCTCACTAGACAGTGCTCAGCACTTTGGGCCAGCTAAGAAGTTTCCTTCTTTTTTTGTTGGTTTTTCGAGACAGGGTTTCTCTGTGTAGCTCTGGCTGTCCTAGAACTCACTTTGTAGACCAGGCTGGCCTCGAACTCAGAAATCCGCCTGCCTCTGCCTTGAGTTCTGGGATTAAAGGCATGCGCCACCACACCCGGCAGAAGTTTCCTTCTTATGTTTGCTTCAAAACTCTATTTACTGTGGGATGTGGTGGCCTGCATGCCTTTAGGCCCAGTACTCAGAAAGCATAGGTAGGTGGATTGTCTCAAGATCTAGGTCAGCCTGGTATATAGTTGGTTGAGTGCTTGCCCAAGATGCACTAAGCCCTGGCTTCCATCTCCAGCAGAGTACAGCTAGATGTAGTGAGGCTCACCGTAGTCCTGGCACTAGGGAAGGGAAGGCCAGAAGATCAGGAGGTCAAAGCTGTATATGCTGAGCTAGAGGCCAACCTGGGCTACATGTTATATGAGATTCTGAGCATCTTCTATGTGGCAACCGGAAGCTGCAGGGATAGATAATGAGTGCCTTCGTCTCTCAGCCTGGCTAAGTTGTAGCCAGGGTCTCAGAATGCCAGGCTCTGACTCAGAGTCACCGAGTTCTGGGCAGGGGTGAGCAGAGCCTGCACTGATGGTGAGCCAGAGTGAGGAGGAAGCAGCCAGGTTGAGGGAGTAGGATGCTGGCCCACCCCAGGCATGACAACAAGCAGAGAGACCTGGTCAAGAGTGACAAGTAATGCATCTTCATCCTAGGCAGGCAAAGAGTTCAAGGGCATCATGTCCAGGAGAGGGATCGACCCAAGGCCCAGTCCTAGACTCACAGTAGAGCTATACACTCAAGACAAAGGAAGGGGATGTCTGTGCTGGGGTTGTGACCCTGTCAGCCTGGGATTGCCTGAGGCCATGAGTCACTGGTCGTCTCCCTAAGAACCCAGGTGCTCTGGGTAGTACTCAGTAAACACCCGCTGAGCCCACGGATAAACCAACACGGCCAGAGCCAGGAGGCAAGCAGAGGTTGAGTCAACCTTCCTCTTCCATGGATGGGGACACTGACTCCTAGGCATTTGTCTTAGTAACTCCAGGTACCAGGAAAGCTGAGGCTGGAACCCAGGGCTCAACTTGGTCCTTGGGTCATATAGTTGCTTGGAATGCCTTCAAGGTAGGGCTGCAGGGTGAAGAGCTGAGAGGGGTGGGCTTAAGTGGGGTACCTGTGCTGTCGGGGAGAGGCTAGAAAACAGCCAGTGCCCTGGGCTCCCCCCCAAAAGAAAAAGACAGTGGACTGAGAAGGCATTCTGGCTGAAAGCAAAAAGGGGAACACCCAGATGTTGGATATTTTTCTGAGTGGTCTAAAAGGCCAAAGTCAGACACCTCTTATATCAGGCCATTAGGAGATGCCACCATCTCTTCAACCCATATTTGTTCCCAAAGGTATGGCTCACCTCCAGCTCTTTCTAAGTGAAGCTGCAGACCCAGAGGCCAGCTAGAAAAGAGAAAGAGGCCAGCCCTGCCACATGCCTATTCTACTGCTCTGGAGCTAGAAGGATGACCCCATACCAGCCCTAAGCTGGAGCCTCTAATTGGTGGCTCCTTGGCTACTCCCGGTCATCAGCTGTGAGTCAGTGCCCCTCACCTGCCACCCCCAGCCTCCTGCCCAACTCTATACCCTAGGCCTCAGACCTCCGAGCATCAGGCCTAGCTTCCCCTCTCAGCCCCCACCCCAGCTAGCCCGAAGCTAAACCTCTACACCTTTCCTGGAGGGCTGCCCTCCAGGTAGAGATGCCAGAGCTCCCTAAGCCCAAGCTAGGCCCCTCCCACTCTCCCAAAAGCAGGAAGTAGAGAGCAGCAACAGTCACACGAGGTGTGGATCAACACAGAAGGCAGTGACGCTGTTGTTGACATCCACATCCGGGGGCGATCTCCACCCCTTACGCCCAGGATCACGGGGTGAGGAGGTCAGGACACATCTTTCTACAGGTGCCCCTGCCAAGGCCCTTAACACCCCCAAACCCTCCCCTGACTACCCCCAGTTCCAGCTCTTGTCACTGCCTGGCTCTCCACAACATCTCTCTGCTCCCCTAACTTCCGGGAATCCCCTTCCCCAAGTAGCTCCCCCAAACTCTGTATGATGCTGGTGGCTTTTTTTTTTTTTTTTTTGGCAAGTAACACCTCACTTCCTAGTCTGTTTTTCTCCTAGAGAGGTGAAGACAGGGACTTCTCTCCTAGCTTCTGGTTAAGTGGTGACGGGCCAGCCAGGGGGCCTGGCGGAGACGGTCGAGACCCACTGGCCTCTCCAAACACGGTGCCTGTCCTCCAACCCAAACCTTCCGCGAGGACCCTTCGCTGGCCCGTGCTCCCTCCCTGCACACCATCCCACCTCTGCCGAGCCTCCTCACCCAGGTTTCCAGGTGAATATCCCGCAGGGCAACGCTGCCCTTGTACAGATCCAGGCTGAGCTGGTCCAGGCTGAGGTGCTCCTGAAAGAAGTGACCCAAGTAGTGCTGTAGCAAGTAGCGGCAGACACGCTCTTTCACACAGTTCGACCATGGCCACAGCCATCGTGACATCTCGGGGACCGCCGGGCCCGGGCCGCTTCCGCTGGCCGACAGCCGGCGATCTCGGTCCGGCTGTGCTGTTCACTAGAGCCCCCGGTTCGCCCCGCCGCTTCTCTCAGCGCCAGGCCGCGCCCCCGGACGCCCAACCACGCCCCCACGCTCGCTGCCATTGGTCATTGCGAAGGGCGAGGCCCACTGATTGGCCGCTGGGGGCGGAGCCTTGAAGAGCGAAAAAGGGACTGGTCTCCTTGCGAGATGAAATGCTCCCAGTCGTAGTTTACGCTTGCGCATAAATTCTGAGTGGGAGGACCTTTAACCTCCTTGCTACAAGCTGCGGAAAGGCTGCATCCGTAGGGCGACAGTCCGGGCCTGGAAGAGTGCGCATGTGTGGATTTGTCCACTTTTTTTTTTTTTTTTTTTTTTTTAGGTGATTGGGAAGAATTTAAAGGAACAGTGACTCACCTAATTTGTAGACCGCTTATCGGAGGAGTAAAGTCAGTGCGAATTTTGCAGTCTGCTTTTTGTCAACAAATACTCATTTGCACTTTAATAAAACTTTTTTTTTTGGTTTTTGGAGACAGGGTTTCTCTGTATAGCCCTGGCTGTCCTGGAACTCACTCTGTAGACCAGGCTGGCCTCGAACTCAGAAATCCGCCTGCCTCTGCCTCCCAAGTGCTGGGATTAAAGGCGTGCGCCACCACGCCCGGCTTAAAACTTTTTTTTGAGACAAGCTTTTCTGTATTTGGCAGTTCTGAAACTCACACTGTAGTCCAGTCTGGCCTCGAACTCATAGAATCCCCTGCCTCTGCCTCCCTATGATGGAATTTAAGGCGTGCGTACACCACCACGCCCAGCCCTATGAAACTTGTTTTAGTCGCTTATCTTTTTTCATTTGTTTATTTGTTATTTTATCTATTTACATTTTGGTTTTTTGTTTTGTTTTGTTTTTCGAGACTGGGTTTCTTGTGTAACCCTGGCTGTCCTGGAACTCACTTTGTAGACCAGACTGGCCTCAAACTCAGAAATCCACCTGCCTCTGCCTCCCAAGTGTGGGGGTGGGGGAGTGGGGTGGTGGGGTGGTGGGGTGATTAAAGGCTCTGCCACCACTGCCTGGCATCTATTTACATTTCAAATGTTATTCTCCTTCCCAGTTTTGCCTCCACAAAACTCCTCTCCCCACTCAGTCTAGCCACTTATCTATTATTGTTAACAACTCCCTCAAGAGGCACTATTTGTTTCCACTTTTTCTTTTTTTCTTTCTTCCTCCTAGTTCTTGTTCTTCTTTCCTTTTATGTTTTTTTTTTTTTTTTTTTTTCAGAGACAAAGTTTCTCTGTGTAGCCCTGGCTGTCCTGGAATGCTCTGTAGACCAAGCTATCCTTGAAATCAGAGATGCATCTGCCTGTGCTTCTAAAATCTAGGATTGAAGACACACACACACATCCATTTCTCTCTTTTTAAAAATTCTGTCAGGTCCCCAAGAAATTCCTTTTCCCAAAATCAGGCATTTAGACAAAAATGAGGATTCCCTCAGGGACATACACCAGGCCAGTCTTTGAATTCCAGGGTAGCCTAGTCTACAGAGGGAGTTCCAGGACAGCCAAGGTTACACAGAGAAACCTGGTCCTTCGGGGTAGGGTGGGGTGGGGTGGAGTTGGGGGTGATAGTTCCTACTTGCTAAGAGAAGCCATTCTCCTTACCTCTGGCAAAAGGAACTATGACTCTTTTCATCAATGCAAGGCTTTGGTGCCGAATGTATATCTATCAAGGTCCATGCTAACCTCTTGGGCTCCCTGAGTCCCTACTCATAAGTACATAGTACAGAGTCATCCTGGTTGGCAGACCCTGTCCCCTAAACCTCTCCAGTCTTGGAGGTTCACTTCTTTTCCCTCTTTGCTTTCTCTTCACCCCACCCCTCTGTCTCCCTGCTGTGGACACATCAGATGCCTCTGGCTGTTCTCTTCCTGGCATCCACAAGGACGCCATGCCTTCTCCTCAGCTATACTTTTCAGTGGTCATGTCCTCATTTTCATTTGGTTTGCTAAAGTTTCCAATTTAAGAGGCAGAGAACAGGATTCTGAAGGTTGTTTAGCCCATCACCAGGAAGGTGTCCCCCCACCCCCTTCCACTCTTATCTAAGGAATGCACAGCAGATTAAGGGTCCCTCCCTTCTGTGGTCTGTTGGGGCCCTCTTTGAAATAATGGCTTTTCATATGTCTAATCCTAAAATCAATAATTCAACTTCCCATAAACTGGGATCTCCTCTTTCCTACAGCCTGGCAGCTAAAAATGCCTTCTAAGCTTTTGTTTTTGTTGTTTTGAGGCTGGGCCTCACTGTGTCTCCCTAGCTGATGTGGAACTCACCATACAGAGGAGGCTGTCCTTGAACTTGTGGTGATGTGCCTGCCTCTTTCTGTTCTTAAATGGTTGGGGACATATGGAAAGAAGAGTAACAAATGACAGTTTATGACGTGAAAAAAGTCTCTCACAATTCACTTCAGTGCTCATATACTGCTAGTGGGGCCCAGGCAAGCTCAGTTTTTGTTTTTTTTTTTAAAGATTTATTTCAAGCTCACTTGTTAAATGTAGTCTAGGGCTGCTCTCCAGATACAGTGGCAGAACTCAGAAATTGAAATTAAGACAGAAGCCTACAAAGCCTAAAGGGTTTATTCTCCTATTATTTACAAATAATAAAAAAGAAGGCCCTCGGCCCTTCTGTGGAGATGGCCACCTAACTTTCTCCATAGTGAGAGCCATATGGACACTCGTGAGTAACTGTAACTCTGACTCAGTATAACACCAAAGGTCGGCTCGGAGGAGTCCAGTGGGGTTAGCCCTGTCTCAGTGAGGGCTGTGGGGTGGGGGCGGGGCTGCAGACTAAGCTCCATTGGCACAGGACTTGCCTAGCAAGCAAGAAGCAAGAAGCCCTGCCTGGATCCAACTCCCATCACTGCATGAACTAAGTGTGTGGTGTACCTCTGTAATCCCAGAGTTTGGGAGATGGGGTCAAGAGAATCAGAACTTAAAGTAATCCTCCACTACACAGCCAATTCCTGGGTGGGCTAGTGAAGATCTCCCCTCCTTCTTCTCTTTCTCTTTTCTTTCTTTCTTTCTTTCTTTCTTTCTTTCTTTCTTTCTTTCTTTCTTTCT